>JAYKKI010000002.1:1100000-1700000 GCA_039881145.1 Druceiella hillmani
TATATTTTCGTTGCTTGAATCGAACAAAGGACATAACAAAATAAATATTAAATAAAATCTCTATAGAAAGACCTAAAAGGAAAACCTTTTTCCAATAAAGGGTAGAAAATATACATAATATGTATTATTAACATTCCTAATATACATTATTACTTTCTGTATTTATTGATTTAAGAAATTGTTAATAAATTTGATAAAATAATATTTAACAAAAATAACTACTTTGTAGTATCATAGAAAGTTTATTTTTATTACAATTCAAAATTAGTCAAAAAATATTCATGGAAATTTATTTAAAATAGTATTCCTCTTGATCAGTGACAATTATTTGGTGCCCGATTTATAACATTATTATATTTATTAAGGTTTTATAATTGACATTTTTGTTGATGTGAGAAAGAACAAATTAGAGGTACCTATAAATACGTGTCATTAATGAAAAAAAACTTTTAAGTAATTAAACAACGGCTATTTTTTTATTCATAAACTTGTTTAATATTATTCTA
The DNA here is from genome assembly GCA_039881145.1 of Druceiella hillmani. NCBI lineage: Eukaryota > Metazoa > Arthropoda > Insecta > Lepidoptera > Hepialidae > Druceiella > Druceiella hillmani. The sequence goes on from JAYKKI010000002.1 coordinate 1,100,507, forward strand.
AAATACAAGTCTAGTCCTAACCTCCTTCCTCCATACGAAATATTTTTTGGCCTCAGACCTTCCTTACAGATTGTTGAATAAATATTTCCACTTTTAATTTTTTTTAGATTATTTCTATTGTGTACGAACGGGCGCTCCAGAAACATGTATTGATTTTCGTCTCAATCATTGTCTTTAGTTGCAGACGTTTTAATGAAAAAGGAACTAACTTTGTGATCTTATAAATATATTCTCAGTCGTCGATACCTTAATTAATTTGCTATTGGAATAAAAGATATATATGTATATATATATATATATATATATATATATATGTGTGTGTGTGTGTTTGTGTGTATGTATCGTGTCTACAGGAAAAAATATTTCGACATAATTAAACATTTTTATATTAAGATATAAAAAATGATAATGGCAACGATGTGAGCAATATCTTTTAATTAATCAAAATTTGCATAATATGTGAAGGGTATTGTATGATTTAAATTTGGTATCAGTATATATATATATATAAATATATATATATATATATATATATATATATATATATATGTATGTGTGTGTGTGTATAAACTTAGGTAACAAAAATAAAAGATGATACCAAAATCTAAGTTTAATTTAAATCATCCGTTTATTGTCACTTTGATATCAACACCGTCCTTGACTCCTACGGCATTACTTTCACATTTCATTCTCTATTGATAACAATAACATTTATGAGTATAACGGCGCGCACGGATTGCTAAACACACACGCTTGAATTTTTATACCTGGCCGCACTTCTGTACTGTAATAATATACCTATATATTGACATGCGCGTGTAAACACGCAAACGCTTCTACTGTTACAAAGGTGTCGATAGGAACCTTATAATTTTTACTATATGAAAAGTGTCGAAATGTTATTATAATTTGATTAAATGTCATTACTTAAAAAATTGCACTGGCCACTTCGCCACAATATTCCGAATTATCAAATCTGAATTGAAGACTGTCTGAACATTGCGACAATAGTATTTTTTCTACATAGAAATCGTTCGGCCTGATTGCCCCCTAGAGTCTCTATTCTGATATGGTTGGACTATATTGGTATGGACTAAATTGATAGCTCCAACAACTTCTGGGAATCCTGCATTGCATCAGAATCTTGAACAATCTGTAATTAGTGCACATTTAATTTTACACTTTTAACCTTAAAGATAAATATCTTGAACAAAATGTTCTATGCCATTAGAAAAAACATCTGAAATTGTGTGATTTTCAAAGAAAAAAAGTTAAAGGAATAAAATGCACTTAGTTTCAGAAGAACTCAGTTTTCACAATTGTTCTTGTTTTATTTGGAAAAGAATTTATACTAAGCAATATTTCGGATATTTATTAGAGTTGGACATGAAATATTTTGATAAAAATAGATTTTACATTACAAATGTTGGTTTTATAACGAAGTTTCTGGAACTCGGTGAATATTAGAGTGGTGCATTGTAACAATGAAGAGGTGTAATAGATGTTCCATGGCGATGATTTTACGGAACTGTTATATTACCATATGTTTGTTTTTATATTATTGAAAGAAATTAATAAATAATATTTATTAAAATATAATTTGGTTTTCACGTAATAGTTCTTGTTTGGTTAAATATTTTTGTATTTTTTCCGGTATTTATGTTTTTTCCGTTTCTTTAATAGTTTGATTATTTACTTAAGTGATTTCCTTATACTTACTATAACTTGAGATTATTATTTGTAATTATTTCACAATATTAAAATATATTATTCAATAATTCCAAACAAAATTAGGATATTTGTTTAAAATTTATTAGTATGTTTTTTTCTTTCCTGAACGTAGGCCTGTGCTTTAGTTAAATTTATAAAAATATAATGATTTAAAAACTTTTCGCAGATGTTTATATTTACTTTTCGCAGATGTTTATATTTATTGTCGATTTATTAATTTTTGATCATTGATGTATATAATTTATCTAGGGCAGAGCAATATTTAGTTGCCCATGTTTAAGTAATTTTTGGAGGAAATCTAACCCACTCCCCCCGGCTTCCTCTCTGTGTCTGAAACAAAGCACCGAGATTCATTTAGTTACTTTTAAACTACTGATTCGAAATGATATTGTGTAAAAGACCATTTTCATCTATAGAAAATTCTTTAAATGACGGATGTATATATATTTTTATGAGGATAAATTAGTCGACCTAAATTTCACCTTTTTGACACTTTAAATAAAATATCTTATATGACTGCGTGCGAAGAAATTGTAATGGGAAGCAACTTTAAAACACATCATATTTTATTGCTTTAAAAACAATTACCATAGCTATTCCACAGTGATTTATATATGCTATTCCAGACATTTTTGAGACTTTCTAAGATCAATAATTTCCGAATAGATATTGTTAGCGTATTTAGATAGTGTTAGTATTCGTCACAGAAACACGTAAACCCTTCGTGTTCTATTATATTAACATTGTCAAATAAATGTCAGTAATAATACAACACATAAACGAACTGTCGTATTGCGTTGTAAGTTAATTGATTTAGTAATTTTTGCGCGAATCTGCAAAAATATATACAAATAAAAAAAATTCTTCTTCATAATATTAGTAGGATTATACTCAATATTTTTCGAATATATACACAATTTCCTCGGTAATATTGTTCCATTCTTCAACAGTGTTGACGCATTTATCGACAATTGTTTATTCTTTACTATTCTATTCTCCATAAGTTCCCCTTTAGATCATTACATGTCTAGTAATAATTTACAATTGATGTAAATAAATTATCTCATAAACAATTAACCCATATAAGTAAATAATCCTAGACAAGTACTTTTACTCATTCCAAATTATTTCATATTACGCCAACATTACTACGTGATACCAGATTCTGTTTTCTTCTTTATTATTTAGTAGCTGCCACCTTAACTTTATTGTATTAACTGTTTTTTTTAACTTTTACTTTAACCGAGCATAGTAAAAGTGCTTATAACAAATAACTTATAATAATTAGGCTGGAATTTTTATGGTTTTCATTGCCAGGCACCTCTTTCAAATACTTTTTCACGTAGTTCTAACACTTTGGTTCATCTCATTTAACCGAACCACCACCTCCCAAAGGCCCGATATTGGACCCAAAGTGTGTGAAAAGAAGGATAAGGGCATTCAACCTCTATTATGATGTTAGGCCCGGGCTGTCTAGTGATTAAAATATTTTATGTCCGGTTTTTACAACCGAAAACATATAACAGTCTATTCAGAATAATTTACAATGTAAACCGTGAAATTTTTCAGATATTTTCGAAAATGTCTTACCACCCTCCTCCCTTTATTTTAATATAGCTCAAAGTAAAAAGTTTAACTCAATAATTAACCCGGCATACTTCAACTCCCTTCACTTTCATCGTTATTAGTCATTACTTGCACGTTTAAAAAAATATGGCAAATGATATATGACAAATATTATAAAAAACATATACAACTTATATCCCTATGAACCCAGGGTTCATTGGGATACTTTAAACCATAGGTTGGGAAACATTTTATATAAATCGGATAAAACGTTTTTCTGCCATATTATGAAAACCCTTGTCGGTCTGAGAATGCAAGAGAGAACTAAAACTTATTACATTTTATGCGCGCTAGTACGGCTGAGAACGCAAATATACATAAAAAGAAAGAGGCGGAAATAACCGAAAACACACGATCCCTGATGGAAGGTCGGGACACTTTTCAGTGTCGCACTCGCCATTTTTCTCCCGTAATTTTTTTTAATGCAGAATCGCGCCACGCCCTATGAAGTTCCACTTACAAAATAAACTAACAAATACAGCTTTATTATTTATGAAATTCGTGTTATGTTCTACTAGAATTCGCGACGATAGGGTTCGACGAAATAAAATACTTATAGTAAGGATTAAAGTCTTTTTATTGTGCGTGTGTGTCTGTGTGTGTGTGCGCGCCTGTGTGTGGGTGTGTGTGTGTGCATGCATGTGCGCATGCGAGTGCGCGTGCGTGCGTGCTTACGTACGTGCATGCGTGAGTACGTTCACGTGCGCGTGGGCAAGCGCGCGTGCGCGTGTGCGTGTGTGTATATTTCGAGTTTTACTTAATAAACTAACCTTGCAGTTAATGAGAATGATTAAACAAGTGAAGATGACGAAATAACTAATAATGATCTAATGACGATGAGAATTTCTTTGCAAAGGCTTTTATACCATGGAATTAACACCCTTGTCTTTGGTGAATGGTACTTTGATGCAGATTATTACCTGGAATTTATTAACGCCATACCATCGTAGAAACAATTCGATATGTTAAAATATTTTTATCTAATAAAAGGTCTTGATCTGTTAATATATTTTACTCAAATCGATAGTGTTCGAACTATTTCATTTAAGGTTTTCTACAGGTGGTATATAATATCTCTCTTGTTAAAACTAAACAACATCTTAAATTGTTTAGGCAAAAGCTTGTTTCTTTCATAATATCCCTCATATTTATAATAAACATAAATCATCACGCATATTATAAATAAATAAAAACAAGTGTTCACAAAACATAAATTTTAAAGTAATTAAAAAATTTTAAACAATCGCCTGGATTTTTTAATTAATAGTTAATTTTACATTGAATGTGCCAATTATTTTTGGTTATTAATACGACTAGAACAAACAAAATTATTTAAAAATTAGTTATTAAAATTATAAGAACTTTATGACTCAATACTTGCAGGAGTGACTCTTGATGGAGTGGAGACATCAACAGCATCGTCAATGCCTTTTATTTCAATTGTGGGGTCAATTCCAGTATTTGATTATCTTATTATTTTAGTGCCACAATGGTTAAATATCTGAACAAAATACGTACCATTGTTATCAGTTCAGTGTTTCATTTTATTTAGTTTAATTAAGTTACAACAGCGTTTTTAAGTTAGATTAATGTGAATTACACTAATCCGTAAGATTAGCATAGCCTTTGTAGTATATTTATAATATAACAATTACTACATTAACAAATTAGTATTGTTTGATATCGTAATTCAGTTTTATGTATCCAAAGATTATTTGAAAGCTTCTGTCAGATTTTGATTTTGCCAGTGCATGAATTTTATAATACAGCATTTCGGCAGAATTTTTAATACTTAGTAGCTGATATTTGCAAAATAAATGTGATATTATTGAATAGTCATATATAGAATAATGGTTGAGTTGAAAGTAATACAAATTTACGGCTTTGTTAAGTTTTTACATTATAGACGATATATCTTCAAATTCAGTACAGCATTTAATTATAAATTTGCATCGAAATATCTCTGGAAACTGATCAAATATTTTAAAATAACATCAATTTGCAATGAACCACTAACATTTACAAAGTTTCGACGAAGTGGAATTATTTAAATGGGTTGGGGTGATTTCGATTAATTTCACAGCGGACGCTAATGTGCATATTCTGAAAATTAATTAGATAATTTCTATTCGGGCATCATGGTTTTAAGTGCGGGGTATAGTTCGATACATATATATGTCGATATGTATGTCGATTTTAGTTAAATTTTCTATTTCTTCTTCAATTAGCAGGTTTGGTAATTTAAAATTTATATTTATTTAATTCACATGAACCTTCCAATTTTATTTTAGTTTATTATCAGATGTAAGTTAACTCCTGGAATAAACACTTGTTTTAAATAGTAAAGTTTTAAATAGTAAACATAGAACGACTTCTTTCTACTGCTCCATAGAAGGTGATAAGCGGTTGAGTTTAATGGCTTAAGTTTAAACAATTTAGTCAATTCTTTTAACAATTTTGACATTAATTCCCTACCGTTATCGATAAGAATTATTTAAGGCATTCCGAAACATAAGATAAATTGCATGAATTTACAGGCTACCAAAGGTGCGTAATGAGAATATATAGGAATACCAACCAATATTTATTCGTAACAGTGAAATTATTAAAACTTCTTAAGCACTTAAAAGGGAAGGTATATTCCATGAAATGTTAATTTTTAAACTATTGGAAATTCTCTTAAGCATTGAGGGATGTTTTTGGATTAATTCATTTTGATCTGTGGTATAGTTAATTTTTCTTTTATTTTTCATTTGTGAGCTTACAAATTTTGCTAAAGTTTCATTTTCTTAAGGAAGTATTTCTTTCAATGAAGTATTTTTGTATTATACTTATGAAAATTTATTCTAACATCGCTTTAGAAATACTAATGTTAAATCTCAGATGATTTATTTTATAATATAAACTTGTAATATATACTTGTGAGTCAAGTCAAAATTTAATTACTATTATTCCATTGTTTTAATTAGAGGTTTTATTCATTCATTAACATTTAAGTTATTATACTCTCTAGTCATTCAGGGAAAAGTATATGTTTAAAAATAAAAATACAAAAGATAAGTGGGAAAAATAGTTCACGTGCAATGCGGAAACCTTTATTTAAATTCGAAATTATCTTTTTATTTTATTAAACAATGAAAATCAGATCATAACAATATGTTATTTAAAAATCAATGTCGACTTAATACAAGTCTAAAAAATAAAGTCAAATATAAATTCAACTCTTTCGAAATAAATTTCAAATATTACTACTAGTGTAGGCCGCTAATTTTTTATTAATTATTTTTATAGATCATTGAAGCTATTAATTCTACAAACAATCCTTTTTCATATTATTATAATAAATAAGAATAAGAATTTTTATTCTTGGTTTTATTTAAAACATCTTCACGTAATTTCAAATGGTATGTCGTAAAATTTAATTTAGTTTTAATTACGATTCAATTTGTGAGCAAATTAATTAATACTCCCAGCAAGTTATCAAAATTACCTATCCCTTAATATCACAAGGGATTAATCTACGATGAATTACGGAAAAAAGGTCAAAAAGGGTTATACGGAATCGTGAGTAAGATAATTATATTTGATGAAACGTTGTTTATTTGATTTACTTCAATGCATCGATCTACCTCACCCTTTCAGTTTGTACTCGGTATAAGAGATTCTGCAATAATTCATGCCCATTATTTGGTGGTTTATACTTTTCAACCCTTACGACGGATATCTGAATCTATGTCTTTAGAGCACAACACAAGTGGTTCTATTTTGATGGTTTTCAGTTCTTCTCAGCAAAAGTCCCTTACATTTTATCAAAAATATTATTATTATGTATTAACAAAATTTGACTTAGCGGTTTCTGAAATAATGCAAATAAAAAAGTTTCTAGTAGTAGCGTTTGGAAACTGACACGCAGGGCGTTTGGTGTTTTACTATTGTGGCCGTGTTTGGTACGGAGGAAAACCTTCAATGTACATCAATACAAATTTTCAATAAAATTGAAACAAGTTGGGAAGTCCAAATAGAAGAAAAACTTAACTTAAAATATATATGTAGTCTAGGATAAAATATTACCAAATTAGGCCCAGATGTCAATGCCTTAAATAATTTTCTTTAATGTAGATAACATATAGTTAAGTTTTGTAAGTTTTTAAAGCTTACAAAATTTAATATTCAAAATTCAAAAATAAAACAAATAAACAAAATATATTTCGCCTACATATCAGCAACATGCAACAATATTATTAACTACAAAAACGATTTAAATCAAGTATAAGTGTATCTAAACCGAAAAGGAGGTCAAGTGACATTAAAATATTAAGGTGACAGATTTAGACATGTAAATATACTTATTAGATATATTATTTAGATATGTAAAGCTGTATCAACAAATTCCTCCAAAACTTATGTGACAAGTGATGGACAAACATTTTCGTCGCTGGTTTGGGACAAAAATGACATTAATTTCTTTTATAAAAAAATTTGCCATGTTAGCTAGTATTGTAAAAAAAATCTCAATTTGTAGGGTTGGTAGTTAGAGATTCCATAATTTTCTGATGAATAATTAGTAACTTTTTTTGTAAGTCAAAATGACATAAGCAGCCATTTTGTTTTATCTGTCATAGTGACAGATGTTCGTTTTTATGAGCTAATTTTCATACATTTCATATTATATATATATATATATATATATATATATATATATATATATATATAGGTATATGTACATATACATATATATATATATATATATATATATATATATATATATATGTATTTTAATGCACTTTCCACAACGATTTATTAACATACTATTGATTAAAACAATTGTTCAAATTTTTTCTTTCAAAATGCGCTAAAATAGACGATTTAATGTGTTCGTAATTTCACACGTCGCTCTTTGTGGACAGCTGAAGTGTGTATCGGAATCCACAATGACCTCTAACTTAACACGCAGAATTATCAACACTTTTATTTTGAAAGGACAATATCTTGCTACATTAATTCTAGATTTTTTGACCATCCTTGTCTATATAAACAGCATGTCGGTGTTTCCTGATCTTTGATATTTTCTTAAGACCTTTAATCAGTACACGATGTATTCCTCAAGATGTTTAATCAGTTAATTTCGAAAATTGTAATTTTTTACTGCACTTGCTTGAGTTTGATGGAAAATGTAACAAGGTAAATGAGATAACTATAAAATATTTATTTGAACATCTAATAAATAGTTCACAGATTATATCGTTTTAAAATTTTCTATCAACGATTGTCACGAAGTGCATAAACGGGAAAGGTTTGGACCGTACAACCTACATGTATAAAAAAGCGCAACAATAAATTTACATTTGATTTATATTGGAACCTAAACTGATGCCAAAAAATGCATACGCACACAGAGATTCACAATTATAAGACTAGCTCAAAGTTTAAAAAGCAGGTTCGCCCACATAAAGCTTAAAAAATAAATAATATAAGCCTAATTTGTTTGGTGAGTAATATTTACTCAAATCGATAATATGTTATCAGCCCTAATTTTACCCAAGGAAATCTATGAATCAAATAACTTCAAACAATAACACTTAATAATACATTTAAATTTTAAATATCGAGTTTTTCTCTCTTTTCTATTTCACTCTTATGGTACCTTGCAAGAAATTGTAAGTGGCGCGGAAAATATTTATAACCTAAATTAAAAATTTACTTTTTTATTAAGTTTTCCACGATCGCTTTCGTACTTGGACTGATGACAGATGAGACATATATATTTTTATACCAATTTATAAATATAGGTAATATTCACATAATTAAGAATAATTATATTGTGGCCTTCCAAATGAAGGCTGTAAATTTCATATTTCAATTAATATTTTATTCATATATTTAATAAATGGATATTTTTATCGCTCAATAATTGTTGTTGAATAAAATAATTCATATATTACGTATCCGTGCTTGATGTTGATTTTAATTCACACACACACACGCATATAAAACATGTGTATTTTACCGTTCTATATTACATGAACGTCCATTCCATATTAGTTATCATAGATAGATAGATTTAAAATAGTGAAATAAACAATTACACTAAACAAAATTAATGAACCAAATTAAATATCATTTTACCATAAACAAAACGTAAATACCATTTGCAATGACAACGGTGACAGCGAGTCACATAACATAAATTTTAAAATAGAGATAAAGCAGCAAGGCGTATTTAAAATTAAATACATCTGTTTGAAATTTCAAACCAATTAAACTATTCCCGTCACTAAATTAATGAACTTTGTTAACCGATTTTCGATATCCACATAATATACACATATATATATATATATATATATATATATATATATATATATATACACACACACACACACACACACATGTATATATATATATATATATATATATATATATAAATATCTCTCTTACAGGTGAATAATTATTTGCAAGCAAAATTGGAATACTGTCTCAATAAAAAAAGACTTAAAAAAAGCTTTCAAAGAAAATTTAATAAAAAAGAAACTTTCCTTGCATGTTTATAAGAATTAAAGCCTACATTCATATATAACATTCATAGCAAGATATATAGAAATAGAAATATTATTATTTTTTAATGTAATAGAAATATTGCAACATAAATTGATAATAATATAATCTACCTTGACAATCATTTAAAGACTATTGATTTCAAACACTTGTTTAAAAAGTTAGGTTCCTTATTAGTGCAGAGCCAACGAAATTATTGGAAGGATATTGCTGAAGGTACTATTGTGCCTGTTTTTACGCCAGATGAAACGAAGGTTAAGACAGGACAAAAGCCGTATCATAGCTGATTTAAAAACTGATCACATTTTATTGGTTTTCAAATAGTTTGTAAATGAATTTATAGCACAGAAAAGTTATGTCATTGTTTACAAAAAAACATGTTTTTAGTCTTGCTGACAGATGAATGGTCTAGCATTTTAGGAGTTAATAAATAATTTCCTACAACATAACATATACTTTGGCTTCAAGAAATGAAAGGGAATGGTCAAAATGTAAAATAATTTCAAAATAATACTTTCGCAAATAATATGTTTCAGATACAAATACATATAACCTGCACATGTCTATATCATATAGTATTTCGTCGCAATATAATTAACGGCTTAACGTATTTATTATCGTATTTCAACGAGAAATAGGTGGTTGTGTGGTCTAAACGTTTCATTTCACTACGGAGTGCACTAAATTGTCCATTTTAAATTTTATTACCCAAATTGATCACAGTAAAAGGATTGATTTTCCGTGATTGCTCTGCTTTGTTTGGGATAAATAAGCATATTAATTTTACAATTATTTCAAAAATACAACCAACGAAATATTTAGTATGTAATTGTATTATATAAATAAAAAAAATTCTTTTTATTTCATTTCCGTCCATTATTTAAGGTTTCATTCCAATTTTTTTATATAAAATAATTTTTATCTGTACGAATATAAAAAATAATAAGATACACAATCGACTATACAAAGAAATACTTTTAAAAATAGTTTTCCAATTATTTAAGCAATCCGTATTAAACTTAGCTCGATAAATTTCTAAGACATTAATCAAAGTTATTTAAAAAATTAATCCAAATGTGATCTATGATCCTTTAGTTCATGATTTACTTTAAAATATTGGCAAATGTCTTGAGCTTTCCTTCAAATATAATATCTCTAGAATATTTATTAATATGCCTTTCACTTGTTATTTCATATCAAGTATGAATTTAAACATGGGATTAAAAAAATTACTTTATTATTTCAAGTGGAAAGTCCTTTTCACATTATCTTAACAAAGACATCAAATCACAAGCATGAGAAAGTCAAGTATTTACACAAAAAAGTAAGTGTAACTTATTACACTTACTTTTTTGTGTACTGAGATCATTGACTGAAAATTTCTGAAGTAATTAGCATAAAGCAAAAGATAAATAGGGACTTAAACACCCAAAAAAATGTTTAATTTCCCCTTCGAAAAATTAAATATTCTGAAGAGCTAACGTCGTAACCTAAAAACCAGGGATAAAAAATAATGTTTCCTTAAGGGTGCATTGTCCGAATATTAATAATGTCATATATCTCATGGGTACAACATAAGCATTTATTATACTTGATGCCACATATTATATATATATATATATATATATATATATATATATATATATATAACTTTTTGCTTACATTCTTTAGTAGAAATAGATATAAAGAAACAAATAGGACGTCTTATATAGTGTTGGCACAAATAATGCGGACCTTGCGCGCTCTACACATCGTGGGTAAGCTTTATACCTTTTATCTGTGACCTTTATAACTTACAATACACCTTACAAATCAACTGAATATGTGGCTAAATATCTAACTCAATTTTCAATTTTATATTAATATTTTCCTGGCAAATGCATGGTATTTTAAAAATCACGATGACTGACTGATTTAATTTTAGATCAATATAATAATTATTCTGAGATTTTTATTTATTTAATACCATTATTTAAAAAAAATTCATAGGGATATATTTTAAGATTGCGCGTCAAAAACATCCAAAAGGGACATGCATATCTGAAATATGTTTTACTTTCGATGTAGAATCAACCGTTATGTAGTTCGACACCTGAATATCTAAACAGAATCCATTATAAAATAAAGCAGGTATTCAAATATTATTTTAAAATCTGACTACATTTATACTGTTGCCAGTTTGCATATGTAAAATTACTAAGTTCTAACAATTTTCCCGTAAAAAATATCCCACTTATTTGCTAAGTATCCCACTTTATGTAAGATTGTCTCAGAAATTTTAATATCTGTCATATATCTTTTCTTTCAGAACATAGCGAAGAAATTAATATGCGATGCCATTTTCTTCTCTTATGTATTGAGCTTGTACCTTTCATATAAATTTATATAATTCAAAAAATGTACAATTAAAGTTTAATGAAAGAAGAGGATTTCGTCAAAAAAAAGGGTTAACTTAATTGATAGAAAATTATCTCTATATAATTCTGCACTATCCCAGGAGCAATATTCATGTAATATTATGGAAAATCTCAAGTCTCGGTGGCGTCTTTGAAATACTATTCGCCTCGAAATAAATCCGGTTATTTACGTGTAGAATAACAGAATAAACTTTACAAGGGTGGCTTTCAAACTAGGGTATATACTGTATACAAATATAAGGGTGTACAGTGTAATTGTTAAACTATGTGCAATTGTTACTATTATTTTTCACCAGATAAATATATTGCCCAATACGTCTTGCAGACACTTAAATATATCGTCATTATCTCAAAAACTATGAAGATCAAAATGCGAAATAATATTTGATATTTACATTATGCCGACATATATTTTAATTCTGAAATTAGAGAAATTTTATGCAATTTTAATTAATTGCAATATTGGAAGAATTCTCTTCAAAGATAAAACCGAATTTACCTTTTTTTTAAATATTTGCATAACGAAAGAATTTGGAAGGTTCTCAATTTCTAACTACGACTCGCCCTAATACTAAAAGTCCAATTTTATTAGCGTTCAGTCAAACTTGATTATTTTTGTATTTGTATAATTGGATGTAACATTTAAATTATATGTATTGACTTTTATATAATTAGGATAGGGATAACTTCATAAAATTTGTTTAACTGTATTTATTCCATAAAATAAAACACAGAAATGAACAAGAATTTCATAGAGATCCTATATTTTTTTCAGTAATCAATATCGACATCAACCTTATAAAAAACTATGCTGGACATGCGAGTTTAATCTTGGGCTAAGTGTAATAATGCACTTTTCATAACTATAGTAAAACATTACGTATTTTGGCGAGGTTTTAATTACGATATTTGCTAATATAAGTTATTAAAATACTCATTTAAATAATTATTTCCTTATTACCTTAGGTGAATCGCATGTGGCTAGACTTTTAAGTAATTTAAGTTATAAGAGATTGCATGCAAATATTCTCTGCAGAAGGTAATAGGGAGGAATGGTGACGAAAAATCGTTAATGGCAACATTACCATCATACGAACATCAATATTCCTAAATATCCATTATTTTGTTGAGTAAAGATAAAAAAAAAACAAAAAAAACAGGAAACCAGAGTATATCGGCTCCAAATAGAGACAGTCAATTATTCTGCTCGAATAAAAATTTTATAATACGTTCATAAATTACAATTGACGCTAAATATTACAAATGTATATGTTAGTAAATTGTTTTGTTATTTAAATTAAGTAATTAATCAATATTATCGAAGGTTGTATAAGTATTTTATTGCTACCATCGTTGTTTTTGTGTTTTAAAAATTTATTATATTTATTAAAACATCGTTTTAATTATTCTATTAGCAACTAGTCAGATATAGATTCATTAGAACGCTGCACGAATATACGGAATGGACTTCAGTTTAGTCGTATTGTATTACTAAATTGCCTTATAGATGAGAAATATTTGTTTATAAACAAATATTTTTTATCTACGTGTTTGCCAGCATGGATTTTCAAGTAGAATGGCGGGATATATAAAGAATTTCTAGGTTTTCAAGATACGTGAATAATGAATTTATTAGACATGCTGCGCCATCTGTGAACATTACAATGTGTTAAATTTTTATTATTGGGTAACAGGTCTTTGTTATTGAGTAAAACCTGAAAATTCTAATTTTTGTTACGGTTATTTTAATACAACTTTTTTCCTACCAAAATTTAAGAACTCCGATAAACACATGAACAAGTATTTCAATTACATCTCGAATATCTGGGGTTCCATTCATCGAGTGTATACAAATATATTTGCCATTTAATCGAAATGACAAATATGATTACGTGAATCATACGTACAATTGTTTTAAATACTTAATTTAAAATGATTTTTACTTTCTCTGTTACAATTTTATGTTCTTTTTTAAAAGTCTGTAACAGATTAGGAATATATTGAATAATCTTTCCTACTTTCTCTTTTTCGGAGTCACTTTCTTCAGACCATCTTCCTACGCGAGTCGAAGGCGATTTCTGCATTTCAAGACTTAATTGATTTCTCGTCTTAGCGTGATAGAATATGGAAATGTATTTTTACTAAGTTTTTGAAAATTATTTTACACTAATTAGTTTTTGTCAGGTAATTTTGTTTAACAAAATTCAATTTTAGTTTTACTCGGTATAAACAATTTTATATTTTTAGAGGATGTATCTCATCCGATTAATGAGCTTAGTGATAGCCTATATTACTGTGCTCGGTCTTCAGTCTTAATTTCAGACCTTTTTTGTCAATCCGGTTATTGACCTCGTCGGCATATATGGTCATGATCACTTCCTTCTAACTTCTCCTGATTACGCTATATCCATGAGCTTTTTACGCCTCCACATTCAAATGCTTTGTAATCAGTCTGTAAGATGGTTACAAAATACGGAAATATTCTGATTCTAGATTTCATGGCTGAATGAGTCACTTGGAGTTGAGAAATACGCTTCCTGATTAGAATCCACGACCCGGTTCCATATGTCATGACTGGTAGAAAACATTATTCGAACACGTGATTACATGGACTTGGACACATAACGAATATTTATCAAATATTTTACTTTTCAATACTACTCTAACTGTACAGAATCTATAACTGACGCAGATATGTAATTACCTTACGCTTCCGATTTCCATGTCATCAAATTAAATGTGATCTGTCCTTATTTTTTACACTGTCAAATTTGTTACTTTTGATGTATTCATGTTAAGGCCATTAGAGCATAACTTACAGATTTTACTTCAATTAAGTTTCCACTCTGAGAGAAGCATTTTATCGTCTTTATCATAACATGATAACTCCCTCAGACAGTAATTTAATAAATAGTAAGTAAATTCAGTTTATAACTGATTTCTTTCTTATTTCAGATATTCGGCCTTAACTTCACCTTCCCCAGGTAATTTCGTACCTTCCACTCATTTAGAATTCCTGATTTTAAATAAATTGATTTCGAACCGTTCTTCCGACTTATGTTTTATAGGCTTAATTCTGGGATCTTTTAAATCTGTTCTGATTGAAATATGATTAAGCTATAGAGTTAAATGTCTTTTGTTATTTCCAATCTTTTGGATGTTTGTTATATAACACTTGTTGTCAATTTGTAAATACTGCTAGTTCCTATGCGGAGTTGTTCTTAAACAAATATTATATATCAGGTGCATTTTTTATTTCAAGGGAAATTCTGTGATTTATCTACATGAAATCTTTTTGAATAAATGTTTTATTCAGCATCTTGTGATATTTTGTATTATTATTGCAGAAGTTTAACAGAAATCAGTAAACTATTTATTTCACTGTAGATGATGTTACCGCAATATTAAACTGAAAAGGAACCTTTTCATATATTATTATTACCATGAAATCAAAAATTTAAATATATTACGTTTTATAATAACCCGGAAAGGATTTAACACATTTTATAAATATTACTTCAAGCAACTCTGTAAATTTATTGCATTATTTATTTCCCTGTGATGGCTTCAAAATTATCGTACATAACATGTTTAGAAAAAATTTTGGGAGACCTTTTTTACACTACGTCCCAAAAAAATCAAATGTTACATGAATTGTGAAGAAAAAAAATAAAATTTTGGCAGACTTGTCGAGGTAAAAGATATGAACAGAAAACACAAAAAAGCACGTATATGCACAAATGTATTTTGTGCGTGAATATTTGATTTTAATTCAAAAATTTTCGTTTTTTAATTGTTCTTTTTGTATATTTAATAGTTTATGTGGTTCTTCGAATTCGTCATGCAAATAAGAAATCAAATTAGCTCATTTATTCTATTGAAATTTAAATATAAATATATAATAAATTGGAATACATATTTTATAAAGAGAAAGTATACTAAATGTATATGTATAAATCAAA
Organism: Druceiella hillmani; assembly: GCA_039881145.1. Classification (NCBI taxonomy): domain Eukaryota; kingdom Metazoa; phylum Arthropoda; class Insecta; order Lepidoptera; family Hepialidae; genus Druceiella; species Druceiella hillmani. The sequence continues at coordinate 1,116,798 of JAYKKI010000002.1, forward strand.
CAGTTTTGAAAATACGCAATGGAAATTTGAAAATATGTATAAAAAAACTAATTTATATAGTTAACGTATTGAATGTATTAATTTTCGTGTTTATTACGGATTAATTTCAAAACTATTTTACATATGATTTTATTATAGAGTATTTGTATAGACTTATTGTTTATTCATTAGAGTGGCAGTTTTCATTTTAGTGTTTATAGTAAAGCGGATGCCAAATTCTTTATACATGTCAACCCTAATATTAACAACACAAAAATTTCCTTTTTTTTAAGTAGTAGTCAGACAGAATAAAACGCGCAATACCATTCGGCATCTAAATCATATAGTAATAGAATTTAAAAAATATAATATTTTTTAACTTTTCTTAACATTCCCGCTTTATTAAAATGTGGGAATGTTGGGAAAATTTTAAAAAAAAACTTAAAAATAAGCCAATATATCAATATTTACAAAATACGTTAACGTATACATCAACGCAACAACGATAGAATACATCAATGTTTCTTTATGTACGTATACATTTTTAAAGCGTGACAAGTATTTTTATATCAACGTGCATAAATATAAGCATTTCTTAAAAAATGTATATAAATGTATATATATATGTGTGTAAATGTATTTAAATATATATATAAATATATATATATATATATATATATATATATATATATATATATCTATATGTATATGTATATGTACATATATATATATATATATATATATATATATATATACACATATAAATATACATATATATATATATATATATATACATATATATATATATATATATATATATATATATATATATATATATATATCTTAAATGTGTGTATATTACATAGCGCGACGGGAGGATTAACAATTTTCATTTCACCAATACTTTTTGCTATTTAGGTTTTACTCATACCGAAAGAGATTTTACAATGCAGCCTTGTGAACAAAATTTTCAGTGAGCTTGCGTTTAAATTTATATTTTTTATTATCATACTGTCTTTCAATGTTAACCCTTTTTGTTTATTGCAGAGTAGGCAATAAGGATAAAGTTTTGCGACCCTCTGCAGTAATATTTTACTGCAGAGCGACACTCGAGGGCGTCATTTGGTCAGATGATACTGTGTTTTCAGATTATGTAACAGGATTTTTAATCTTTGAAAAATATTTTATATTTTACAATTAAATTCCGATATTTTTTTTATGTAATTATGTATTTGAAATTTATGTATTCGTAATAAATTCTTAAATACCACTTAAGGTTTAAATTAATTTGACGTTACAACTAACTCATAAATCAGAAATATTTCTTCACGTTATATCTTTTTGGGTTAAATAAATTTAAAAGTAAAAAGACTATTAATTAAAAATAAAGCATTAATATAGAGTTAAGGAAAACGATTACAATTCCCTGAACTCGTGCCTCTTTTCCTACTATAACTTGTTTGAAATACTGTGGAGATATTCGTAATCTTTATTGGGTATATATTTTGTTTTGAATATTTTATCGATTCGTTGACTTATTCCGGACATAACAATTTCCAAGTTTGTCCCTACTAGTCGTTGATATAAGTCTATGCTACAAGTATTTTCTTAAGCCGCTAAACACTTGAAACTTTACATTGTCGAAGTAGTTAAATATATGCAGTTCGTCAGTATAATAGACGCAACACGCAGTTGACGCCTCCATATAGAAAATTTCAAAAACCAATACGCAATATCTATCTACCGTCCTTTGCCGACGAAATGACTTATTTTATGAATACAATAAACTCATACCGTCCATACATGATATATACTTTTAGGGGCTATAAACACTTCATATTTAATATTTTGGAAATTCAGTGTAAATCAAAATGAATTATTGCTTATTGTATGATCTGGGATATTAATTAATTCTTAATAATTCATTAATTTAAAACGGTTTTGAGTTCGAATTTATTTTTTAAAGAATTTTTTTTCTCATATAAATGCATATGAATTTGTTCTTTTATGGGAGAGTAAATACGAATGAAAGAGAGCTAACATTTAAATGCAGTTTTTCAAACTTTTAAAAAATTACAAATCAAACAAAAAATACAAGTAAATACTTAAATATGACTTTAATACGACTGCAAAAAAGTTGACTTGATTATTAATTTTCTGGGAACAATTAAAGATAGTTTTTAAGAAAATACCTTTTTAAGGAAACGTGTGCTGTTCGTTTTGTAACAGAGAAATTTAAGCAAAACGTTCTGTCGTAAAAAAAAGTTGAAGATCATACCATTCTTTTTAATAAGATGTAAAAGTAGAATTCAATTTTCTTCCAATGTATTATAGACTCGAAAATTTACCATACTAACCACAGCTATGCGACTTGGATATCTACAGTGAGGTTACACATAACGTTTTTCTGAATATATATTCCCTACGGAATTTAGTGGAACTGAGTATACACGTATATGTATACATATGTATACACACATATATATATATATATATATACACATATATGTAAATATATATATATATATATATATATATATATATATATATGTATATATATACACATATATATAAATATATATATATATATATATATATATATATATATATATACACAGGAATATACTACTTGTCTCAGTAACTTTTGCTTCGTCCATCATTACCAATAAATTATTGTTATAACGGCGAACACGTTCGTATATTTGTATAACTGATTTATCAAATATACTTATTAGCTACGATTTTCATAACTCGTCGCTATTATTCATGCTGATATTTCTTAATCAATCTTAATTTTTTATTCTTGTATAGTAAATCTCACTATTCTACGGTATGCAAAGGAAAAACAGTGACGATTAACGGTAATTGGGTCATTATTATTCATCCCCTAATTATTCTTGAAAGATCGACCGTTCATACTTGGACATATTACGATAAATTATAATAAATTTCCTTCTTAATATTCTACTGCACGAAATTAATTCCTTAATATTCGAAATATGCTACAACATATATGGCCCATTAATGAACCGAGTTTTAGGGTAAAGGTATTTTCTTGAAGCAATTGCCGGTAAATGTAAAAACAAAACATATGTTTTCATAGGTAATTTCTTTCAGTCCATCAACTTTTTCCCATTAATAAAAGCTCGTATTAAGTTGCTGTCAAAATAATATCTCTCTAATTCGGTTTTCACCAAAAATATTTAAAAATCATACTAAATGTACTGACGCGCATCTCTATATAACAGTCAGTTTCATATAGTTTAAATTGCACAGCGATAATTTCAATACAATGTATGGTTCCGGGAATAGCAAAAATACCCCCCCCCCCACTATAATTTCCTAAGTCCGTTTGTTCATCTTTTCATCTATATGTCATTATAGAAGTCTTCTTATTACAGAAGTCTTGTGTTAAGGAATAAACTCCAATAAAAAAGTCATAATTTTTTATTAGGCACCTCATTTTCCATGAATATTTCTTTGCTTATGGCCCCTCCGAACGAAAGAGGTGTTTTAAAATTCAATCGAAGTTATATTATAAAAATTAAAATACGGCATTACCTTTGTGATATTTGAGTTTCTAAAATGTGGTGCTTTAGTAAGTTTTCATGTACACAATTTGAAAAAAATTAGAGAAACAGCATGTATAAAGTACTATAATCGAATAACCAAGGTATTTGCCATATATACTTTTACTTAGATTGATAATGAAAAAATCCTATTTTTAAAAAAAAATTACTTTGTTATTTGAAGCTGATTTCAAATCTAGCTTTCATTTTTGCGTCATCTTTAAAATCACAAGTGGAACCGATTTCGATTACATTTTTGTTATTTTGAGAATAGTTCGATATTATCCTTCATATTATGAAAGAAATCGAAAAAAGAAACGAGTGCTTTTACCTTTACGAATAAAAAATAAATGTAACAACTGGTTTAAATCTGCAAATGCACCGATGGTGTAAACTTCGTACTGCATGGGGATCCAGTAACTAATAAGGGTAGTACTTAGATCGCAGCGTTCAAAGTTAAAGTGTTAGATTTTCAAAGTTAGCGTTCAAAGTTAGTGTTAAATTTTAAAGAAATTAAATCACATCACAGTTATAAAACGTTGTAAGTAGCCAAGTGATTGATGTTACGGAAAATTCGCCTATAAGAAGTAATATATAAAAATACATCTAGGTTTTACAATTTTATAGTTCTAAGTAAATCTATAATCCTGATTATGTAAACGGTTATATATATATATATATATATATATATATATATATATATACATATATATATATATATATATATATATATATATACATATACATATATATATATATATATATACATATATATATATATATATATATATATTCTATTATTTTCAGTAATAATATCGGAGTTTTTATCCATTCACTTATAATTCAATTCATTTTCTAGAAATATAATTGTTCCTTTAACACTTTGTAACTCTTGAAAGAAATTGCCTTTACAAATGCATTCCTTTCTTTTATTTGCCTCTCTCTTTTTTAATCGCTTAAATTGTTTATTCTATATGTTCGAGCGACATGAATTTAAAATACATACATATATATTAGGCTGACAAATAATAACCTGCCGTATCTATTAAAGTGGGATTAACTCATATGATAACCGGACAACCGGAAACACACAAGCCGTTGTTTTCCAAGAGAGTTGATCTGCTAGATAATGCAAACATAATGTATAATTTTATTTAATGAGGATATTGAATAATCTAAATTTTTTCTTGGAAGTGTAATGGAAATGTTTGGCTTAAAAGAAATTGTTTGAAACTAAATTAGTGATAAAAATGAACCAGTTTTTAATAAAATGTTTGGAAAGTAAATATCTCACCCGTGCCCCGTTTCTGGCTTTGAACTATATTAAGCTTATAAGTCAACAGATATGATTCAAAGATTTTAATTATTTGCCAGTGTGATAAGATTGATTAAAAGTTTAGAACTAGTGCTTTTTCCTGGAAAATTTAAATACAATCTACATTGAATTTAAAAAAAACTTAATAGCCTGACTTACGGATGATTCCGTTTTTTTGCTTATTCCATAATGTTTTCCATTAACCTCATTTATTATATGATTAATGTTTCATATTCTTTACTCTCATAATAATAATTTTATAGTATCCTGAAACTACTATCATGATATTAGAGCTATACTTATGATATCTATGAGCCATAAAGAATAGCCTCATTAAAACAAATCCCATATTAAGTTTGCGTTAATGAGCAGAACGACTCTCGTGAAAGACAGCTATTTATATGTTTTGGAGAAGAAACGCATAGATAACGGAAGAAACGGATATTCCGTTTGGCCACATGAGCTAATAACCATTCAACGTATATAGCAAGTTAATTAATTGCCAGCCTAATATATATAAATATATGTAAGATCCTTTAAATACTATTTCTTCTTCAAATGAGTATAGAATATTATTCCAGTTTGATCGAATATGTAGAGCAAATAAGTAAATGATGAATTAAGGGAAAGATAAATAAAATAAACAATGTATTCGTTTAGGCTATTTCTTTCAAAAGTTACACTCGGAATAAATTTTAAATAAAATTAATGAAAGGAAAATCAAAATAACAAAAGAAGTCATTTAGTGATTCCTATGAAAATCAAAAGTAAGATGTACAGATATAAGGAAAGAATGTAAAGAAAAAAAGTCGAAAGGATTTTACGTATGTTTGGATATTAACTCTTTATTTTCTAAGTGCACGGCCGTGTTCCCGCTAAGATCCGAGCTATACTATCCAACATTGACCATATCTAACTCTTTACTCGATTCGTTACGCAAGCTTAGCTCCAGCTCCAGTCTATAAATCATTTATTAATAGGTAGAAACTAGCAGTTTGGCACAAACTCAGTGCAAAGTTACCAATAGTAGAATAATACAAATATCGGGAAATTGTTGGTTAGAAACAAATACAAAGTAAATTTAATTATTAAATTTCATACACAATCGTTTACACATATTAGGTTTCTATGGATAAAAATATGTATGTTTATAGTAGCAATAACATTATAGAAACTATTACATTAATAAATTATATATCTATCAATTAAAGATTATCCATTTGGTTAGAAGTATATAATTTTACTTACTAGCTACATTTTGTTTATATTTCTGCTTATAGGCAACTTCTCTGTATTATCAATCGTCTGATTACTTACAATGTTTTAAAACTGTGATGCAATTTTATTTTAGAATTTTCTCGTGCCTGTTTTCTCTGTCTACCCAGTAAGGACTTCAATACAAGCCATGGTGGTTATCGGTTATTATATTTAAGTGTAAAATCTTGGGGGGCTTTGATTCGAAATGTATTTGAAATGTTAAAAATTTTCATTCGATTAATATTAATTTGAGAATTTATTTTTAAAAAGCACCTTACGCTTTTACACTTGAAAATTAAAAAATTATTTTAATTTTTTTGTTTTTAACTAATATTTTTAAATATATAAAGTGCAGATCAATATGTTTTATCAGTCTATCAAAGTTTAAGTTCCAATCTAAATTATTTTCGTAAAAACAATTGTGACAGATACACAGGTGGGCGGTTACGTGATTGGTCTTAAAATAATTCATTTTTTTTAAGGTAAAAATCCTAAAAAACTTTCTAGGTTTATAATGATGTTTTAAATAAAGTTAATAAATTAAAATAGAAGACGCTTTCAAAATCAAAATATTTTTAATCGATGATTAAAAATTATTTTAATAAAATTTGGAAGAACGAAATAAAAAAAAACCTATCAAGCCCGCGAAGAAATTCCGAAACGAGGGTTTCTTATACATTTAGGCACTTATAAATACTTAAGAATGCATAGTATATCTAAGACACTTTATAAATATTAATTTGAAATTGCCTGTTCTTTTCTTTTACACATCTGGAAATAAACTAATTGTAAGAATGTGTAAAACCCATAGAATTATAAATCATTGATTTTTGGATGTTTCCCTTTACTTGCCCTGTACGACCTCCCATTATATCGACTTTCAAGATTGTAAGTTGACCGGAATTACGCTGTAGGATTTTATGACCACTTCTTTTAATCATACTATAGTTTTACTAAGTAATAAAACTATTGTATGAATAAAAGAAAATACGCTTCGAAGGGGCATGTCTTTTTGTTCTGTGAATCAAAGAATTTTACAGCAATGTAAGCCTATAGGTCTCAGCATACAATATTAATTTCAATTTAATATATGAAGGCGTTTCGTTTTTGAGAGATAGACGCACGGACGGGCGGACGGATAACCAAATGATCTTATAAGGATTACTTTTTAATTTTGAGGGAATAAATCCCAAAAATGATTAATAGTGAACAATATTATTAATTACAAACATTATAACCAAAATCCTTTTTAACAATAATAAACATTAGTCGGTTCCAAATAAACCAATTAATTACGGCCAAATCAAAATTAGCTAATTCAAAATGACTACATTTTTTCCTTCCTAAAGGATAATACCAGGTTTTTATGATGACAATACATTTCACTCAAATCCCTTAATTTTTTTTTATTTTAACTTTCGGTACTAATCACCAAATTTTAATATTAATTAATATATAAGTTTAGGGAAAAATATCAAAATAACATTAAAATTTTTTTTAAACTTCCTCACCGAATATTATGAAGACAATCAGAAAAAGGCATAAGGAAAAACCTATTTTTCAAAATTTATTGTGGAAATACCAACTGGTAGAAGGTAACATCCACTGCACTAACTACCTCTGAGTTTTAAATTTGTTGTAGTACAGCTTTCGTTCGTTCAAAAAACACCTTATTTCAAAAACCAGCTTTCGTTCGTTCGAAAAACACCTATGAAAGCGACTGTTTTTTTTTGAGCATGGGATTTCCACCTAACATAAAGCTTTCCGATGCCTATTGTTCAAGTAGAATTTTTTGTACTTTACCCATAATAATACCTAACTTGTATAAATTTGCTAATATACTATTCTCTAGTCGATCTTTAACATAAACCTCCAGCATTCATTTTATAATCAGTTATCAGTATTAAGGGATGTCCACCACGCAAATCAAGAACTAGACCGCGATAGAACTTTTAGTAACTAAACTAGTAGTAAACAGAAGCACGGGATAGGATATCCTAAAATGTCGATTCCAGTCGACCGTAACATTGTTGTTAATTAAAACCATAAGGAATATTAAAAAAAAAACATTGAGCGAAAAAATGCCTCCAATTTATAAAAACGAATGAAAAATTTTAATACCTCAACACCCCAATGGATTCCCTAACAGTGGGATTTTTAAAATTTTAATTTATTTTTTCATTACCATTACCACAAATTCATTACCATTATTACAATTTATAAAAAGTTTTGGGGGTGACACCAAAACTTGTAAAGTGTCTGTTTTTTAATGGTTCATGCTCAATTTGCATATATTAGTATTTCCTTTTAAATAGATACATATTGTTTATTTATGTATGAATTTGTTTATTTATCAATAGTTTTTTTGTGAAAACATTATATTAAACAAATTTAGTATACCCTAATTGTCTGTGGCATTAAAAATGATTCCAATTTTCTGTTTATTATCCATAAAAGCTAATATATTGTACAATAAGTAACTTTTATGTTTTATGATACTCACATCCTTTTGTGATGAAATAACAGTTGTAGCCTTTGTGTTGAAATTTTTTTTTATTTATGTTGTTAAAACCCGGTACATACAAAAATTTTCCCATTGTAGTTTTTTTATTTTCTCGTGTTTTAAATCTAAATATGATACATTTATTTTCAGAAATTAGCAAATTCTTCTTTATAATTTATAGCTCAGCATCTCATTTAATATATAAGTAGCATATAGATGCTCAACAGTAATCGGAAACCTGGATTCTTGCTTTCGTTATATCATTTTAAAAGCAGGGTTCCTGATAACCGAGTCTCATAGATGGATATATAAATACACCTAATAAAACGCTAGTAAATAAAAACTAGTGGTTAAATATATTTTTAAAAAGCAAATGGCGTTTGTTAGCCTTCATCGATACCAATCGATGCTTCATGTGTTTTCGAATGTTAACGATATTGCCCAAAAAAATATTCCATTTCATACAGCTTTGTACTATTCGGCTGTCTTGGCGAATTTAAAAAAAAATTAATCAGTATTGTTTAAACTTCCATTAAATTTAATTTGTTCCTTGTCGTAAATGTACCAATATATATAGCAAAGCCGAGGCATTGTAGAAGAAAGGTGAGTATAAAGAATATACCTCGTTTAGAAACAAACTTTGTTAGAGTATTCATTGTCTATGAAATTGCTTGGATGTTTCATTGGCAGAGCTCGAGTAAAATCATGTGAATATATTTGATGAAGAAGTTCGACCATAAAAGCTGCTTACTTTTCTTGGTAAAGGAAGTCTTTCGCCTTCAATATTTTATGGCAACGGAGAAAGTTTCCCCTTTGTTCACCCTTATTGTAAGTTAGGATAAGAAATGTGACAATAACTCTTAGACATATATTATGAAAATTTCAAAGAGAAAGGCAGGATACTTTTTGTAATTAAAAAGTATCATTTTATACATATTTGAAGTTATCATTTCAATTTGCAATATATCTGAGTGACAAGTAGTACTTGGATCGTCTTCATCTTTATAGTTAACGACTTTTGTGTTACTTGATTTGCTCCTTCTGTGTTACTTGATTCCTTAATTTGATTTTTATTCATAATCAATCCAGTGAAATGTTTCTTTTTGAGAAATCAGAATAAATTTACAATTTAAAATAATGCTTTAGGCGTTTTAAGCACTCAATATAAATTTTATATTTGAACTTACTAAGTTTTTAAAATTAATTTACTATATAAGATATGTTACAGGAACAAGAACCTACAAAACTCAAACAAAAAAGATATATTAAGCAATTTTGACATTATTTGGAATCCACATAAAAACGATTTTCATGGATTTCGACTTGATAGTTTTTTAAATTTTATTTAATTTTTCAGCTCACATTTTTATCTAATGAAAGCGAGCCTTATTTTTCATGCTTACACCTCCCATGAGCTTTCACGACATTTTGTAAAAAAAAGATAAATCACTAAATTTATCATAATTGATCAATTTGTATATTGTTTGATCAAAATGTAACAAATATTAAAACATTTGCTGCAGCCAATCTAATCACACAAACCTAACAACCAACCTAACCAAACCTACCTTAACCCAATAAAACTCAGACCTACCTAAAATTATATAGCCAAAATGGTTAGAGTTGTGATAGCGCCCCACAACCAAAGCTAATCTAACATCACTTACCCTAGCACAATCTTAATTAACCTTATATAATAAAGTCCAAACAAATCTAACTTAACTCTACCTAACTTAATCTAAAAAACCTAATATAACCTAACCCCACCTAATATCATCAAACTTAACAGTTATTTTATTAAAAAAAAAAAATATTGAGTCAAGAATATGGAAAAATATGCCTTTTAGGTACGCTCCTCATTTACTTTCACTTCCGAAAATGTCTCTTAGGTATGTTGAACATTTTTTGCGAACATGTAAACTTTCAAAAGTTGTTTTTTCAAAACTAACCATCTTCACGGATTGCCATATCACTACTACTTTGATATCGCAATATCACACTATCACAGCCAGATGATGATTCGAAGTAGAAAAAGTAAGTAAATCAGATATTACCAGTGATAAAAATAGGCGTTTAAAATAGTAACCAATTGGCATGCCGCAGAAGAAGATAACAACTCACGATTCAAATATTTATAATTATTGAACCAAAATCGTTCCTTGAATCATATATATCTTGATTTCGTTGTTTCTTTATAGCATGTGTCGTTCCATATGTTTTAAACTTCATAATATTTTTGTTCCCATACACTTATTAAGTTCTGTGAATGATTCATTGGAGAATTTTAATAGAGCTTGATTTACATGACATTTTATAATAGTTATGACAAAAAAATGGATTTTAAAGACATTTTGCAGAACCTAATAATTAACATCTCGACTTTAAAATTAAATCTCATAGGCTATCTGTACTTATAGAAGCTGATAAATACGTGATTTAGTTATATACGTATATATACATACACACACACACACACCCATATATATATATATATATATATATATATATATATATATATATATATATATAATGATTATTAATTTATCGTCGATTAAATAAAGCCGTCCAATTCAATTGACAATTTTCTAATTATACGTATAACTTGTTACATTGAGAGTAGAGGGGTAGAGATTCGGATTTGACTGATTAGTACAGGTACGAGCTTTATGGTCGAAAATAAAACAAACGTTAAGTGACTCCATTGTTGAATATTAAGTGATAATTGCGTTGTGCTAATATTAATGTGTTTCAAATTTCGCAAATTGACGGCGTTATTACAATTAGCAGTTTTTTTTTCTGTTAAGGTTACTAGAAATTTAACAATTGGAAAATTTTGTGTAATTTCAAAAAGTAATCAAAAAAATATTATAATTTGTATTTATGACAGATTAACACCAAACACTTTCATAAATTTTCTAGCGGTTACAGGGAAAATGTAAGAACCTGAAATATATTTTAAGTGGTAATTGTAGAAAAAAAATTCACTCTAGTGAATATGACCTCATGGCCAAATATTAATTACTTTAGTATGCTTAAAACTATTTTTATAAAAGTTTTTTTAGTCATAACAGTGCTCTTGCCAGATTTCTGCATTGTTATGATCGACCATTTATTCAGACAAAATTTTAAGAATAATGTTAATTCAAATAAATTGAATTTCAATAATCCACCCCAATCAAATACTATTTCGAAAATTATTTTTCAATCATGTGGCTTAAGGATGCAAAATATAAATATTGGTAACCTAGGTGTGATTGTTTCGCCCTTCATAAATACCTGTAGATTTGAAATTAAGTGAAAACGAAGTGTAAACATAGTGTATATACTCATAGCGGAAAGAAGTGAAGGCATTATACATTTTCTTAAAGAAAATACTACGAATTAAACTTAATAGTATTGAAAATTACCAAATAACATTATTTACTCACGATTAAAAATGTAAACAAAACATGTAATAAATATAACTGAGAAGGAGGAACCAATAAATATATAAAGAACTAAGTAAATCGGCCACACGTCTCTGTGTCTCATTCTGATATGAAAGAAATCAGAAAGTAAATAAAAATGTTCTAGCGGACATAGAATCACCGAGAATACACATCATTAAATTCAGTAGTGTTATCGCTAGAGTTTTTCTTTAAATTTTAGGTAAACTTGTAGTAACTCTGCTTTGTTTTTAGTAATTTCGATTCAAGCAGTTTTTTTTATTTTTTACTTTTATTTTGTCAATAAGGTCAAAGTTCAATTTTCAACATCAAAGATCTATTTAAGAAAAAAATGACTAATAGACGCACATACGGACCTGTGAGTATTAATAGGTTTTAAAATTGAATAAAAATTCTTTTATCATATGCAATCTACGTAGACACTATAATCTATTGCTATTTGGATAATCTGACCGCATATAATGCGACATGTTTAAAGTTTTTGATACACGCTTATTAACTCCTTATAAATTAAATAAATTTATCAAACTGTTTTGTAAGAAAACAAATGTGCTCTAATTTTTACTAAAGTTATTTCCATTTTTATTTTTGAATTATTTACCAGGTCAGTGTAAAAAAAATTATTAAATCTCTTGTTTCCTTTCGTATGCTATTATAAGTTGTCTTGGTTACTACTTTTTTGTAATTTTTTTACAGTAATGTATACGAGTATTCTGGATGAGTAATCAGTATATATTGCATCAAATATCGTAACGTCAAATGATATGTAACGATTAGAATTTGTAAAAATGTTGTATGTCTTTGTTTCAGATATAATAAATATCCAAAAATATTCATGAAAAACTTTAGAAATTATTAATTTTAGGGAGTAAAAATTTCTTCTATAGTCTCTTTTCCAATAAAATGAGCAAGTTCTTAGGGTTTCATAAAAAAAATTTTTCGCATTTAACGTTAAATTGTTCTAGAATTAATGTTTAAAATGTTCACAAAAATATGTCCCCTCGCTCCCCATATCCAAAAGTACCGAATTATTCCATTCCTTAGACGGTGAAGTCTCTCTACATACATCTAAGTAAAATTATGTTGCAAAAATATATCTTGTTCATTTTTCATTTCCATAGTGCGATAAACGATGAGTTTAATAATAAATTTATCATCAAGCATCCGGAATAATGGTGCAATAGTAAGCCCGTACTAGATATAAAAAGTAAAAAAATGCACAAAAATGAGGTTTGTATAAAATATTATACGTGTCACAGACTCAATTATGTTGTTGAGGGTGCCAATAATTTTTCTTTTAATTTCTTCCTATTTATTTCGATGACCCGTAATTTACGATTACTTAAATGAAGCCGTGGATAGATATAGTAGTCCTGATATTCTGCAAGTATTGTCTCTATATAAATTTAACTTTTTAAGGATTATCGTTATATTATGTATCTTGGAATTTTTAGTTTTTATCACTTTATTTTGTCGCTTTACTCATCTCTATGGTGATTATTTCTCAGCATGGGAAAAATATAGTCCAAAACCAATTTTTTTAATACACATGTAGGATAACTCAATAGAATTGATCGTTCCTTCAGTCTATATTTTGCTATGGTATTTTTGACCAAGAGGCTATTATTAGGTGTATTACTGAAATATTTATGATGTTGGAATCCTACTATACTCCAAAACACATATTTATTACGCAATTTACTCATGCCTTGCAGTATTTTCAAAAATTGCATTGATTGTACATATGGACCGTATTATACTTTTCTTCGGTTTCTTCTTATATTCAAACAAATTATAAAAATACTAGATGCATAATTTCACCATTTAAAATTTTAATTCTATAGAGAGTTATAAAAGATTAGCTACCTGACCAAGCTTTAAGCCGCGAAAAAAGTGATGACGATTGCATTATTTTTTTGTTTGCTAAAAGTATTCTCAAGATTTAATTATTTATTCTTTGCTTTCACACTTTTAACATAAAAATAGAGCGCTCTCATCATAGCTTGATTTTTTTCCTTAACTGCTTAATTTATTTAACTCAAAAATGTAACAATATATTTCAATTTCTTCCACTCGTCATTGTTAGTTATTCATATATTCTGAAAATATTTTATACACCTTATGTTCATTTAGATACAATAAATTGTAATATATGGAAAATTTTATTTTATTTTTTTTTTCATTTTATTTTTTTTAAGTCAATTCCTACTTGAAAATACCTACTGCAAATCTAATATAGTACTTTCAATTCAAACCATGCCGAGTGTTATATTACTAACAGGGAGGAGAAAACAAAGGTGTGTTTTCCATTTAACAAAATTTTTAAAAAATCGCGAAAGCAATCACCGGGCATTATATGGGCATTAGAACCACTGGCGAAGTAGAGCCTAATGAGAAGTATTTCTATTATGCATTATAGTTGATTTTTATCACATTGGCTATCACTTATTCAATAACCATCCATAAAACGGTATTGTTGTTTTTCTGAGTTTGTTGTTGTTTTTCTAGTTACTGTCAACCATAATATTTCCCAAAACCAAATATTTAGTAGCAAATATTAAAAAAGATAGTTTTCCACCACAATATGTACTGATGATGCATTGTATTGATTTATATGGGTAAATCTTCCATAATTATTTCATTATTGCTTAGAGCTTTATAAAAATTTACTTAAAAGTAATTCTCCTAGACTTGCTTATACAGTATATAATTAGTGATTTTAATGATACCTACGTGCTAAGAGCCACAGATTAGGACAAAATAGAGGGTGGGGTGCAAAAATCATACAGACAAATAATTTGAAATCGACAAATACATTCTAGAGTTATCTTGTGTGAGTTTCGTCGTAACTTGGAGTCCAGCAATTTAGACGGATTTTATCATTGCCATGGTGAGCGCGTCGCCAATTTCGCTTCAGCATGTGGCGTTTCAATGCGGGTCTGAAAGAAACAGCTATTTTTAAGATTGGACTGGCAGTCTAGATGGACTTCCTTCAATTCTGAGGGAGAAATGATTAGGTTATTTTCCCCTAATATACCTAAGCGGCTGAATAATGTGCGGCTCGTTAGCGAACAGTTTACTTCACAGTTCTTAACAGGTCACAGCGCATTCCGTTCCAGCTTGTAAACATATGATTCAAGGTATAACCGGCATATTCCTACGGTTTCAAATCGCAGGACATGGACAAAGTATGAATTCATTATAGTGAAGGTTATATTGCGCATAGAGTTTTATTGGAAAGCAAGCATCTTAATATTAGAATTGAATTACACAATATTTTAAAACTTGATTTATTTAGTCACCGTAATTTAGTTGGTAGTGGACCAATATTTGAGTCATTTAGATTATCCTATCTAACAACTTATTTAAAGAATGTATATATCAATCAGAAACTTATTTCATATATCTTCCATTCAAATATGATTCTATTCGATCACATAGAACGTGTTTCTTAAAATTCAAAATGTCTGACATAAAATTTTTAAAAATAATTTCAGACTCATCACAACATCATCTTTCAATTATTGACATTTTCATAAATCATCTAGTTCATAAAATAATAACAAAAATTTTAATTTTGTATGAAATTGTAAATATGTACCTGTGTAGATCGTATTGTATATATGTGTCAATTCGGTATGATGTGAATATGTCAATTCGGAAACATGTAGCGACGTTACTTGTCTTCATAATGACAGTTTTCATTATATTTTTATTCCATTGAAATAGAATGTATGCTCTACCATAATATGACTATTATAAAAATTTATTTTACAAAGAAATTGATGTAACAATTTTTTTCTCGGTATAAAATTTTGTTTTCGCAGCATTTAATTTTTTTCGATATAGTTGATAATTTTTCACATTAAATATTTACAAAAATGTTAAAATATTAGAAGTAAAAAAAAGGAAAATTTAAAGAAAAGTTAATAAAAAAAATTCGTGGAAGAACTGTTAAAATTTCATAAACATTTGATAATATTGAATATATTTGTCGTAAATTTTGTAGAAATTTATTATTCACAATTAAAGAACTTAAAGAAAGTAGAAATAATACTACATCACGTAGTTTCATTTAATTGTGCATTTGACAACTGTAAACAATTTTCAGATCTAGTTATTAATTAAATTTATTAAGTAATTACTCGCACTAAAAACAGGAGATATTATTTAATAACTACAACACGAGTATACTTAAATACATATGAAATTAAAAATTTAAATCTACCAAGAAAATGTTTAACGATTTATAAAAAATCGCTTATGCATGAACGAAAAAGAAAACGGAGATACCAATATGCTCATTGCCAATGGTTGCAAAAGCAGTAATGTTAGTCACTGAAGGGGCTCTAAGATATCCGGGTATCTTCTAATTGGAAGATGGATATAACACACGAAAAACGTATTGCAATGCAGCCTTTTTTCAAAGAAAAGAATGGTGAACAATTTTTTTAAAATACTTTTACTTTCTTTGAAAAGTAAAAGTGTTTTAAAAAACTGTCCTTTACTATAAAAATAGAGGCACTGATGAAAATGCATAAAGAACAAAGAAGTGCACATAGAGAACATTGGAAACGACAAAAAATAAAATGACTATGGATCTGTTTGATAACCCTTTCGAAATTAAATAGAAAATTATCATGTTTTTATTTACAAGGTCTGAATCAGAATAAATCATTTTATAACGTTAAAATCTCATTCGAAAAATATAAAACTTCAACTTGATTTGTTATGTAAATTCTTTCATTCCTTAAAATTTTTGAACCTTTGCAAAAATATTGTAATATTGTGAGTGGTACTTTGTGACCCGGTTCAACTTTTGCATTAATAATTACGATTTACTTGGTGACTATGAAACCTTACACTCGGATTTTCATATACTCCTTATCAATTTTTCATATTATTTGGGTCAATTTGCCCGGTCATATGTCAATATATGCATACATATTCATCTCTAAAAATGGAGGCGAATCAGATATAAATTACTTTTGTTTTTCTTATTTTGGAAAGAAGATTGTTTTGTTTGTCCACTAATTTTGCAATTAAATGATTATAGATAATAAGTTAATAATCCGCATATTTTATTTAATACCACTAAGAAAACACTTATCCGATTTCATTTTATAATACTAGTTTTGTATTTAGAAGAGTTAGTTTTTATCAACTTTTAATAATTCTATAGTTTGCTTTTCTTCTATACTTTTCTGCATTAATTTAATCGACTGTTTAACCACATACTAGTTATAGTTTATATGTGGTAAAACAGTTGAATAGAGAGTATTACCACATATCGGTGTATTTTGTTTCAGAATGTGTTGACAATGCCGCATATTTTGGATTCACACTAAAAGAAGCGATATCTGTACGCCATAGGCGCGAACGTCTTAATACGGGGCAGTTGTCGAAATTCTTGTTTGAATTGCATATAAACAGTATTCCGAAATTGCGATTACTTTATCTTTATTGTATTTAGTCATTCATTTTATTCAGTTTCATAGTAAAACTACAGATTACGCTTGTCTGCAAAAAAAAATTGGGCCCTGATACATTCCTCCTGATTCTTATGTAAAATGCATATTTCCCCATAATCCGTCCTTTTCAGAGGAGGTCCACCATCGATGTTTATAACATTTCAATATTTGCATATGTTGGTAGAATGAAAAGGATTATATTAGCTTTTAAATTCCTTCTAAGTGGTTAAAGAGGTAAGAAGTACTAAAATATTAACATAAATGAGATACGTACTTCATTTAGTGCATGCCTACATGCATGCATACATTGTATCTTGCAGTAGAAGTTTCTCGTATCAAAGAACCGCGCTATTCTGTCAACACCTTTGCATTCCATTTACCTAAAATTATTCTCTCAAGGTTCATGTTGTCTTGATGGAACTGTTCCCTGTCAATCTAAACCGCTACTAAATTGTCAGGGAAGGAGTCCAAGTGTGAGTGCTAATAATGAACTTTAAGATACATTTTACATCCCATGTCCTTGTACGCTGAGAGGAATTCCGCGACTTGAGCGACACAATCATCACTTTTGTTATCACTTAAAAAGTTCTGATACAAGTGTTGAAATGCAAGCTAAGCTCGTTTTTGTTTTCGATTTAGGTGTTAAATAAATGTCTAATCTTGGAAACTCTGCCTGATTTGAGGACGCACAAAAACACCGTCCTTAATTTTAGCCTCAATAAGAGGAGGGAATTTAGTTTTCGAGAATTGAAATGCATCACCAGTCTTGTCCATTGTATTCACAAACTGAATAATCCGAGTTTTATGCGGAAAGGCGGCAAGTAAATACTTCGAAATTAGAGGGTTGTGAGCGACATTTTTCTAACCGAAAAATGTCGCTTACGAACCGAAAAAATAACCCACTGGCTGTTCGTCTACCACAATCGTTTTTCTCAGAAATAATTTGAGGTGGTAAGTTAAAACAACATGTACATAAAAAAAATCCGATAGTCAATAGTTAAAAAAATTCGTAGGGAAATTTCAGAGAGGAAACATTGTGTATTTTGATCCGTAGTATTTTGTTTTCCGTGGGAAAATGCCAAGAAAAAATATTTACCCCGCTATCTCTGAATCTACTGAAGACAAAATTATAAAAAAACAACGTTATTTGAAGTTTACCTAAATTTCCTTAATTTATATTCCTATAGATGATTTCAAATTTCATAATTTCTAAAACGTTCAACATATTTATACGTCAGTCAAAGACACACTATAGGCAACATATATGTGCATGTCCAAAAATAATTCAATATTTTGTATTAATTGAAAGAGTTTATTTTTATAATTACATTTAATTAGTAATTTTGTTTAGAAATACTTGGTATATTAACGATTATAAATATTTAATATGCGTTATTTAGCATCAAAAAATCAAAGAAGGAAATTTAATTGTTTTATACTACAAAGATAAATATACATTATAAAAAATGTATAAGAAATTAAACTTGCCTTTCCAATATACATGTAAACGCGATAGATTTTTAACAATAGTAATATATTTTTTTTTATTATGAAATATATAACACTTATCAATTATAATACAATTAGTTTAAACATCTCTTACATTATCGTAAGTCATAGCTAATGGAAATAGTTACGATTATAGACACAACCACTGAAAAAATTATGTTTCTTTATGGAAAGTAAATTTCATACTCACCTAAGATATTTGGTATATTTTTCCAACAGGAATGGATGGTCTCAACGTCAGCTACTAAGATCTTTGACAACATTCGATTTTTGTTAATAAAATAGCGGAAATTAAAAATGTTCCGGGTCATTAAGATCCGATCTCGTGAGGCCGATTAATAGAATTCCAATGTACCTTTAAATATTTGCATGCATCTGAGCTTATATGAAATCCTGGCAGTGTCATTTCTACTAAAATTTAACAGGTTATGTTATGATACAACAAAATATCGTATATTTATATATTCACCTTTTATAGTCAATGGACATAATATCGACTAATAATATTTACTTCGAAAATTATTAGGATTTCAAATCAAAATTACCAATCATTTTATTTTAATGACACATCAATATTCATCAAGCTCACTACGACATATATGTACTTATCAGAATTTACGGCGGAAAGCAGAAATAATTACAGTGTTAAAAATTGTATTATTCATTACAGTGTTCAAAATTGTATCGTTCATGTTCTCATTTTATTAATTTATTCGAATCGCTGCTAGCCACGTGTTCAAACGACAGTCCGATAGACACATGTATGTAACTATAGAAAACTAATAGCTTTTATTAAAATATTGACAAAAAGATACTATGAAATATTCACGAGAATATATGTTAATACAATTTTGTTTTACCAATTAAAGTTGTTTTTAAGTGGATGTCAAAATGGTTTTTCTCAATATTAGTTATTGTTCAAATTGTTTCGAACCCAGAAATAGTGACAAGTTGAATGTTCCCATTTTTTGTAAGGGAAAATTTTGTTGTAATTACTAATCCTTTTAAATTACTAATACTTTTTTAATCCACAGCTTCGTGCGTCCGTGCGTGTGTGTTTTTGCTGCTAGACAGCGTTACTCTAAGCTCATTGACTAATATATATATATATATATACATACATATATATATATATATATATATATATATATATATGTGTGTGTGTGTGTATATATGCATGATAGTTGGAAGGAAGCCAGTGCGAAACGTAGCCTAACGTAGAGTACAGTAAGTTAAGATAGGCCCTGAAGGCATACTGTAAGATAATTTATTGCATTAAATAACGGTTTTAATTAAACACGTGCATTGATATAAATTTAGCTTTTAGTAAATATTTTTATCTTTGAATAAAGGCGATATCGTTACAAAAATTTTTTTATGACACCTGCATATAATAATCGCTTAAATTTGACTAAATCGATTTAATAAGTACAATTTGAGTTTGAATGTTTATATTACTAGATGTTCCTACAAAAGAAGTTCTTTTAAAGACTCATTTATTTTCCAGAGATGAGTCTAGATCGCGACCGAGGTATGCTAGAGGTATATAAGTAATGTAATTATTAATCATTTCGCAATGAATCTGGAGAGCTTGTTGAAATCTAATCTTCATTTTGGTTATTGGACAATTTTACGTGCATTGAAAACTTTTTCAATCCTTCCTGTATTCTTAACTTCTTCTGATTTTCTCACAAAATCCAAAGTAAAATTTATACACCTTTAAAATTATCTTGTTGCCTACCTTCATTTAACACAAACTAATGATCTAAAAGTTTTAAAAATGTAACTAAGAGATAAAAGAGCGTAATGTATGCTTGAACAATAAAAATGAGGAATATTCTTTTTTTTCATTTTTAATCAAATTCAGCCTCATTTTAGAGTGTTAATAAGGATACAATGATAAATAAACAAACTGCGTCAGAATCCTAAACTCAAAACTTAAATTAAACAAAATTAAATACTTGTTGGTAAATGCATATGAAATTTTTAAATGGTACCGGAACACAAAATAAAGGGTTGACTACAGACATCTCATGGGTACACTTCTTTGTTTGACTACGAATTTATATAAAGAGGCCAAAGTTAGGCATTTATTTACAGTGGCATTTTGAACAAAAATAAATTGTTTCCATTCGATGCAGATAATAGCACTCTAATATTAATATCAACGCATTGAGAATATTTTATCTTAAACATCAATGAAAAATGTATACCAAGTTACATGAAATACAATTTAATGTTGTACTTCCATATTTAATTTCGATCGATACTTATTTATAATGTTATTATCAGAACACAATTCCAGATAATATCTTTCAAATAAAATTGTTTTTTTTTTCAAATCAAATTCAAACCAATTTCCAACAATTTTTTTGTGTTCCTGAGCCAAACTATATATAAATAGGCCAGAAAGTATACCGATGAAACGCTTCGTTAATTAAAATAATTCGCTTTGAAGTTAAATTAAATTTAATGCCAAATATTCATTAATTGGTAATAACTCATCTTCTCCGTTTCGGAGCGAATTGAATACGATGTTATCTTCCTCGCGACTGCAGTTGCTCTCGGAAAGAAAACCACATTAGATAATGTCTTAAATTGCATCACGGAAAATTTTATTCTATTAACAAACTTTTCAATACTTTTTCAATCTTTTACAAAACACAACATCACAAACTACAGTATGATGACAATATAATAATCAATAGCGCTCCATATTATGGGACGATTATAAATTGATGTGACTTATACATTATTCTTATGAGTGGCCAATGTTATACATAACATAACTTTAATTTGAATGT
Organism: Druceiella hillmani; assembly: GCA_039881145.1. Classification (NCBI taxonomy): domain Eukaryota; kingdom Metazoa; phylum Arthropoda; class Insecta; order Lepidoptera; family Hepialidae; genus Druceiella; species Druceiella hillmani. The sequence goes on from JAYKKI010000002.1 coordinate 1,138,651, forward strand.
AGATTGATTTAAAAAATATTCTTTCTCGCTTGTTTTATCGCTTCTTTCAATAAGTTAATGAAAATGTACTCATAATTCCTTATGCAATTAAGGATGAAATTTCGCACTTCGTTTATTACTCAGATCGTTATTTTATAGATTAAATACTAAAATACTTATGAACACGAAATGAAATTTAACTTGATATGTTGTCCGAAATCTATCATCTAAAATCTTTGGGACGAACAAAAATGTCTCCCTGAATAATACTTACGTACTCGAAAAGTTATTAGCGTAATAATGATTGTATAAATTCTAATCAACCCGATGGAAATTCCACTTTCTTGAGGAAAAGTAAAAAGACACAAGAAATTTGGCGGCATTTTGCAAGCTCACTGCCACTGCCTAAAAATATAATGTTGCCAAAAAAATAAGGGGATTGTTTTAATAGAGCCAGTTAAAAATTAATAAAACTGAAGAACGTCCATGCCCTGACAAAATGATGTGTCAAAGAAGGAAAATTTGGTATTTACGTAAGATATTAAACGATTTAAAGATTTTATAATGCTTTCGTCAGTTTCTAAAGCTTAAAATGACAATAAATTGTTATTTTTCATATTTTCCCTCGAAGTAAGTTTTTTCTTTCTAGTGTTGGGTATCAAAAAAAACTTAACTAAAAGCTAGTTTAGTGTTCTTTTTTTAATAAAATAATGTTCCTAATAATAATTACAAAAATCTTAAAAATAATCGCTCTTCCCGCAGAACCTGTTCCCGTAGATAATATCGTTCAAAAAATAGTAAGAGGTCTGGAATATTAGTTACAATATTTAACTATATTATATTGGTCAACATTTTTCAGTATCTGAAATATTTTTTTCTGTTACCGGTATTATAATGATTTTAATCTGAAAAAAACACTAGTTGAGCAAGTTCGATTTGCAATTGTCCCAGTTATGAATTTGATCATAACTGTACGAAAAGCTAACTTAAAGTGACAAAATAAAGTGTGTAATAACAAAGCGAGCACAAACTAGGTAACAAGATAAATTACGTGAAGGATATATGGCCTTAAAATAATGAAACCAAATATCTAAACTTATTAACGTTTCTTGTCTCCAACATAACAGAAAAAAGTAAGTAACTATCATTTGTGTAATAACTATCTTAGAATAAAAATTTGAAACCAAAATCGATATAATGTTACCATGGACTATGCTTTCAATAAATAACTTGACATTTATTTGCGGAGGAATACGCATTTAAATATTTTTTCCTTCTTAAGCCAAACTGATTTTTAAAGACAGAATGAACATCAACTTATATAGTTACGAGATCATTAGATATATTCGGTAATAAAACGTACAAAGGAGAGTTCCTTGCCGATTGTTTACTGGGAAACATGACTATAATAATACACCTGTATCAAGTGTGTGAATGTGCTAATTAATCATTCATTATTGCCTTGACTATAGACAAAGGAAAGAACAACTGGAAGTTGGTTTTATAAGGGCATGTTCAAATTAATAATATTATAAGCGCACATAACTTTTCGAAGCGAACTCTGTCTTCACAAAGAACTTGGAATCCAATTCCGTTCTACCAAAAATAAGGTTAGCACGATTCGGGTTTTCGAATTCATAGACTGAGTATGTTATATTAATGGAAATAACAGCAGCATAAGTTTGTATCATTCTTTAAAATAACATGTAACAAATATGTGAGCAAGTCGTTGGTAAAATCAAATTTATGATGAAATGCGAAAATATATTTACAAATCGCTCAAATATGTATCCTCCATTCATATGTTAATCCTATTTTAATTAACAATGTCACCAATGTCGTCAGTAAAGTCAATAAAATAAATATTTATATTATTCGGTGGTTTAAAAATTAAACGAATTTAAAATGAAATAGACGCATGCGTCAGCGTCCGCTTACGAAGGAATTGGAAACCAATTTCAATTATACCAGGAACGTATTTTAACGCACGATGTGATCGACAAATTGAATTGGTACTCCAAGTTTATTCATTTTACCTCCACATTGTATCTCAGGAAATGGCAGAAATAATTATATAATTAGTCTCGTGTAAGGCTGATGGCGAATGGGGAATAACAAGAGGTGAAATGATACTTTTGTATATATAATATTACTGCTAAAATATTCATACCTGAGTGCGCCAATTGGATCCGCTTGAAAATAAATTTTGAAAAAACTATATTATCGTTGATGGTTTTTAAAAATATTTATATTTAATAACGTGAATTTGGAATGTCGTACTTCAAACCACAATGCCAACTGAAATAAATGGTTTTATTATACTTAATTAAATTAGCATGCTTATATACAGATATACTTCTGTCCTCCTTATGTTATTAATCATAAGAAGTAATAATAAGTAAGAATTAATATTTAATTATAAATAATATTTTATCCAAAAAGAAAAGTATTCAGAATTTTTTTATCAAATAATGTTCAAACTTAAAAATTTATGACAACGTATAAGTTACGACCACCTAGTATCTTTAGGAGAGCGATTAAAAATAGTGATCAGTTCATAAATTTTCTCAAATGAAATCACTTTCAACAATACCGATTTTTATAATTATTTGTATTGAATGTAATTAGTAATTATTTTCTAGAATGTCGCTCACATGCACGCTCACGCAGAGGCGCGCCCACATGCGGACGCGCGCACACCCGCACGCACGCACGCACGCACGCACAAGCACACGCACACGCACACACACACATACATATATATCAGTAATTTTTTTATGATAAAAATCATTCAATTATTATTTTCAATTCCTAAGACCCATGAAAAGTATAATTGGGCAAAACCTATATAATGGAATTAGTATGAAATTCCTATAGAAATATGCAAAAGGAATTAGCTTAAAATATAATTTTCAAAGATAGAAAATATAAAATATTAAATAATACTGGATTTTGTTGCATTTATGCAATAAGCGAAGTAATGTCTTCTGGCCAATTTTAACAATTTGAAATCACAATCATCAGATTGTTTAGCAAGGGATATCTCTTCAGCATCAGGCTGAGGAATTGGGATTCGGAGTTAAATGACAGAATCTCTGTTTGAGGTAAAAAAATATAATTTAAAAACAGCAGATCCTCATGTATCACGGTTCAGAAAGACAGTATCGCTACGACATCTTAATTGAGGAGTTCTGCTCCAGAATTTAATGACAGAGTCTTCGCTTGAGACCCATAATCAATTAAAAATAACAAATCCTCAAGTATAACGGTTTAAATAAGCAGGTCTAACGGTTTATACCCAACAATATTAGAACTCAGAAATTAGAAACCAAAGTTTAATGATATAGTCTCTGCTTAAGACCCACAATATATCAAAAACAGCAGACCTCCAAGATTTACATTTTGAGCTGGTAGTACACTTTCAGCATCAGATTTAAAGGTATAATCTTAAGATTATTATTATATTGTACCCCCCTGACAATCGATTAAATAAACCCAATTAAAAAATTAATTTTTAAAATTTGAATCAATTAAAATATACGAACCGTGAAGCCAAATATTTTATCCTTTCTACGTACCTCTATACACTTATCTTTCTTTTTACATAGTTCCTATTTTGTTTAAGTCAATTGGAGAAATTAATTTCTTTCGCTATAAAAGAAAACACGATATTATGGACTTCTAATGCTGAAGCCAATTAAAAATTAATGGTGCGCATTTAGGGTGTGTGAATAATTGATATGTGTAAACAATTAAGGATAATTGGCCCTTCTGAATGATTTCCTAATTTACTTCAGTCATTACAGCAAATTATCAGTAATAATAATTGAAGGCATTTCAGTGAATGATTTCTATTATGTAGAATAAGTTCTTTTTTTTAAAGAAGTTACAATAATGGTACTAAAAATATAAATGAAATTTGAATGACTTCCCTTTTAGAGTAATAAATTATTCTTTAGAGTTATAACATTTTTAAATGTATACTTTATATACATACAATTTACAAATTTCTTCTTTCTATATTGACACAGACGAAATTTAAGTAGACATTATTCCAATAGTTTTACATTTAAAATTAAAACATATTGCATATGGAAATCTACATACAGAACTTCATAATGTAATTTTTTAACTAACATGTAAAATACTGGACTAATGTAGCTAATAGTGGTACCTAGCCATAATTGTAGGCTTATTCTTAATCTAGATAGTTCACAAAAAATTAAAAATGAAAGAAAAAATATTAAACATCACAAAGCTCTAACTAAATAGAACGGTTATGGTGTGTAGTTTTGATTACAGACTTGAGTTTTTGGATGTCTCGGCGAACCACGGGATCTAGGGTCCCGTTCCCGGCCGCTCGTAAAGCGAACCCAGAGTAATTTTCGTTATCGCGTAACTACGAAGTTATAGACCAGTGACGGGCAGCAATGCCACTAATGTGAGAAGCTACAAACAACGATCACCTAGCACGTTTGTCTGTTGGGTAATTACCTCTAATTATTTGTACATTGGAAGGGGTCTACGTTTAGCAGTGAGGCTGTTGATTGATGACCTATAGGTTAGTTAGTTCATTCATCCCAGAATATTTATAGTATTTACTTAAAAGCTACATTGATGAGGGCATCGACTTTGAAATGACTTTACGGATACAATAAAACGGGTTATATTATTATTATAAATGACGATGAACACAAAGGGAGCTTGAATATTAAAAAGAAGTGTATGTCTACAGATAATTACCGCCGCCCTTTTTAAGGGCAATATTTATGAATTATAAGCTAAAATGGTTTATGTCGATCTAATGTCGTTTTATGATTTATTTCACGAGGCAATTTACGCAATGTTTTGATCGATTTACCCATGTAATTTCTCTTCGTTTTTCCTTTCTTTTATCGATAGGTGAAAATAATGCCACCTGCGAATATTGCTACGGAACAACGTAACCCTGAAAATAAGGGTTTATGTACGAAATAATATTAACGAAATGCTAGAAAAATATCTATGTAAATCGACACGTAAATGCACAAACTAGCAGATCCATTCATGTCCCTGAAATTATCTCCGAGGCTACTTATCAAATTTAGAGGATTTTTGCATTTAAATTACGTGAAGATTTAAAAAAGTTGACGCAGTGTAAACAGTTTTAACTTTTATGGAACATTAACTTTTAACACAGAATGTAAATTATTTCGGAGCATCAAAATACAGGAAAAAGATATATAAATAAGAGAAAATAAATTTCAGGCTAGTCTAATATGAAGAATAATTTTCTATGTCTAGGAAAGTAATAAACATCTACAAACTTTTAAAAACACGACGTTGAAGTATGTTACATGCAAAGCCATTAAATTTACGATTTATTATAAGATTCCAATATTAAATTTAGGGATTTCATATAAGTAAGAGCATGAGTATTAAATAATTTCTATTAAATTTGGTCAAAACTTGGACGTTGTTTCTTTCAGAAACGATAATAAAAATAATCTCATAGTAAAAGGTCTCTTCAAGTTTTGACCAAATTCTGCAAGAAGTCTTCAACACCCATGTTCTCTTACCAATAAGAAACTCTTAAATTTAAGTTTCACTAGTTTTTTTTTCTGAGAATAATCATTCCATTCATAAGGTTTATAATGCAAAGGTACTAAATACTACTAACAAAAACTCACTCAAACAATATTAAAAATATTCCGCAATCATAACAAAAATCCAACGTAGGATCTAGGAATTGTATCAAATGTGAATCACAATGTAAACCTTATGAATCTAGGATTGTGAATTTATTATTTATATACTTAGGATAGGATTTATATTATACTTAGGATAGGATATATATTATAGGATTTTTGCATTTAAATTACGTGAAGATTTAAAAAAGTTGACGCAGTGTAAACAGTTTTAACTTTTATGGAACATTAACTTTTAACACAGAATGTAAATTATTTTGGAGCATCAAAATACAGGAAAAAGATATATAAATAAGAGAAAATAATTTTCAGGCTAGTCTAATATGAATAATAATTTTCTATGTCTAGGAAAGTAATAAACATCTACAAACTTTAAAAAACACGACGTTGAAGTATGTTACATGCAAAGCCATTAAATTTACGATTTATTATAAGATTCCAATATTAAATTTAGGGATTTCATATAAGTAAGAGCATGAGTATTAAATAATTTTTATTAAATTTGGTCAAAACTTGGACGTTGTTTCTTTCAGAAACGATAATAAAAATAATCTCATAGTAAAAGGTCTCTTCAAGTTTTGACCAAATTCTGCAAGAAGTCCTCAACACTCATGTTCTCTTACCAATAAGAAACCCTTAAATTTAAGTTTCACTAGTTTTTTTTTCTGAGAATAATCATTCCATTCATAAGGTTTATAATACAAAGGTACTAAATACTACTAACAAAAACTCACTCAATATTAAAAATACTCCGCAACAATATTACTCAACAATATTAAAAATATTCCGCAATCATAACAAAAATCCAACGTAGGATCTAGGAATTGTATCAAATGTGAATCACAATGTGAACCTTATGAATCTAAGATTGTGAATTTATTATTTATATACACATCAGATAAGGTCTATAAATGATTGTTCTAATCTACATAATTTTTTACTTGTGTCCGTTCTGGCTGAATTTTTCTCATTTTTTTCTCTCACAAAAGGGCACGAAATGTTGAAAAAGAGTATAAACTTCGTATAAAAACGTTATTAAAACAGCGTGAACAAATAAGGATTAATTTAAAATTTAATAACAAATTTTGAATAGATACGACCGTTACTAACAAACAATTCTTAAATTTGGTTTGCGGTAATCTGAGAATATGTTTACAGTAAAATTGTCAAAATAAAGGTTTTAATTATTACTAATAAACTCAGAAAAAACAATAAAATAACTATTCTGCAATCATCTTAAAATTCAACGTGATAATATCATGTTTCATAGACCAACAAATAAAACATAATGTTTTTTCAATAGTTGTGAATATAAAAAAGACAACTATCGTATCAGATGACGTTTTTGGAGCATCATTAAAATTTATATAATTTTTTACTCGTCTCACTCTTGCTAAATTTTTCCTTCTTTTCCATGAAAGAGAAAGAATGTAAGCTGCATATGAAAATTTATTAAAACAATGTAAAAAAATTATGGTTAAATTAAAAAATTAAAACAAATTTTGGAAAATTATTACAATTCTCCCTAAATAAAAATTTTCTTAAATCAATTTTGCTCTTGCTGCAACTCTCCACGAAATAAATTAAATAATATTTTTCATCGATGGTTTCGATTGCACGAATTTATATATAACGATAATACGTAGTACGATAATACGTAGTATTTCATTTGAAATATTTATAAAAGCAACCGAATTGCAAAAACTGAGGTACTAGACGTACTTGCCGAAATGTCAATTATTTTTAGATTATACCCAAGTTTTACATAGGTCGAAGCCAAACTAATATTTTACAGTTGAAGTTATGACGAGCTTGACGTTTACTTAGTTGTGCAGTAGCGTTTCATCTATTCTCTATTAATGCAATCCATAACTTTCTCTTCTTAGTTTGTAAGTAACAGTAATTTAAATTCCTAGTTTATCAGTAACAGTATTATTCAATCATTTACCATGTACATTTTATGAATACTGTAAATATTTTGCTTAGTGTGTGTTTTTTTAATATTTCAAGAATTTTGGTCGTATAAATTATAGATATTATCTTGATTCATGAAATATTTATATATCCCTAAAAAGGGCCAAGATGGGTTAAAGTTAAAACAAAACTTTTTTAATTTTTAAGAAGATACGTAGAATATGTGGGCGCGATCAATTATCCTGCAACAGAAGCAGAAATGACACTATAGTAATGTTATTAAATTTATTTGATTTGTAAAAAAGAAAATACTAATTTAGAAAATAATTAAACAGTGTGCGCGTATTAAGCAATTTACTGCCAACACTAAAAATATGCAAATTGTTTTACTCATACTACACTTTTATGATTAGTAGTATATTTCGAAACGTATACCCTAATTAAAATTGTTTGGAACGAACGCCGAACGAACACGATACATGCGTATGAAACATATATGTAATGAATGTCGTTCCAAGTCGAGTTCTCAAGTGCGACACAAAGTTACCTACAAATGCTTTCACGTTGCGCTGTATATAAATATATAAAGAAATACACCCATTTAACTTTCGGACAAATTTCTCAAAACCCTTATCGTTTTCATATTAAAAAAATGTTAAATAATAAGCGCGAAGCGTAAATATCAAGAAAAATCAAGATTAATAACAAGAAACGATCGCAGGATAATCACAACAAAAACTCTCCTTGCGACACAGTGCCGATTAAGTTAGTGTAATTTCACATTAAGACTAGATATAATTATGAATTCAGGTCTACCATTTCTTAATTGTACTGCCATTGTGGGATACTACGCACAAAAATAATTATTTTATTCAAAAGTTCGTGTATTACTTTCTTTAACAGCATGGTTATCAAAAAGAACATTCACAAAATACATTGAGGTTGACATTGACATTAGCGCTAGTACTAGCGCTAGTACTGGCTCTGGTACTGGCATTGAGATCGGCATCAACAATAAACAATAACAATATTAAGATGAATTCAATTACTCTTTTTTATTAAAAAAGGAAGTTTTAGCGAAAATTATTAAAACATCGATAATACCGATAATTGAAATTCAAAGAATGATTCACGCAACTCAACATACGCGTATGATATCCAAGAAATATTACTTTCAAGATTATTCCTACGTAATTGATTTCAAATAATTGATACCATAAAAACTACTGAAATATCTGTATAGTTCTCAAAATTAAATTTAGAATATAATTGACCTTTTCAAATATATTTTAACGATTGTATTAAAAGTTCAAAATTAGATTAAAAGAGTAGATTGCATTTTGATGATTGGTTCAAGATAAAAGGTAAACATCTTTTAAAAATAAATACTTAGAAATTAAATTAGTGAACATGACTACAAAGTTAAATTAAGGTATTTCCTAAGTATCTCATGTTGAATATTTTATTTACCTTCTGATTGGAAGATTTAAATTAAAAAAGTTAATTGTGGGTATTTATTAAAAAAGTATATAAAGAGGTCAACAAACAATTCTATGACCGAAGCTGTGTAACTTAAGAGGAACAAAATAAACAACACAAAGAAAGTTAAATCCCGTTATAATATTTCATTAGCTCCCCATCATATTAAGTGAAAATTATTTATGAATTTCATCGTTCTGAAATCGTGCGATGCGTCTATAAATATTACATACGTATGTACATATATGCAGACGCATTGTACGTTGCTCAATATATACGTTATAAGCAGAAAATAATATGCAGTATGTATTCCTTGTGACCCGAGAAATCATAAAAAAAATGGTCACGTTATGGCCGTGGAAACTATAAAAAAGCTTTTATCATTTAGACGCGAGCGCGGAATGTGCACTTTGCTCATGCGGGGTTACGAATTAAATCGCATGATATTTTATGATCATTATAAACTAGCATGAAAGTAAAGGCTCTTCGCATAAATAAAATTATTCTTTGTTCTGAAAAATATAAATTCATTCCTGTGATACAATAATTGGTTTGAAATTTCATTGCGCACATTTATTAAGATTTTTTTTATTCATAAATTTTATTCAATATTAGAAACCTTTTTTCAACATCTCCTAATTTAAAGTACATATCGACCGACAAAGTGCTATATCAATCGCTTAATGAGCATTTGACGAAATCTAATTGTTAATTAATGCATGTATGAAAATATTATCAACTTTGAGCCACCCAAAGGTAACCACTTAAAAATTAAAATTATTCCGCTAATGTAGTTGACAAATATTCTTCAGTTTTTACCTTTATAATTTTACCTTTATAGTTTTAGTTTTTATAATATGTCTCTATTATTTTATTATCAATATTCAGAAGACGTATTACTATCATAAATTTTATATTTTCTAAATTATGGTATCAATTTAAGTTAAAATGGAAGTTTACAAAATTAATTAGTTAACCTGCAATGATTATTCAGGATACTAAAAAAGTGTAAATGATTATATACTGTTACCTGATATATGTATTATAATAAAATAATCGGAAATGTAACCAAACAAAACTGATAATTTAGTAAAAAAGGATAATGAATTTCTGGTTTCATTTTCGTAATTACGCAAAACAAGAAATAATTTTGTCACGTTTGGATTATGCTGGATGATTAATTGATATTATTATGATTTTTGAAGAATCACTATGATAAATCTAAAGTTAAAGTCCATATACTATTCAAAACCACAAAAGAAAAAAAAGAGAATGCTGCCAATGAAACTCATTATATAAGTACCAAGAATAAACCCATGACAATCTTGTGCAACCAAAATCCCAAAACCAAAATGAGAATCCCGGTAACATAAAGCCAAAGTCGTTATATTATTTCCTAGAATCAAAGATTGCATCTAAAATTCTGAAATGAGCTCTCGGTGACGTCCACGCTTGACTGGCCAAGGTGTCCTTCCACCGTATTGAGCACGCGGCACGTTGCTGCGCCTCTTCTCTTTGGATTTGTATCCAACCAAAAACTGAGCTATAGGTATTCTCTAATATTTTTGAGGTCTAATCTTTGATCTGAAGTAATAAATATCCATGTGGCCATTCTTATGAATTACTTGCATTTGTCTATTCATTCACAATTCAGTATTTCGTCTTTTCTATCTTGTAATGAATACCTACGCTATTATAAATTTATAGAATTTTCTTAACGGAATTTTGACGATGATACCATACATAATAAGTTTTACTGTATATCTTTCTTCATATTAAAAATTTCTATGTTACAGGCACAATTTAAATTTTCTTATGAAGTGCTATAATCTGTGTTACTCGGGATCATATACCGATTATAATGATACCTTATAAATAAAAATAGGACCGAGGCTGTTGCTACGAGGCTATAAAAACTCATATAGTTACTTACATTAATCTTGAATACATAACACTCCTTTTTGTGCAGTCGTATAAAGCAGTTCCGCATTTCCACGATAATTGTAACCTAATATTTTAGCTGGAATAGAAAAAATATTAAAGTTTATGGGTCGGTCATTATATTTCATACGTTTATATTTCAAACAATTACTGCACAACTAAGGAGATAGAATAGAACGCTGCTTATAAATTAGAGTACTTCTAAAATACGTGCAACTGAATTGAATGAATATTCGTAACTAGTATTAATTTGGTGTGATTTAACAAATCCATAGAGTCTTAAAGGTCCCATCACCGCACATGTCGATTTAAATATCTGGCTGTTCGCAGGTCCGCTCAGACAACTACCATTCTTCTTTTCACACATATTTTCTTTTATGAAAAATTGCTTAATCGTCCTTGCATAACAGCATAGAATAAATGCCCACACACTTATTAATCATTAACACATTTTTTATAAATTTTACGCTTCGAGATACACCATGAGTCTTTCATTCTTGATTTTTTATTATATCTATTCGCATATCAAAGTTAAAATGTTTATTTATTTGTTTTTGTCACTAATGAATTACATAATTATCATTTATTTTATTTAAATGTTATGAGGAATGACGTGTAGACATTTAACATAAAAATTATATTTATTGTGACATCAATATTTTATTTATTTTTTAAATAGATTTCAAAGAGAGGGCACGTTTACAATTTTTATTAAACAAATTGGTTAAAATAATCCTTTTTTATACATTAATCCAATATTTTATTCACAAAACCAAGTGAAACTTAGGTTTAAAAAGAAAATAATTATAATTAAAAACATGTATTTTGGGGAAATTATTACATATCTTCTTATCACAAATCTTATAGGTGTACATAAGATTTGTGATAAGAGTGTATCACGAGTCGAAACATTATCTCAGTATGTCTCTTTTTAAATAAATTATTGTCGACGACTAGTTGATCATTCATTAAATTTTTCCACCGATATCCCTCAATAACCCTTCAGACAGAAGCGATAATCCACTAATTAATATACTTTATCGAACTTTGCCCGGCTTTCACTTTAGTCGTGGCAATTTTAATACAGCGGAAATTTTGTATCACATTTTTATTAACAAATTTCGACGAAAATTTCAATAATGTTTCTTTGTGATAACGATTTTCCAAATGGGTTAATGTTTAGTTTAAGGCAGTTTATTCTTATTTTTTAAAAAAAGGCAGTGCACAAAATCGTAGCATGATTTATTTTATCTGATAAAATACTAAATAGAAAAATTGCAAAGAAAAATTACCGAAAACTATTTTTATGCACAAAAAATATTTACATTTTTATACGAGATAAACTACGGTGTAAAATAATTGGATTCGTGAATTGAAAAAGACGTTGCACATTTCAAAAATTCTGCATGGACTTTCAAAATAAATTTACAATGGCATTAAATGAAGATTCTCGTATTGCTTTCTCGTATTGTATTATATCTTTAACCATTTTTAGTCATGTTGCCATTTTTTTTTCAAAAACCTTTTAAAATGTCGGTATTAATTAAGTTTTGTTTACTTATTGACATAAAGGTTTATTATAATTACATTATGATGGTATTATTTACGAGATACCTATATCCAAATAGTTTTCATTTTTCCTACATTTGACCGATAATAGATCATACTATTTTTGTTGGATCATTTCGACGACAGAGTAAAGAAATCAAATGTATTAGTCTTACAATTTTTATTCAATTAGCCCATCTAAATATAACACAAAAATGAAAATCTTATTCCGCCTGGACTTAGAATTAATTTTCTCATATTTATATTTCAATAAATTAAATGTTTTAATAAAATTCCTACAGATTAAAAGATATGGAAATTGATCAGTTACGAGTTATGAAAAAAAGTAATCTTGATTAACTTTAAATCTACAACAGAATAATGCTCAAATTGGTAAAGATTAGGCTCCGAGGTTATTTTTTTATCTCCAGAAATTTAGTTCCTTATATCTTACAAAGTATTTTTATTCCCTTTTTTCAATAACAATTTTTAGTGTATTGCATTATCAAAACTAAATTTTAATGGTGAGAACAAATTCCATATATGAATAAGATAAATTGTAAATAAATTCCTGGTAAAGAAAATTGTTAAGCCATTAATCATACTATTATATTCAAATTAAGCGTAATGAATTATTTAAATAAAAAAAGATTAAGGTTATAATATTACGAAAAAATTTGCTCTCCCATATTTAAAATACTATTCTATCGATAATATTTTAGCAAATGACGAAAGCACAGATTTTTAAAATATTATCGCAAATATGTTACTAATATTACCAAAACAGTCCACTCCTTATTTCTAGAAATATAGGGTAAAACTGAAGGATTCTTCTAAAAAGGCGCTAAAAAAATACAAAAATGTAGCAAGGCAGATGGAAATTTAATATAATTACTTACAACTGCTCATTACCAAAATTTAGCAACGCCAAGATTTAACTTAAAAAAAAGAGACAATAAATAAACCAAGAAATGTTTCACGTCAGGAAAATATGAAATAAATGATGATTGGTAAGAAAATTTCGGGATCAAAACAAAAAAAACGGACCAAGCACTTGTCGCTAAACACGCAATATAGGATTCCATGTTTATCTATATCGTTTTAAATGTTTGACGCAAGGTAAACGAAATAATTTATTTCAAAACTTGTAATCAAATTTTAGGATCTAAAAAATTCACAAATTTATCAAAGCTGCTCTGGAAATATTACTAGGATCGTATAAAGTTTTATGTCATTTTAAAACTTAACATTTTAAAAAATTAATTAAAAATTTCAAATGATGATTCGAATCTCAAATTAATTTTCATAATTATTTTCTAGTATAACAATAAATGGTTCTAGTAATATGCTTGAGGAAATGAAATGTTACAAATAAGATAATAAATTCGTTAATACTATTGGTTAATACATTTACAAATACTAATACATAATTGCTTACACACATGGTTCTAGACGTTTTCAAAGTGGATCGAATTTACTTTTAGTTTCTCATTTATTTCTCATCAAGCATTTACAATTTACTGAATAATCGATTAATGAACGCTATTAAATTATAAACTTTGTTTTACAGACAGGGGATTTAATTAAGTGTTTTCGAATGAACCTCAATTCATTGGTATTTCAATGACCATTAACATCAACGAGGGTAAAAGATTACTTGTTTTATCAGAATATATCTGTAAACCCAGTTTAACCATAAAACCAATTTGAGTAACTTAATATCTATATTTAATTCAAATAATAAATTAAAAATCAGTTCAAGGCACTTTCTACAACTCAGACGAGTTAAAGGTCTAGAAGTTCTAGAAGCGGGCCTGTTCCGAAATTAACGAAATTTACTCAAGTTGGTTCAAAAAGCAAAATCACCAGCCCAAGGCCACAACCCGAAACAGGATTTTGTGCCCCCACTTTCCAATAGGTATTGTATGTTATTTGTGTGGACCCACATCCCCTGCGTTAACTCATAACCAGTCAAATAATGATTATGTATATCGAAGGTGGTGCGTGTTGGAATTATTTCAGTTTTGCGTGTAAGGCCGCTCCTTAATTACGGCTAAGATATCGTTCTTTTTTTGATAACGGAACCCTGATCTCAGATTCGTAAAGTTCGATGTTCGCTCCATCCTCTTTCCATCAACATGCAGGTTTTGCGTCATTGTATTCTTAAATATCACTACATGCACTTAGTTTCGCGTGTAGCCCAATCTTCATGAATGCGTTTTCCAGTTGTATGTAGTCTTATGCCAGATAGTTCTGCCTGTGAATGTCACATGCTGATGTATACAGGCAAAACTAACTAACATGAGACTACATACACCTGGAAAATGCCAAGTATTGAATCGGTTGGTTGTGGAGAATACACTCTTGTACAGCCATTTTTTTCTCCTTTTTGAAACATGCAACGGAAATGTAATATACCAGTATTTCAATTCAGATTTTTGTTGCTGAGAAATAATTTTTTTCCAACAAAAGCTACTATTATGTTTTAGGCAAAATCACATTTAAACATCTCAATAACTTAAACCGAACCTCTATTAGAAATTAAGGAAAAACACCGAATTATAATTCTCATATCACACAACATTCAAATTCGAATGAAGGGTTGATTGAGTCGCATTTAGGGTCCTGTAGTATATGCATACAGTCGAGTCGAGTTTCTCTGTAACAAGGTCCTCTAATCCTTACAATAGCATTGAAATAGTGTGTGTTGAAAACTGGATAAAATATAAAAAAAAATTATCGAATCAAAATTTCTTATTTTCTTCACAGAAGCCCAAAGAAAGCCGCTTGTTACTCCAATAATCCCTAAGCAATACTCTTTTAACATATTTAATCATGCATGCTGAGCCTCTTAACCGTTTTAATAATAGTTGTGTGAGCACACACACCACACCTGAGTATTAGCCCACGTTATTTCCGCGCTTAATGATTATTACTGAACTTGCTTACAAGTGCATGTATGGTAAAATATTGAAATCATTTTTCCTTGATGAATATTCTCTTGTGTTAGGCGACCGAATGAATTTTAAATATTATTATAATTCCAAATTTAAAATATATATATATATATATATATATATATATATATATATATAATTGTAACCGTTGGCACTAAGTACATGTTTTCGGCATAGAGTCGAGACTGAGTCTGAATGTTGTTGTTAAATGAATACAAAAAAAAGAAAAATACTAAGAAAGCGACATTGGATGGCGAATGCAGATTATATAGTTTAATGACGTCTCGAAGGGAGGTAATTTTCATTCATTACTTCGCGTTTTCTATTTGTTTTTAATAGCGAATTGTAAACGAGTACCATTACAATTAGATTTAAACGTATATTTTATGGATATTCTTATGATGTAATTCTTAATAACACTTTAGTTCATTTATAAAAACACTTCATAATTGAGGTATTACAAAAGTAAAAAATGGTATTTTTGGGTCTATAATAGTTGCTTCCACACAATTTTCATTATGGAATTTTTTTCTAAACACATCTCCATTATATTTTATTTCCATTACCACCTTTCTTGATTTTGTACACATAACTACCATAAACTATGGGAACCATAAGCATGGTATGCTTTATGTTTATGCAACGGGCTTTAAAAACGGCTTTAAAAAATGATTTATGGCAACGGCTTTTAAAAATGATTTATGCTACAGATAGATTCAAAGTTAAATATTTCATAAAATGATTATTAATGTGAAAATTTAGTGAATATATAGTCGTTTATTTGTGCAGAACAAGTATTTTTAGGAGGCATTTCATTTAAATTTTTCTTTTGTTTTTTCCACTTGTATTATTAGTTCAAAATGATACGTTTTTTTCTCCGTCGCCGGATCTCCATCGTTAGAATATTATTTAAAAAGTGGAACCGGTACAGCTCCTTGGAAAAGTCTTGCTTTAGAATTGTATAAGGTGTCATTTATATTAACGGTGCCACATGATGAAAGAAAGTAATAATAGTTCCAATTCTTATTCCACGTTGATATTTTTATTTAAAAAAAGACTCAAAATATTGTTGTCTATATTCTGGTATGTCCGAATAGATATGTAAACTAAACCAATGTTAGCCTCATGGCAAAGTTCAAAGGTACACAAAACTAAACGAGCTACATAAATAAGATTGTGTAATTTTGGTAAATACAATTACATGAAATATTGTTACAACAAAATTAAATTTTAAGCATTTTGTTTATACGGTTGAGATTGTTACATAATTTATATATCAACTATGTGCCTGTTTGTACTGCAGTTGAAATAAAAAGTGGTTGAATTAAAGTTAATTAGGTATTTTTTACATGGCATATATTTTTATTTTCTTTCAGTCGTTGCCAAAACTAAACCAACTACAAGTTGATTTAAGTAATGAAATCTCTTATTTGCATAAAGAAAGTAACTAATAATTTTTATAAATTAGACTCCGTTGATATTATATTGCAAATATTTAAAAAATAAATTTCAAATGTATTTCTGTTACAGATTTTTTCATAGGAATAAGCAAAATAAGTATTTAATACGATTTATATTTCGATGTTACATTTTCCATTTTGAAATTAATTTAATCTGGAATATCTGATAAGATAAAATTAGTTTAACTCAAATATTTTGGCTGTATGATGCTCAGTGACTTGATATACTAAGCTACACTTTAAAGTGAAAACATGAATTGTAAGTAATTCCCACAAGCAAAAAATTGTTTCCTGTTCACTCGAAATTAAACGGTCCGAATTAGGCGACAATCCTTTCACCATTTTAACTTACCTACTTCGTTTAAGCCGAGTTTAAACAAAATGAGTATATTGCAAAATTATACTTTCATGGAATGATTCCGGGCTTATATAAATAAAGCATTTTGCTCATAAACGATTGGTAAAGTTTTTATAAGTTGTTGAATTTGGTGATTTTGCAATTAAACGATTGGTAAAAATTTTAGTGACATACGAAAGACAAGGGATTGCTTCTTTTTGTAAGTAACTTTAGTGTTATTTTATGTAAAATAATCAAAGCATTAAATTTTTTAAAACATTGAATATACTTAAAATGAGTCAGTTCAGTAGAATTATTTTTGTTTAAAACTATTGAAAATATTTAAATTAAATGAAAATTTTCAAGAAACCACACGCAAAACCAAAAAAAAATATTCGTTTGACAAATTAACAATCAATTTCTTATCAAATTCAAAAATACACTAAAAATTAAATTCATACCAATACTTAGTTCCAGCGCCATGGAAACTTTTGCTGAAGAAAGATCCTTCTATTAATGAATATAAATGTAATAAACTTTTATTAATATTTGCACATTTAAAAACCACGATAATTAAACTATTTAGTATTGCTTTAACTTAAATCTTAAACATAAAAGTAATTTGTAGTTCTTTTATATTACAATAAAGCCCTGAAAATTTTACCAGTTTTCTGTAAAAATGTTACATAGTAAATATTAAGTAATCCATCACGAATGCCCATTCATGATGGATCATTTCGTAATATTATAATTGGAAAGAGCATGCAGAAATTAGTTTACGGTCCCATAAATAAGGTTTCAAGAGAATGATATAGTAAGGTACACTTGAAGAACGAGTCCAACAAATATGCTCTACTTAACTGTTCCACTTAGCAAGAAAAGTTTTAATAAATTTAACCATTTATAATCGTGCTAAATATCGTTTACGTAGCTAACATTGTACTTATAATGACTTCATTCATTAGAATTTGTTCGTATAGAAATATTCAGCCTGAAAGACAGCATGATAATATGGAAACCAGTAGTAGAAAATGGAATAGAACTAATTTTACTAAAAGTGAATATAAGAACAATTTCCTGTTATTTCAGCGACGTATTAAAGCGCTAAATAGGTCTCGCGAAATATATCCTTAACGATAAAGTCATGGTATGTTCAAGAAGTACTTGGATCCATGGGTTGTATTCTCTGTTAGGTGTCGGTGAAATATAAACCTAATAAACTCAATCAATTTTGTCGAAGGTATAAAATTTCCATTAATACAAATGATTGGTTGTTTGTTTTTTTTAATATAATACGCAAATAAAAGTATTTTTTAATATAATACGCAAATAAAAGTACTACGCGCTAATTTTTTTTTGTTGTTATTTTAAAGAGTAAATAGAATATAAAGTAATATATATAATTGCTGTAATGTTGGCCCATTTGTTGGGATATTATCAATTTATACTAAATCCTAAAATAAAATATAAAGTAAATATTATCTCATTACATCAAGTGAAAGCTGTTTACAGTGAGTTCTTCTTCAGCATCTAATAATATTTGCATCTGAAAGTCACCCAAAGGTAATAAAAATAACGGTAAAAATGTTAATATTACACACATTAGGTATTACTATGCTAAGTACAATCAATCCGTCAACAATGCTGTGAAAACCAAGAAAAATGGGAATTTAATGTCAAACTCGTCGAGAGAGAAAATATTGCATTCATTATAAATATCAATGACCTCGCCTTTCTTCCATGGTAAAGGTCTACATTCCGGTTATCATCACGTTTTTATAACGATACTCCTAAGAATAATTCACATATATATATATATATATATATATATATATATATTCTTTCCGACCTAACTTGTGCCTTACTTAAATACCGAGTTCGTATGTGTGAAGTGTCGTCAAAGTTATTTTGGTTTACGAGTATGACGAAATATGATGTTAGTTGGAAATCAACAAAGAGGACTCTAAGAGTGCCATTGACTAGAACGGATGGGCAGCGTATTTCTGAAAACTTATTCTATTCCGAATTTCTCTTTATAAATTCGGTAACACAATAACAACACAATCAAATGACAACGACTATAGAATATACATAACTTTTTACCTAGGAACAATTAAATACGAACAGAAGAAAACGTTACACTATATAAATAGATACTGAGGTTGCGCTTTCAGAGCAGCGCAGCCTTCTCCGTAGCGTGGTTTGAGCGGGAACCCTGAACTCTTAACAGATTTACGTATTTAATCGCTTTATGAGTGTTACTAGACTTATGGCATATCATAGAATCTAATATTGGGGACACGGCGAGCCGCAAATTTGATCACCCACAGAAAAGACGCACAATGACAGAGTGGGAATAAGGTGGTAGGATAAAATCTTTGGCACGTATGGAGGTATATAATGAAACCTCTTATTAAATACTAAAATGTTATGTGCTTTTCCTAACAAAAATTACAATAATGGGATTATTGTAACATCCTTATGCCAATACCAATCACTTAGGAACTTTCAATTCATTTACAATTTTATATCAAAAAATATTTTTCTGATTCATCACTTATGTAACTTACTCGGTACTTTTACTCGTTTGTGTAGCGTAGTAAGGAGTAGAGTATCATAGTGGACTTGTAAATAAAAAAAACACTAGTAAAAAACGAAAACTCCACATGAGATGGGAAAGTCGCGTTTTAAAAAATAAAATAAATGATCTTATAAAGCAAGATATTATTATTAAAACGATTTCTAAAAACTTTCTTATTTGAAAAATATGAAAACTATAATGAAATAATTCAGCGACAATGACGGCAAAAAATACATTTTTACATAAGGAGGAATAAATAAATATAAACATAGTGATTTTGTATAACGATGTACTAAATACAGCTCATGTAGCGTAGTACAGTTTGAGCGTATGTTAACATGTTGAAATAGAGGGAGGTACATTGTATGTGGCATTTGGTCTGCGTTGTAACGAAGCAGATGTTCAGAGTGTAAATGCATTCTTACAGATTTTAGACAGCCTACAGCTTTGGAAGAGCGATTCAGTGTTCGTTGATAATTACACAAACTTGTATTATTTGAATAGTTATGGATTTCAACTTTGGATCCAGGTTTTAATTAAAATTTGCATTTATAATAAGCGTCAACTTGATGTATTTATATTTTGAAAGTTAGAGACAGACGGAGAGGCTAGTGGGCGGGAGCAACTGTAAAAAGACTTGTTATCCCTACAGAGTTTTAGTTTGGCATTTAGCATAAAATTTAAAAAATCGTTTTTTATGACATTAGGATGGCATTTCTCATCGACTATTTACTTTAATAAAAAGGTATTTTAAAACCTTTAAATAATTTTTAAGACCTATCTAATAATAACTATATGCAACGGAAAATAACAATTTTTCATCCGTAGATTATATGTATGGAGTGAACGCTAATATAATTTTTTTAATAATTTAATTATTTCATTGTACTGTTATTATGTAAAATAACAATGGAACTCAAACGAACTTCTGATATAAAAAAGTGGAATTTGAATAATTACTCTAACTTATTATAAAACTTAATCTTTATGAAAGTGATAATAATCGGTGAAAAATTAATTGCATGCCTATATTCACTTTAAAACATATTAAATTGGTCCAACAAAATTTTGATTTCATTCGTTACCAAATTTCGCTTCAAAATAATATATTCATACCTAGCAGAGCCCGTATAAAAAAGGTTTATATTGAAATGTATACAATAATATTGGTTTATATATAATAACCATATATATATATATATATATATATATATATATATACTTATATATCAATTTAAAAATTTTTAAATTTTGTTCTAAATCCCTCAAACAGCAGCTAGTCGTCCATTGTTTTTTTTTTGATTCGAATCGTTATCATATTGTCTACTTGGCTCCTGATCTAAAGGTACCGATTTTCAAAACTACGATATAATATCGCAGTAATGAACGATATTATATTTAAATATTATTCCAAGACGTACATATCTTTCATTAAAACGAGATATAGTGTTTTTTTTCAAATAATTATAGTTCAGTAGATTTATGAAAATTTTTCTGATTTATGTTCTCGTATGAGTTAACATAAAATCATCGATCAGTAAGTTGACAGTGACCTATAGTTCTATTATGCTACGTCTTAAAAGAAATTGTTATTGCCGCTATATAGAATTAAAATTTAGTGTCGTTTTCTAAAATGATTTGTTAGTTATTAAAATAATATTTTTCAATATTCTTATTTTTCTTCTGTGCTTTTGCTTCGTAAATTATTTTTTTTAAATCAGCAAGAATCGTATATTCACTATGATAGGTACAATGATGGCTTGAATTACAAACGTCAAGGTTCGAGAGATCGAGGAATTGAAGACAAAAGGATGCCACTTAAAACTCATTCATTCACAAAATTAAGAAAGACTGCACAAGCGTCGTTCTGTTAAAAAATTCTGGTCGTTATCAATGAGAACCTCAATTGTAAATTCATCACAATCATTAAATTTCAATCCTGTTATCATCTACTTCCCACAAAATTACGGCGTTCTAAACCTGATAGACGATGAAATTGGACGTACCTTACATACATGCAGATCATTGATTCACATATACCGTCACATCAGTAATTTTTTTTGGAATTACGGTCATTACTTTCGCTTGCCATCTGCTGGAGCATGTTGATCAGATCTTTGTCTGACATACAGACGAATACAAGAAAACATCATAATCCACAAACACTTCCAACCAGATAAATTAGCCCTTGTGATTAATTCCATTACGTCGCACATAACTGAAAATAAACCTGTATTAAAATCGCGACCAACAAATAAGTTCCCATTAATAAAATACAAGTGAAACGTTATCTGCATTACTACTTTGTTTTTCTTTCACGCATGGATAGCTCAATGGATTTCAATAAATTTTGGAAAAATAATATTGATTCAATAATAATGCATTCTACGTTAAAAAAATAGGCTATATGTTTACGAGGTATTGCTCTGTCCTTAGAAGAGGAGAGTATTGACAATAAATCGCAGTAAATCACAAAAACTGAATGTGCTGCTATTAATTTAAGTTTTATAAGTAGTGGAATATGTCCTTTGTTTTTTGTAAATAACTATCCGTCCCTTTTAACTGACAATTATATTATGTAGGGTATATTTGTTTATTTCCCGGCTGGTGGGCGATAAACATATCAAACAGATAGGAGCGACGCGGCTGGCAGCGTCACTGATGTCAGTATGTGCTGATAATGTGCACAAAGGGACAAACACTGATATGGAGACGGTTTAAGGAGCAAGAAAGGAGGTGTACACGAGTAAATATTGAATATCATTTTCTTCTTTATTTTCTTGGTAGCGCATTTCAAACGCAAAAATTTTTTGTAATGTTTTCTAGAGAATTTTACTTTATTTTCTAACAATTTAGGTTTTCCTTCTCTTTAAGAAAATTACAGTTGATGGCTTTTATATTACAATTGCGGAAAATGAAAAAGTATGATTTTTTTCTTTTTTATGATTTTTTTCTGAGAAATTATTTTATTATTTTATCTATATATAAATATACAAAAATACACACACCCACACACCCACACGCACACGCATATAAATATATATATATATATATATATATATATATATATATATATATATATATATATATATATGTCTTGATGGGAAATATTTTCGGTGGCGTGTAAAAGTAATTTGTATTAAGTTATTAGCAGCTGATAAAGATTAGCTGCTTATCGTTTTAACAGAAGCATTAATGATTGATAAATTTTTAATTATAAGCTACAGACTGTACGTAAGCTTGCTACATTCATATATAATTTAAAACTAACGAATGTCCAATTTGAAATTACCTTAAATCTGAGGTCACCGCCACACAGATCTAATTTAAAATACGTAGTAATACAGTAAACAATATTATTGATAATAACTTGTAATAACTTATTTCCACTTTATATTAATACGAATATAAGAGCAAGGCAAAAAAGTTGCAAAAGTTATAAAATGGAAGTAATAGAAAAAGTAAATAAAAAAAATGTCATAGTGTTCTTTTTCCGCGACTTATTATATCGTGTTAACTAATCCACTCAGTCATAAAAAAAAGCTATAGTAATTAAATTTTGGAATACTACTTCCCTAATTTAAATATTTAACTCTGAAATATTAAAGTTGTATGTATTTTAATGATCAAACATATTTTGATAAACTTCGTAAAATTCACGCCACGTGCCAGACGAACAAGATTCGCTTGTAAAATTTACTTTGTTAAACAAATAAAGTAAGTTCGAGAATCGAATTTCCGACACAGAGTGAGGCACAAGATCTGATAAAATGTAAATTTCGTTGTTCGCCAACTCGCTTGAGGCTCTGCAAACTGTTTTCGGGTAGCAAATGGAACTACGTAATGCAGTTACTCGTCAGTTATATTGGTTTTTCTCTTAATGTACTCATTTTGCGATGCTTTTGCACTTCCTTGTTCGTCAAGCTTCATTTTGTACTTTTTGTAATGTCAATTACTGGCTTTATTGTCTTTTTCATGTGTTCTTGTTGTGTATGTATACTGATATCTTTTTAATGTTTGGGTTCTTTTTTAAACTAAACTGATGTTTTATTTTTTATTAACAAAGTATTGATTTTTGAGAAAACAAATTTAATTTTTTTTTGAACTTTCGCGCATAAATAAAAGTGAAAGAAATCCAATGAAAGGAAAGGGATATTATGAAATAGAAAATTTATGGACATAATAAGAGGGATTTTTAACGAGCAAATTTTAATATAATGTTAGAGTTTACCAGATGTCCGCAATACTACGGCTGATGCAATCCTACGACAGATAATTTTATTTACACACTGTGCGCCTAATCAAAAGTATTAGTAAAGAGATTAAGTAAAACAAATCAATAATTAATCGGTGATATAATCACCATCTAATGTTTACTTAATAAGACGACTTGTGAAGTGTTTGGATGTTGCTAAATATTAGACATATTTACTGCGGTCAAAATTTACATATATATAATAGACATATTTACTACGGACATATTTACTACGGACTAAAATATTAGACATATTTACTACGGTCAAAATTTTAACATTATTCGAGTTAAATTAAAAATAATTTTCTTTCAGTGAAGAAAAAAGCTGTATTACTGGAAAAAACTCTGCAGTAAAAATTTAAAAAAAGTCGTAAAGAGTACTCGGTGTAACACATGGTAGATATAATTTATAGATATATATATATATATGTATATATATATATATATTTATATATATATATATATATATATATATATATATTTATATATAGATATATATATATATATATATATATATATATATATATATATATATATATATGTATATAAATATCATAATAGCAGATATATATAAATTAAACCAAAAATATTTATAGAGATACCCATTTTTTGGGAAAGAATTGTTATATAAAAAATTAATATAGTTTCAACTGCATCCTTTCAACAAATTACTTTTACCGTATTATTCGAAGCAATCCAAATTACTCGCTATCACGTTCTACAAGTACCAATTTTTAAAGTAGTTCTAATATATACGGATGATAGGCCCATTTTTCATTTGTTGTTTATAATACCTTATTTAGTAAACACAAATTCTCGAAATAATGAGAATAAAAAAAATTATTATCGCTTCGTTAGACGTTCAATAAATTTATAAGTAAACATTTTTCAATGTTAACTACTGAAATGTAGGCCATTTGATAAAATTTATATTCACGCCTATTATATTCACTCAATTCCAATTTTGTTCCTTAATAAATTTCTGTGAAAAATGACTGTAACGGCACGTGTGCAATATAATAATAGTAATCTTTGAGATACGGAATCCTGAAAATAACCTAAACAAGTAACAATATCAGATTTATAAATTACTTAAAAACAAACATTTTAATGTTGTTATTGTATTTTTGTATCCTATATCCGTATATAAGGGAACAAAAATATTATATTTTCAACTTTTCGGAACAAAATTTAAACTTCACCTTTACAAGAAAAGTAATTTTACGTTGAGCAATTTACCATTATAATACAAATTTTAATATAAGTACCCCCTTTTGTATACCAATATTGATAAATGACTGTAATCATTGAATATATCACTTCTACTTCTATTAAATTTTAAACCCTTCAGTCCACAGCTATAGGAATGTGATTAATTATCACTTTGTATTCTGTTTATATCCTACTTCGATGTTATAAACAAAATAGACTTTGTTTTAACGGACCACTTAAACTTAGCTTTATATGACTTATTATTAGCTTTTAGTATACATAAATGTGAATACTGAAGGCCTGAATAAATATATTACCTACTATTATTTATTATATCTTTTAATATATTTATATATATATATATATATATATATATATATATATATATATACATATACATATATATATATATATATATATATATAAAAGAAAGTCGTGTTAGTTACACCGTTTATAACACGAGAACGGCTGGACCAATTTTTTTGATTTCTGTGTTTTTGGATTTGTCTTCTTCGGGAATAGGATAATAAGTAAGTAAAACAATTGAAAAATTTACGAAAAAAAATTTATGAAAAAAATTCATTTTCCCATACATTTTGTATGGAACGGCTTTTTTGATAATATATTGAGAACGGATTGACTGATATTTTTATTTCATTGAAAATTTAGATGTTTATTATATATTTATTGAATATTTTTTTTATCTCGGCTTCGAGAAGTTTTCTCACGCATTGGAAATGTAAAAAAATCACAAATAATTTAATTGTGTATAAAACGTTATATGTGATAAATAACAGAAAAAAAAGTATGTCATAAATGACTGACACGAAAGAAAATGATAATTGGTTTTTAATAATTCTTATTCATTTTCGAACGTTATTTCATTTGAATTCGAATAAATTAATCCAACGCCAAATTCACAATCGAATTGGATTATTGCAATTGCTTGAAGATACATAGCATAAATTCATCTAAATATACTTCATGGGCAGCATGGAGGAACAACTTGATCGGTGTCAAAAGATCGAATCGGCAATAAAAAGAGAAGTTCTTCAAGATTGTAGTTACTACTTCATAAATATCATACATTGGTTGGGTTGTTCATCACCACGTTGGATCGTATGCCAAAAGAGGACTACAAAGTCGTGATTTTAATGTTATTTTATTTTAATTAAAATAGTTTTAATTTTAATTTGTACATTTATTGAACTTAATTAATTTTGAATATTCATTTTATCTTTGTAAAAAACTTAATTTGAATTTAATTTAGCTAATAAGTTAGCACAACATTCGTTAATTCGGAGGCGATACGAAGTTCGCCGGGTCAGCTAGTATATACATATATAAATATATATATATATATATATATATATATATATTTATATATATATATATATATACATATATATATGTATATGTATATGTGTATATATATATATATATATATATATATATATATATTTGTTTAAATCTTAGGTAATTTAAGCATAATTATGTTTCATGTTCTT
The DNA here is from genome assembly GCA_039881145.1 of Druceiella hillmani. Lineage (NCBI taxonomy): Eukaryota > Metazoa > Arthropoda > Insecta > Lepidoptera > Hepialidae > Druceiella > Druceiella hillmani. Next base: position 1,165,509 of record JAYKKI010000002.1, read on the forward strand.
TTATTAAAACATTCTAAACGTTTATGTTGACAAATAAAATTATGAATCAAAACTTCTCTTTCGTAGCTCTATTCCGTACCTTATTAAGTTGCCAGTTAACTAAATTGAGAAATCAAAACTAAGGAATTATTGTTGCTTAAACGCGATCAGATCCACTTTGTTCGCTTTTAGTCAATTTTCATTGAATGCCTTACTTACTCTTTGTATTAAGCTTAAACAGTCTATTCTCTTCATAGCAGGCTCTGACATTTACTAAACGACTAAGTTCATCTAATTGATGTCATTGAAAATTTTCACCTACTTAATGGATAACAGTGACAAACAATTCGATAAATTATATCTTTGCATGATTACTGATTTCCGTGATGTTATTTAATGCAGGTCGCATATGGACTGGCAATTGTATATGTCTAAATCGTAAATATGCTTCTACATTTTTTTAGTATTTAGATTAAATTTTAATTGCCGTTGAGTACTTCCAAGAATCATGAATTTGGCAAAAAGTGAGTTCTCATGGCACATATATAAAAATTATATGTTTTTAAATTCGAACCTGTGAAAGATATAGTAGGCAATATATTTTTTATAGTAGGGTTCCATACGTGTTTAACAGGTTTTTTGTTTGATACTGAAATTACAATACAAGTGGGATAAAAATATATATTAAATCTCAATGTAATCTTTCTTATTTAAGTTTCTGGTAAATCGAAATCAGCACAAAATTTCAAACATCATTATTAAAATATTTAACTTATAAGTGATGAGATTATTATTTAAAAAAGGCATAAATCTATGAAGACCAATTAAAACGGGCGATCTGGAGTAATGCCGGTACCTTCATTGCAAGGAGGCATCATGTGCACTCACGGCTCTCGAGAACTGCCCACTAATATTAATATTATTTTTCACCATATAAATTGTGTTGCCTACTATATGTCAAAAGCGTAAAAATATATCGAATATCTCTAAAATTATGAAATTTGGAATTATCTTTACATTTTTTTTAAAAGCTTACGTAAATTTTTAACATAATTATTTTAATTTTTATAAGATTTACATTTTTATTGTTATTTTCATTATTTTGCAATAAAAAGAAAGAACGAAGAGGGTCAGTGGTAATATTTTTTTATTGACAGTATCAATAATATCTTTGGAAGTGTCGTACACAACACTGGGAAAGAGTAATTTTTGAGTCCATATACCTTCTCTTTCAATTAACTTTCCAAACGAAAACCGAAATTAAAGAAAAACGACCACTTTATTTGCCTTCTTTGAAATACATATAAATGTTTTCAACTTTCGATACATGTAAAATCAGATATTTTCTATGGATGTTTTTCACAATATCTAGAAACCTTTTTGTTCAATATTAAATTACTTATAAATTAGATTACTTATAAATTCCTCTTTCAATTAATATGCCAGCCGACGTATGAAATTTTTAAAAATTCTAATGCACTATCTATTTCCGCTAAAATTTTCATACTAATATTTTATAATTTTTACTTTTAAAATGTATGCGGCTTATCATAAACAATGTTGGCATGTTGTACCAATTTTAAGTTTCTGCATTGAACGGTTTCGCAGAAAAACGATTGTGATTAACGGATAAGTGGATAAACGGAGTGTCCTGACGCAGGGGCACTGTTGTCGGCATGTTGTACCATTGATGTTGGCATGTTGTACCAATTTTTAAGTTTCTGCATTGAATGATGCAAGTTTCGTCTTGAGGTAAAAAATTCTAAAAAATGTAGGATACATATCTTTATTAAACTTTTCTGAGGAGTGTAAACGAAATATTTTATTTCCGGTAAAACACTTGCAATACGAAATTATAAGATGTAATATTCTAGTTTTATTGCTCGCTAATTTTTTGGTGCAAAAACTTCTTTACAGTAACAGGTTCTGCGTTCAGTGTTCAATTTTAAGTCGTTTCGTTTGTTTCTGTACATAACTTTTATGTAACGATCATTACATAATTTTTATGGTTTTGATAAATGTTTAACAAAGAAAGTCAACATAATATTCTTTTCGTTTCGTTACCAGACCCGTTTTGCCTATAGATGGAGACCTAAATAAAGAAATAATTTCAATTAAAATACCCGGGAGTAAGTATGAGTATGTAACTTGTTCAATATTAATTAAAAACGGGATATATAGTTAAGAGAATTTCAATGAAATATTATTACTATCACATTAAAACTTCTATTTATTTCCAATATTGAATAAAAATGAAACCTATATTATTCAATGCAATAAAGTCATCTCAATTTTTTATTTTATTGAATTCAATAAAGTTGCATAAGAGCTAATCAGTTCCTTGATATCTATTAAATGACCCATAAAATATAGCGGATCTAAATATTCATTATTCACAGCAGTTGATCGATAATTGCAATACTGTATCCTTACCGGTAGCACAAGCCCAAATTACATTCACTTTAAAAACTGTTACAAGATTACAGAGTGACTTTGAGGAAAATTGCAATGTATTTCCATTTATAAATAGGTCTCTCCTCAATATAAGTTTATGGGAAACTTCAGTGTGTGTCTCTGCAACTATCTAAATAAGGAGGGCAGCACTGAAAATTATTAGAAGTGGCAATTTGCAATAATGATAATAAAAGAATAAATTAAAATTTGAAAAGTCTAATCATTTTGTTCTTCATCAAGGTACTTTCCCTCAATTAATCTTCCGTTTTCGAAAAGTAATTATCAATATGAGGTTTACAGATTAAAATTATCGTCCGATGATTTTTAATGATTTTCGTTACAAGCTCAATCAGTAATGAAATTACCTAAGTTATCTAAATAACTAGCGCGAGAAAGGTCCGCCAACTGCGACAACCAAATGTTCTGTAGGCTCTTGGTAAAGACTGACTTACGAGTAATATTTGTATTAAATTATTGGCCAATCTTTGATTGCAATAATGTTTTACACAGAATATAAAAAAAAATGGTGATACTTCCTTATTAATTCATTTATTGAAAGTTTCTTTTGTATAAACATTAAATTATACATCCTTTTTGACTTTGTTTTTAACTCTAGTTATTCAATAATTTAAATGATTGAATTACTTCGCTATAACCTAGAAGAAAATTCAATTTAAAATCCCAATTCGAGATCTGCTTTCATTTGTTTGCATATATTAAGAATAAATAAGTCAGATGCTCTTTATGTCCGAAAATTATCCTTCATCAACGAAATTAAGAGTAACGTAAAGATATGTCTTATGTCTAATAAAAAATGAATACACATTGTATATTTTCAAGGAATATTTTGAGGCCAAAAATTTATCTGCATAAACTATAGTTTTGGTCCAAGTCACGCGATGTTATATCAGTAAATAAAACTTTTAATAGGTATATCTTTAAAGTTTTGTTTCAAATCATTTTACTTAGTACTTTGAAACTTGAGCCTTTAGTTTAAGCAAATTGTATGTTTTTAATTTGATTACTGTGCAATTGCAATTCCAAATGCCCCACATTTAAATGATGTGATTAATCATGACTAATGCAAGTAAGATGCTTTGATACTTCTCTGGGGCTCTGATTGCGTATACAATAATGTTGACACCACAAGAGCATTTTCGTAAATAATTTGAATAATTTATAATATATATTTCAGAAAATTAATTAAACAATTAAATGAAATAAAAATCGTAGTTAAATTTAAATAAAATAAAAATGCCTAAACTTCTTCCTACCGATTATCTCATATATATTAATACGCTAAGGTTAAGATGTTACACTCCCTTTTTAGAAAAAACCTCACAACTAATCCAGATAAATTATATATCATTTTATAGATAATTGCTTGCTCTACCGGCATCCACAACTAAAAAAATTATTATTGCTATTCTTTTTGCAAATTAATTAATTATTAAAATTATATACACAAAACAGCAATGCTGCCATCTAACGGCTCAACGTCAATATGATTGACGGTCGGTAAAATTTTTGTTTAATTTCAAATCCACTCACGTATAAATAAAGTGGCGCTTTAGCTCAATGCTTTTGATACTTGCGCCTCTATATGTCAATTTTAGTAAAATATTTGTTTGATCTGTCATCTGAGCTTCATAATTGAATAAATAATGCGAAGACTTCGCACGGGTCACGCTAGTATAGAATAATATTCAAAAACAAATCCTATTAAAATTTAGAATATAGAAATAAATAATAGAATAAATATTTTTAATATTTGTCTTACATTTTTACAAAGAAAAATTTTAGATATATTTATGAAACAAGTCAACAATTTTCCATTTGTTATTTTTGAAATTGATCATTTAGTATATCTGAGATCATTTAGTTATTTAATATGTCTGCGAATATTAAAAATATTTTCCTCGATAGATTTCTCTAAAATATAATTATTTCGTTTTCTATTGAAATGAGATAGAACTGCACATTAATTAACAGAAACCAATATACTTCTGTAAACCTGTCTACATATTACTGTTACATATTTTAATGAATTTAAAAGGAAAATCACCTTTCATGTTCGTCATAAACATTCCATAAACTCAATATTAACTCTAAACTATTTGAAATCGGCTTCACCTGTTTCATAACACATACGCTACATCAAATACTTGTGTAAAATAATATGTCTGGTTTAATACACATTGAGATAAACAAGCATTTCTAAGTTATGAAACTCGTGAATCATTCCAAGTAACATAACATCAAACGGAATCAGACTCATGAAGGTATGAAAAATAAATAAATCTGTCTGGTCAACACTTTCAAAACAACATAATCCATTCACTTATATATTTTAAATAAACTTCTTTCTTTGTAAAATCATTAACATCGTCTTTCAGGACGATATTACAGTTAAGAAGAGATAAAAGTAAAAACCAATCTACTGCTGTAGGGATCATTCACAATAATGCATCATTCGCAATAAAGAAAAGTGTAAAAATAACGAAAAATATGTAAAAAGTTTAAAAAACAAAAAATATGTTTACGAGGTTTACATCAGATATATTAATGTTTACGTGTATACGATAAATGACCCAAAAATAACGATAAGAATCGTTATTTTTAAATACATTAACAATTAGGTTAGGCGAAGTTAGGTAAGGAAAAGCTGGGTTCGGATAGTTTATAAAATTAAATTGAATTAGATAGGCTTAGTTAAGTTAGCTTAGGTTGAGTAAAGTTTAATTGAGTAAGAATGGGTGAAGCTGGGTTAAATTTGATTATGTAAGGTTATGTTTTATTGTATTTGATTATATTAGGTTCGATTTGATAAGTTTGGTTAAGGTAAGGTTAGAGTGAATTCGTGAGTTTGGGTTAGAAGGGATTAAGTTTGGTTTTGCTTTGTTAGGCTAGTTAGGTTAGACTAGGATATATTGGATGAGCATGAGAAAATTTCTTTCAAGTGGGGTTATGTTAGATTTGATTAGACCAAGTTAGATTAACTTGAGTTTGTTTGAATTATTCGGTTAGGATTGGTGACATTAAATCATATTAAATTAGGTTGGGTTTGATTGAGTTGAGTTACGATGGTTTAAGTAAGACTTGGTTGGGTTAGTTAATGTTAAATTTGAATGGTTTGTGTTGAGTTAGGCTAGATTTGGTTCGATTAGGGTTATATGGTTAACGAGTACAGTGTCGTTATAATATTTTTAGTAAGTACAGGATGAAAATTTTGAAAATATTTTTTAGTACATTACACGACTATGCAAAGTGGAGATTGTACTAAAGCGAAGAGTTTTACTCTCCTTCCTAGATCCCCACTTCTCCTATTGAATATGGGTAGCGTGCTTCCAAATTTTATCATAATTTTATTCGTACTAAGAGTAATTTTGAGGTAAAATTATCCCATTAAAAACGTGCTACAATCAGTTAAAAGATAAAACCTTTTAAATTCTTGTAAAGGTTTTGCTACATAAGTGTGAAAAGTGAAAGCTTTGCGTTTAAATTTAATAAACATAATATCCATCAAGATATGGAACTCGGAAAGATGAATATGGTAAAATGTTATCGTTTTAATAACCAGTATTACGCAGAGAGAAATTTACAGTAGTCTTATAGGTCATATCACACAGTAAATCGATAGAAAGATTAGAATTTATTATGGTAAAGTCCGGTGTGGTAATAGATGTAATATAGTTACGTTGTGAGGAGATCTATCTTGTGGATCTATCTCCATATGAGTTCGGAAGTGAGATGATTGATATTTCTTATATCAAATATATCGGAAAGCATTATAGATACAAACGTCAATTTTAAGTTACACATTGTAATTGAGATTTCTTCTCTCCATATAATAAAATCAGAATTCCAGAGTTAGCTGGCGTTAACTTATAAAAGTGTAACCGAAGCTGCGAACAACTTCGTGTACAAAGTGAGTGTGACTCCAAAATTTATTTATTTTGTATTTCACTAAACTGCACCAGGTTACTGAAACAAATTCCAGAATTAAAAAGAAGGTGTATGTGAGCGAAGCCAAGACCATAAACTAGGATGATATGCATATACAAAATTTAGCTTAAAACAAGTTGCAATTACAAAAAACAAAACATGACAAAAGGATAACTGACTAGGATAACTTAGAAGCTGGGAAAGAAAATTCGGAACACATTTTGTCACCTATTAAAATTCTATAACTTTTTTGCATACACACACACACACATATATATATGTATATATATATATATATATATATATATATATGATAGATGTCATTGGACTTAATTCCACTGGGCAATATTATTTTGCGTAGTATTGTGATCTCCGCCAGCTCGTGAGGGAGGATGGTTTTATACATGCGACGTGACACTAGAATATGTGACAAAATAATTTCGTTATACTGTAATGACTGAAAGCGTTCATCGACTAAAAACATCAGGTTAATATTGGAACACAACTTGGTGTCTCTAGATGAAAAATAAAAATCCAGATAGCGACAGAAAACTGTTTATAATTTTTATACTCGAACTTGGCAAATGTTTGTTCTGCATAGGGTTTATTTAATTAAAAAAACATTACTGAATTTATATATCAATGTTATATTATATACTTAAAAATGTTTATGTGTACATTTTAAGTCATAACTTTGTTTTAATTTCACATAAACTACTTGAAAATTGAAGGTTCATATTAGGATGCTCATTTGATAAGATAAAGATCTCAATCAAACTGCGATTATTATCTTGTATAGTAACTGGAAAGTCTTAATATAGCAAATTTCTTTCACAATTAAAGTTTTCTTCCGCCCGTAAAAAGTTATGTCTAAAATCTTCATGCATATGCAAAAACGATACTTTTTCCCTTCTTCGAGGAACAAAAACGCCACAGTCCGTTTTAGTCAATCACAAAGCACAAATGTTATGTAGGCAAGACGTCCACGGCCACGTGTGTTAGTTTCTAGGAGGAATGCTATCAAGTTTTTTATTAATTTAAAAAGAAATTAGACGTTTACATTATCATAAAATGGAAGAAAATGTTCATTAAGTGGTTCCACAAAAAGGGAAGGAAAGTAGAAGGACACTAGAAATATAGAATGCCGTGAACATCTATTTTTTTGATAGTTCATTAGTGCATGCATATATTTAGGTGAATTGCTAAGTATAAATATTTAGAAGGTCCAAGAATGAGGTTGTAAGCTACATAATAATTCTACAATGTAATAATTATTTGAAAACAAAAACCAAAATACAGAAACTAAAATATATTAATCTATGTTTTTAACTAATTTTTTAAGATAGATTTAAAACAAATAAGCAGATTATTAAAAAAAGAAAAATATGTAATCAAGGTTTTACATAATGTTATATCCACGAAGGTATCTGATTACATTGCTTTCCATCAGTTCGAAGATTTTCCTTCAAGCAATCTTGTGATCAATTTAATGAAAGTCATAATTGTATTAATATTTTTTTATATTATTTAACAAAACATCTCAATATTAAGTTGACAAAACGTCAAATATTTAATAAATATTTATGGTTTTCCGGCCAGTAGGTTAAATACTTGCTGAAACACTTTATCAAATAAACTGACGAATCCCAATTTCCTCGGCCCATTAATGAATAATTCGCTATTCCTTTATGAAATAAAAGAAATATTTTGTTTTCTTTATTATCTCAGCAGCACCTTATAAAAAAGCACTTTCATATCTGACATTTAAAGCATCGAACCAGTTATTTATTAAACCTATAAAGTCTTCGATGGCTTCACTGACCTGGAATATCTCAAATTCGGCCAATAAAACTAAAATAATGATCAATACGAACCATACTTGTTTTGAGAATCGGGTACTTCTTGAATACTTAGAAAGCTTTGGTGTTTAATTAAATCCTGTTCTCGTTTAAACTTCACTCCTTCGTCTTCTATTATTTATTTAATTTTTTAAAATGTTACCCACGTGTATATATTATTATTTTCTTGAATGACATGTAAAAAATAATATTCTTTTACCCATAAATACTACACATTAAAAGAATTTAGTTTTCTAAACAAAATTGATATAAATATGTCCACTAACCTATAATGCTGATTTAGTTCGATATTACGGCGAATGGTTAATAAATGTACGGGCTATATAACAACTTGGTAAAGATTTTGAATGGAGTGGAATTATGCACCGCGATGTTATTAGCATTTCAGAGTTCGTAACCGGTGGTATGTGTTCGCTTATGATTCCCCGAACCAGTCATGTTATTTTGTACCAACAAAATATAAGTTTTAATAATTACACGGTTTTACCTCATCTTTAAGATATTGCTGAATAATCACCGGTAATTTATATTACCAAATGATTACAAGTGTAGTGAAAGACACTGCCGTGGACATATATTTTTTGATAGTTCATTAGTGTATGCATATATTTATGTCAGTTGTTAAGGATGTAACTTTGCTGACTTTCAAACTATTTAAGTTTTGAAAGAAAATAAGAATAATTTATATCTCGGAAAATTTTTCTTCTCAGATAAATACCGAATTCATTTAGAACCCGACCTTTTCATATAGAAATATTAATATCCCTTTTATTGAAACTATAAAATCTGGGCTGAGATTTTTTCATCTTGGTTTTAACTCGTCACCATATATATATACACGGAGGAGAATGAAAAAAATAATTGAATTTTTATAATAGGATTAATATAGTGAATTAGTTCGTGACTTTTATAAAAGAGATGAGAGATTTCAAGTAAAAATTAATAAAATATAAAGTTTGCGCTACTCGTATATTTAAATAAATTTCTACATTTAACTGAAAATAACACAAATCTCTTTAATACAACTTTGATTCTTTTCAAAAACAAAGACTATTATCAGCAATATTTCATGATCTGATTAAAATTTCATTATTATACCAGTTATTTAAGAATAGAACTCACACTGCGAGGATTCCGTACACAATATAATACATATAAACGTTTAGGCATTTAAGGGTATGCAATATATTCTATAAAACTATTCATAAACTAGCTTTAACCCACAGTTTCGGTCATATTATTTTTTGCCTTTGTTGCAGAATTATTCTCCAGTAATAATGATTTCAACTCAGATGCACCTTTAATCAGAATAAAAATCGTTTAAATATTAGCGAGAACATTAAGTAGAATCGCTTGATAATTTCTATGCTTAAGTTCTGAGCCAAAACACTCGATGTGTTTTTGTCTTAATGATAATAACAAGTTTTTTAGAAAATATTGGACGAATAATTTAATCTGTTACTTCAAATTTTAGTCTGTAACTTAGGTATTTCCGTATACATTTTAAATTGAAGATTGTTCAGTAGTTGTAAATGAGGCTTAAACTAACATATTAACATATAAAGAAATAATAGACAGACCTGCATAACATCCCTTGGGAAGTAGTCGAGGGGGGAAAATTAGGCTAAATTTTAATTTAAATCTAGAAATTAATTTAGTAAATTGTAATAAATCGATCTAGTAATTTTTAAACAAGTGGACATAGAGACATATTTTTTAAAGTACCTTTTTGGAAGTAAACAAATTGAAATCCTTAACACTCGGCACGAAAATATTAAAAGAAAAATATTTTAGAAGCAAGTATAGGATTATACATTTACAATATAGGTCGTTCATGTGATAAAATATACAATTGACGTTTAGATATATAAATAAAGCAAAAATTAATATTACAACTTGTGCAGGTAAAGCATAGTACGCATAATTAATGTAGTCGTTATAAACTTGCGATATTGTCGCAATATATTAAATATATATATATATATATATATATATATATATATATATATATTTAAATATATATACATATATATATATATATATATATATATATATATATATATATAATTTCATAATTACGTGATACAGATCTTATGAACAGAAAAATAAATACCCTATTTTCTATATCTGCAAATGAATTAATACATATAACGTAAAAAAAATACAATAAATAATTTATGACGTATTTTATATAATAATATAACCGTATTGTAAATTAGAAGGAACTGGACCTAGCAGAAATAATTTTTTTTCTTGTTTACGTCTAACGAGTTTTTCTCTATGTATTTATGCATTCTTCATTTCGTTCCATGGACAAGAATTAAACACCACCTACGGAAGTAGAGAAAAGTTGAAGTTTACCTTTAGTAATTTTGATTTTATGAATCAATTGTGTCGGTCCTATTATATTATATAACAGTAAAACATTGTGTGAATCATAGAGATAGATTTGTTGCCTTCTTTTGTGAAAAGATATTGTAACGCCAAATTAATTATTTAATCTTTCTTCATTCGTATGTAAACGTATATCGTAAGTTTTTGAACTAATTTAGAAAACAGCTTCACAAATAAATATATTTAAACATTATTTTAACTTGATTTAAACATTTTACTCCCGGATATTAATTCACGTTGTTTTTTATGTTATTTTTTCTCCACCATTTGAATGACATTATTTTTCAAAATTATTTATCGCTTTTCTTTCTTCATTTTGTTAATTCTCAACAAGTAAATACAAACAATTAATTATATTCTTAGTTCTAAAACGATATCATACGACATATGAGATTTTTGGTTAAATTGGTCCTTTGATTAAATTTGGTTATTTCATTTTAATTCGTCTTATAAAAGTTCTCTGTTACTATTTTTGAGTGTTATTGAAACATATGTAGGTAATTACGTTTTATTGCTATGCCAAGTTCTTGGTTTCTGAGTTAACAACTCCTGAGAAAGACGAATGTGACAGATGGATAGACGTACGGATAAGTGGGTGATATTATAGACAAATGTTTTGTTTCTTCCTTTTTGACATACGAGACTTTAAAATATCCAACAGGTTTCTGTCTATATATTTAGGGTCTGTATATATATATATATATATATATATGTATATATATATATATATATATATATATATATGTATATATATATATATATATATATATATATATATATGTGTGTGTGTGTTAATAATCCATAACCTTTATTCAAAGTAAAGCAAGTCGACTAATATTACATTTTTTCATAATTCGTGTGAATTATATCTCATTTGAAGATGTTTTAAATCCTAAGTCGCCACTCTGTTTATTACGTATCAAATAAATTTTTAGGTCCAAAATCCTATGAATGGAAAATAAATCTTTATATGCTGTAACTACTCAAACTACGAAAGAAATAATTAATAAGGGACCAACATCCACAATATGATAAAACTAATAAATCTTGATTAAGAAATAACTGATGTGCCGTGAGATGAAAAGTGTTTTCAAAAGATGTTATTTAATGGCAACAAAATCGAAATAAATAATCTTTTTTATTAAATTTCTAGTTTTCTAGTTTTCGTGCTCTCATTTGCCTTTCGTATATCATAATCCAATTAAAAATCAGTACTATAAAATAAAAATGTGAAATATAACATTTTAAAAAATGCTATGAAATTTATCCGATATCGCTATTGTCATAAGTTCATAAATTAATAATATTTACAAAATAGCATTTATTATAATACTAGGAAAAAAATTCCAAGGCAATATTTTTAGTATAAAAGGAGAAAAATATAGTTGTTACTAATGTTTAAAATATAAATGAAGCTCTAAGATATCCTTCGCATATCATATGCAAGATTCTACTAATAGCCCAGCTGAAGATCTTTGCTAATAGCCCAGCTGAAAATGTTGTAATACAACGAAACCTAGGTCGTGGTAAAGAAATTAAAGTAAAATAAATTCAAAATCCAATAATGATGACACCATATCTTCTGAATGAATTCACTAAAAAATTAGCCTTTCATTGAATTAATTTTTATTACATCAGTTCGTACACCGCACAATTCTTGCCTTTCTCATATTCAGTCCTTTTCCTTTTCAACTTATTATTTAGATAATGTATAGCTATTTGTATCAAACGTTCATTCAAAAATCATGAAAATATTTCAGTTATGTCCTTAGCTATTTTTAAATGGTACGAAATTTCTCTCATATCACTATTCCATTCTACTACTGTCAGTTTATATATTCCAATTATTTTATTCAGTCCAGAGTCAACACTTTACTAACCAAAAAAATTATTTCGCTTCAAAAAGGGATTCTCATTAATTACGCACAATATGCAAGAGAAGGTATCGAACCGATTTGAAGTGATCCAATATTAATAATTTAAGAAATTAGAATTGAAATGAGAGAAAAACACTTTCAGTAGAAACATTTTAATAATGCCAAGTAGGTTATACATTCATTTTATTAATTAACGGTAACAAAAAGTTCTATATTGAAAGTGAAATTTATTAGCTTGTATATTTATGTAGTACCAATGTGATAAACAGAATTGAGAAACATATATTTTTAAACTATACTTAAAATGATTATTAAAATTATATTAGTAATTTAATACTATATTTAGATATATGTAGGCAGCTCAGCGCGAGTGTGCATCGTGTTCGAGGCGGTATATATTTTCCATTTAATAAAAAATATATTAAGAAAATGAAAACATATTTTTCAGTATTATTTTACAAGCAAACTTTTTAGAAATTGATCTGAGGACCGGCTACTTCAAAATAAATATTTCAGATAGGTGAACGTATTGGTGTCCAAAAAAAACAAAATCGATCTTAACTTTATAGGCCATAGCTAATACTATAGTTTTTGAAATATATTGAATATTTATACATTAATACATGTTTTAATTGCACATTAGGAAAATTATCTTTTTTATTGCAAACTATTTATAAAATATTTACTTATTATAATAAACTTTTGACGTTATTGTTTGCTGTATCCATGAACTCAGAAAAATAATTTAATATGAATTTGAAACACTGGTACATTTGTTCTTTTTAAATTATTATCAACATATTTAAGTCTTTCTTAATGTCCTTTGTGAAAGTTAAGCTTCGTTACCTTCATCGGCGATTTCTGATCCGTAAACTAATCTTTCAACTTCTTTACACCACCACTTTGGCCTAATTTGAATTATTTTTCTTTATGTTAGTTATTTTGGGATGAGACTACTCTCGGTTTATTTTTTTAATTTACATCACGGTAATGTTTTATTTTTTTTAAAAGCTGTGTAATATTTAGGCACAACATAAACCCTAAGTAGTTTTTGTGCCGCATTGGAACAAGTTTTGAAGCATTGAAGCAAGCTTTAAAAGGTACTTATAAATATTTTAAGTAATGAAGGTGGCGGCTTTTGTATTTATATTCATTACGATATTAACAGTATAATATTGACAACATTGATTATTCTTTTTACTAAGCTACGACTTTATAGACGCATTTAAAAGAAAGTTATTTGAGAAAATATGCTGTATTACCCATTAATTACTGGTGATGCTTACGCTGTTAGTGATTATTACGTCATTGGTATTCCCTTTTATTGAAAAAAAAACTATGTTATAATATAGTTTTATCGAAAAAAAAGTTCTTTAAAGATATTTTCTTCCGACTAAATACAACAAAAATAGCCAATTTAATAAAGCTCTTGTCAGGAGGTTGGTGATAAACGAACATAGGCTTGAAAACACAATTTTACATTAGAATCAGAACAATAAGCTATATTTTAAAATATATACGAAGGCTATGTTGACTACTTCCTTTTCCATAGTTACCGTTAAGTATGTGTATATAACTGTGAATCCTTCTTCCGTACATAATGAAAGAAAACTTAATGGGTAGTTTTATAACAAAAAAAACTTATAAAATGTAGAAAGAAAACAATTAATCCTTTTCTGGATTTCAATTACTATATTAAACTTAAAATCACTTCATATAAAAGTTAATTCTCTAATCACTGATTACTGAACTTTTAAATTTGGTAGAAGACCATATAACGCTATTTAATATTATCAAAACCTTACTGTTACTTGTAAACGATTGTCGCTTGTGCGTTTCCACGTACTAAGTAAATTTAATAATAAAAAGCAATACTTGATTCAGTTCATGTGCGTTCATAAATTAGTTTATTCTATTATTAAGGCAGTTTCAGAAGCTTGATGAAGTAATATAAACATGTATCCGTAGCTTGTAAGTCATGAAGATACGAGAAATATGGAGCAAACTACTTTGATTTCCGATACTAAACTTAATTTTAAAGTAGCACAAAGTTTATTGACTCTAAAATTTAGTCACTGATATATTATATTACTTACTTGTATTTACTAGGAAGAACTATTTTGTAAAGCTTTCAATGTAAAAAATACCAATTTGAAAAGTGCACGAAGTTTTAAATGAGTAATAAAAAATTCCGAAAATAGTTTCGGAATTTTTTTAGCGAAATTACTATACATCCAAAACGGAAAATGGTTGATTATATCTAAATTTTTGGCTTCCATACAGCTAATTATTTTCTGGAACTTCAGCTTAAACAATTCGCTCAATTTTCAGTATATTTCCTGCGCCAACACGTACAAACTCAACATGTACTTAAAAAGACGAAGAAGTTAATTTTGCATTGTCATCCATATTGCATTTGCCATTATATACATTGCAAGTAGGTTTCAGTAAAAACTATGAAAAAAGTTATGTTCATATATAGATGAAAAACTTTACATTTCTCAAATAATTTTTGTGTTAAGACGTCATGAAACGTACTATTTCGGAAGAGAAATTTAGGGTGAAAAGATATGTTTAATGTTATTGTGTTCATCAGGAAATGTATTTCTTAAATATGATTTAGCGCTTAGGATTTTGGTAAATATGAATATAAAGATCACATGCCACTCGCATTTTTACTATGTTACTGAAGACTGGAAAAAATCAAATCGCAAAGTATAAGTCCAACTAAAAAGATTACTTCAAGGTAAAAAAATTGTTTTTATATTTATAATTCTGATAATTGTCAGATCGCCGATTAAGCGCTGTCAGTCACAGCTCTACTCTGAAAGAATTTTTCCTCTTTTTGCAATATATCTGTAAGTAAATTTACGATCCATTGCGAATATATTGGTGGGCAATGAGCACGATATTTCATCATACAACATTTCAACGATCAGGTAAGAGTAAGTACATGGACCTACTTTACAAATGTGATAAATATTTGGCCTGTTTTTTAATGGTAAGGCTGTATTTAACAGTATATTTTCTTAGTATAAACGGGGATAATATCTAAT
This sequence comes from Druceiella hillmani, assembly GCA_039881145.1. NCBI lineage: Eukaryota > Metazoa > Arthropoda > Insecta > Lepidoptera > Hepialidae > Druceiella > Druceiella hillmani. The sequence goes on from JAYKKI010000002.1 coordinate 1,181,073, forward strand.
TTATCTACCTACTTGTTTATGATATACAATATGTTATTTTTATAAACATGAAAATGTACGTGTAATTTGATATCGTGGCTTTGCCGGTACGGAATTTTTGTTAGGGCAATGACATATGTTATTGCCATCCTTCTACAATTAATATAATTAGTCATGGAAATGTGTTTCGTATATTCTAACACGGTGCGACCTTTATTGATTTATTAAATTTTATACTAAATTTTAGTAATTAAAGAAAAATTAAGTTTCATTATACAGAAAATATGCTATTTTTATATTCAACAGAGTAACCTATATAAACATTCGATGAACTATTATAGACGTCTGGTGAAAATCTGTCCAGCTATTTAAATGCCATCAAAAACCAGATATGTTTTTCGAGTATTAATATTTGATATGGATACAAGCAATAACAATGAATAACGCCTATAAGAAATAGTTACAACTTATCACTTACGTGCTACTCCTTCATACGAAATATATAGCTCAAGCAACTCGTTGCTTGCTTGTAAATTTATTTGTTAAGAATCTAATAATAACGCTTTTCCATTTATACGTGTGTTAACAGACATTCTAAAAAAAATTTAAGAAAAAACAAAAATCTAGTGACACATCTAAGAAAAAATAACTATATATTGCTTGGATTGTATCACATTGCATAATCAAATACGCAACCCGTTTGAATATAAATATCTTATATGGTACATATATTTAACTTAGAATAATTTAAGATAATAATCATGTACATATAATTTAAGATAATAATCATATGTCTGAATATATATACATATTTGGATTTCCTATTCAAGATCATTTTTGAATCCAATTATATATGAATATTACAAAACAATAAATACATAAAAAAAAATCTTATCCATATATCTCTTTTAATAATATGATCATTATCTATTGCTAAGTTTGCAGCTATGCATTGTCGTACTTGGATGCATTTGGATGACTGAAGAACGTATTTGGATGGAAAAAATATTATTACATCACACCTATTCAAATTAAGATATTTCATGGATTAAAAGTTTCATGGATTAAAATCAAATATCATGGATTAAAACTTTAGTTACTTCAGTTTGTTACTTTTATAATCTGAGAAAGAAATCAAAAATTTGTCGAATAAAATATGTGTATGCCTGAATGATTGAACGCTTTTTAATACATAAAATTATTGAGCGTATTGTTTACATATTATCATTCATTCGATTACCCTTTCGATTAGCGTAATGATGAAAATTAATTACATTTATGTACGTACATCGTGTTTACTAAACGAAATTCAAGTTATTGGACAAACGAAATTTCCGTTCCACTTTCAACATGTATATTACTATATTAAACTCAGTACGTACTATAATTACATTTTAGAAGAAAATTTGTACATATATATATATATATATATATATTTATATATATATATGTGTGTGTGTGTGTGTGTGTCTGTGTGTGTGTGTTTGTATGTGTGTGTATAAATAATATACATATTTTCTTATATACATATGGCTTCTTTAATTTGCTCAAACAACACTATTGATTAAATATAACATTATTCGAAAATTGTCATCAAATATCCCGTTCTGTAATCATGTCGCGAAATAATTTATAACTATAATAATATAATAACACCAAATCTATGAATACCAGATGTAAACGTAGTGTCAATTATTATAATTAACAATGAACAAGAGACGTTCCAACGATATATATGTTTAATGCGATCCACGCCATAAATTATTGATAAAATATTGATATAATATTCCACGCAATTATCAATGATTTAAAAACATAGATAACAAAAATAAAATAAAAGAGGAGGCTAAGAAAAAATTGTACATTTTCTATTTTTGCATCATTTTTCTTTCTAGGAAATAGTTGCTCATGACAATTTTATACCCTTAAGTTTTTTTTAACAAACGTGTTAATATTTATGCTCTAGTTTTCAATATGTCAAATTTTAATTTTTAGTAGTTTCAATTTTTGAAGTGATGTAAAAAGGTATTTTAATATTTAAACATATTCTATAAAAAGATGCTATATGCGTTTCCTCAAGTTTTTCCACCATTGCGACAATGACTTTACGAAGTACGGGAATAATATTTCAATTACGTAAGTCTATCGTATCTTTCGAGATTTATTGAGTTTAACATTAAATCAAGTGAAATGTAATCATAAATTTAAAAATAAATAATTTTGTTCATAAAGTCGAAAGGTCATATATAAAGAAAATGAATCGTCATTATCCAAACAAAATAACTTTTTTTTTTTAGGATTGCATGCCCAAAGAGATCGAATGGATCTTGTCGTGGTGGCAATTATATCTGTCTCTCAGTCCCTTCATTTGTCAGAGGATGCTAACTCCTATACGAAATAAGATAGATATTCTAAATTCTTATATAATGTGTAAGTCTTTGGTCCAAAACTATAAATGGTATTTTAAGTTTTATAATGAAATATGCATTTAGGATTTCTTTTAAAAAGCCTTAATTTGGTAAAGAACAAATTTGTCACAATTGTTTTTTTTTATTGAAGTACCATAATTTGGCGGACCATTAAAGTTGCCACTTTTAGACTTATTTTGTTCTTTTAATAACGAGAAGCTACAGTAAATCGACTGCTATATTTTAATAAAAAATATTAAAAGATAACTAAATGTAAAATGTTAAAATAAAATAACAACGTATTTTTGAACCATTCAATTTTTACGCTCATGAAAACCATAGCCATGCCAAGTTATAAGATTGATAAAAAATAAGATTGATTTTGGTAAATATTTTAATAAAAACACAGTCATTTAGTATGTTTTCCACAATATTTTTAGGATCTTAATTGATTGGATCGTTATCAATTTTTTCTAGAAAAAAACTTATTCCAGATAAGAGCTATAACTGTACACTTCTTTGATTCAATTAACAGCAAAATCTTTCACAATTTTTGTAGTTTATTCCTTAAAAATCGTTTTTTTGAATTTTCATGTACAGTGCCCGGTAAGAAGTTTTATGGGGAGTAAATCAGAAGTGCAGAGCTTTAAAAATGTGTAATATTTTTTAAGTATTAAAAAAATTCATATGTTATAAAAAAAGTTAAATTTTGTAAGTTTGGATATAAGAAGTAATCTCCGAAACTATTTATCTGATTTAAAAAATTCTTTCACCAATATTTAGAAAGGACCTTCAGGATAGACATATGTTGTACATTATCCCGTTAATGGTAAACTTAATAAATGATCTCGTTGATAGTAAATTGGATGTAGGGCGTAATCTCCTAAACTACTCAAATGATTACCAAAATCCTTCCACCGATATTCAGACAGGACTTTCAGGATGAACATAGGTTGTAAATTATCGCGTTAAAAAAAATTATATATTATAAAATGTTATATTTTGTAAGTTTGAGTTTAGGAAGTAATTTCCGAAAGTACTCATCGGTTTGAAAAATTATTTTACCAATATTTAGAAAGGACCTGAGGGTGGACATAGATTATATATTATCCCGTTAAAAAAATGTTCATGGATACCAGTTTTGCAACATGTGTCAATGAAAAAACAGGTGAGCGATTGCGTTTCTTATGAACGCTGTCTTGACGGTAACAAACATATTGACAGATGATATTGATATTTATATTTATATACAGTATTACCTATTCTATACCTTCCAAGATAATTGTAATTAAGGAGTAAACTCCAGTGGCTGGTTAGAGCTGACACGCGCAATGTTTTTTTATATCTTATTTAGTAAACCTCATTCATGCGTCATCATTGTATCATAAAACGCGTATATAAAAATAATATAACTGTCTAGGAAAAAATTACGTTTCTTTTAATTATGTACAAATATGATTAATAGAATATTTCATTATTAATTAATAGAAAAGGTCAACATTATTAAGAAAATGTGTGTTGTTACAAGCATCTTTTTCTTTAAAGGAAAATAATATCTTAGCGCGCCAACAATCAACCCGAAGACTTTTTAAATAAAATCTTGCAATTAATGAAATTTCACGCATATCGTAATGCACTTAAAATGTAATTATTCAAAGAAGACCAGGTGAATCCGTCTATAGTTGCGAATTTGTAGAATGTTTAAACCAATTGCAATACTTAATGATGTATAACCCTTAAAATGAATATCAAACAATAGCAAGTGGATGGTTTTTAGCTTCATTTAATAATTTATAACATTTTTATGGACCTTAAAATTTAAACTAGTTATGCGGTTTCCAGTATTCTATTTATAATATATATTTTAATATACATTTTAATACTAATTTTAATCCACAATGGATCATAGTTACTGTAGTCTGTATATTACTGAAAAATAACATCAAAATCTCATCGAAATTATTTAAAGTTTGCAAGAGACTAAATAAAATAATTAAACTAAAGAAATGACATTAAAATCCTGTTAATTTCTATTGTTTTTTAAACTGACGTTAGAGAAATTGTGAATTATTTTAAAGTAAGAATTCTTTTGAAGGTTTTTTTATTACATGGACGAATAATAAAAAAACAGTTATTTCAGATATTTCAAACAGATATCTTGCTTTTTTAAAAAAATATCATTCATTATTCTATAGTTTTTAATTTTTATATCTGGATAAACAAATTTGCAAAGTTAAATTTATGAAAAAAACAGCAATAATAGAAGTTTACCTGAAGTATAGTGAAATAATAAAATACCCAAGAATTTATATAAAGTTTAACATAATATTTTAAACTATCTCAGAAAAAAATGGCTACTCCAATTAAGGATCAAGTCGTCGTATTTAGTTTAATATGGATAGCGTTTAATAAAATTGACCAGAACAAGAGAAACTTAAGCTTTTTAAATCTACACTAACATTATGAAAATCAAAGTTTCTGAGTTTGTTAGTTACGGATAATTTAAAAAAACTACCACCTATATTTTCCATACTTACCTTTTATTCGGCTTTACATAAGCAGGTTACTGAAAAGCGAGTTGAAATTATAAAATCTGTTTTTGCAATTACACAAGAGACTTAAAATTTTTATTCTGCCGCTATAGAGAAAATGATTTTCTGAACGCTGTTTTATTGTGCACTTGTCCTGATGAAATATTTGTTTTTTATTAAACGAGTTAAACAAGTTGTTATTGATAAACCTGTGTTTATGTTTGTTTTGCCTGCGAGTGTATTGACCTACATATGTCATTTTTAATAATCACAAACGGGGATCATTTTGAAGCTTTATGAAACGACAGTAATGATAACAATTATATTGTTTCTTATTACAAGTGCTAAAGAGCTATTTTTAGAAGCACGTGAAATTTATTAAAATATGATATAAATATTTGACAAAATGTATGGTATTTATTATTACGTTTATATATATATAGTTATGACTTCATTGATAGTTTTCCACGCAACACTAATCAAAGTTTCATTGCATTTGTACTCAACCAATATTCCTTGTAGCCATAAATTCCACAAAGCATAATTATAAATAGTTTCATAGCAAAAATCTTGCTCATTATATTAGTTTTATTATACTATTCATCGTGCCAATCACACACACTTATGCTTGACAGTTTTTTGTGACAAAAACTTAAAGATCGTACACGGATACTTTGTTTCAAAAACGTTTAAATCAAAAATGCATGTTATCTTTTATTAACCGTTGTGAACGTTCTTGTCTCATTACTCAACGTCGTGTAAATATCCTTAGAGGGTCTTCCATACCTTTTACCATAACACGCTCTTCCCCAAAATTTTCCTTACCTTTTACCATAAGACTTGACTTTTATGAATAATAAATCAGGTTACTTCTACTTAATACACCATTATAAATTTTGTAATAAAGATATAACAAAAAATCAGTAATTTCATGAAGATAATACTTCTACTTGTGGAAACTGGACATTACGAATGTTCAATAAAAACAATATATAGAGTAAGGACGTAGTACTTGCAATTAAAAATTACTGAAAAATTTTAATATCACAAATACGTAATACATAATTATTTTATATTTGGTTCGAAAGATGATTAATGCAATTGTATTTTGCACAAATATATTTGATAAATAACTTTTGACTTTTAATTAGAAAATCGTATATTTCAGAATATCAGGTTATATGCATATTTTTTTCTTGTAATCAATATTTAGAACAGAATCGACATGAGACTTAGTTCAAGATCACCATTATGCACAAGCTTATAATCTGTAATAAAACTATTGAAATATTATCCATGTTGGATATTTCTTCTAAATCTTCTCTTTATAATTTGTGGAGGTTTTATTTGTAATTTTTGGGTTTTTACTTTTTCTTTTTTGTGGCCATACATCGCCAGAGTGTTCCATAGATTCGCCATCTGATTTTTCCTCTAAAATATAATTCAAACAAAATGCAATTTCGTGTATCTTTATTATTTTTTATGTTGACTAGACATACTTGTCACACCTAAGCACACGTAGGGTACGTGTGCTCACCTTACTAATAGCGACGGACCACTGGCTGCAACGAGCGATGTTCAAACGTTTTTTTTTTGTATCATGCATTATCTTTTCGATCCCAAAACTCCTCGGAGCGCAGACCGTATGTACGGAATACTCTAATAACAAAGCGGAACAAAAATGATCCTGCGCCAGGTCTAGGTAAATGGGATTTTTTCAAAAACTATTCTTAACACAATCATTTCGGAGCGGTATTGATATGCTGTGACTAAAACAAAACTGGCGGTAGTTCTCCGAGGGCAATTGCGTGTATCCTTGATTTAACCTTGGCATATCTCTCTTGATCAGTGGACATACCTTACCGAAGATATCCGATAAGTTTCTATAAGATTCAAGAACTCACTGGAAGAAGTAGGGGGTTTGTTTGTTACTGACCTGCTATGTTGTTGGTCGTGTTAATATCAACTAAACAACTAATCTTTTTAAATATATGCAGAAGTCGTTCGTATTCTTTGTATTTCGTTCGTATTATACTATCCGAAATTCGTTTTATTAAGAAATTGGTACCGCATAACGTGATTTTAAATATTTTTAAAATAATTTTTTAAAAATGGAAAATACAAAATAAACAAAATATTATTTATTTTTCTTTATACTTAACTAAAAAGTCTAATACAGCTCTAGAAATCTAACAAAAATTTACACATTTCCATACATGAATTAATTATGAGATTTCATAAAATTTATATGGTTAAGACAAAACTAATTTCTGTTCTAAAAGAAATAAAAATAAATATTTTGTGGAAGTACGTAGAGCCAAAATCGAAGCGATCGAAGAATATATTAGTTCAAAAGTATTTAATGTTTAGTGACTAATTGAAATAAAATTTGGATATTATTTTCCAATGCTTTAACCGAAAGGTCACATTTGACATTAAATTATAAAGACTAGCAGAGGTTACAATCAACTGATTATTACCGATATAACACAAGCAACTTTGTTAATTTAGGACACGAAATGAACTTTTAAATTCTTTTCTAGCAAAGTCTTAGTTATTCAATATAAATATTTTTTTTCTGAGCCGAAGCAAATATAACTTTTAAATACACTTAGGTTACAAAGATTCAGAAGGAAGAAAAAATTAACGAACTGAAGCATAACAAAATTGCTATGAATATTTATTTCGTCAAGTAAACAACTGCAGTTTTAATAAATATATTGAGACCATTGCAACTAACCATTCAATAATAAAATAATAGTATTGTAGCATTTTCTTTTTCTTTGTTACAAAGTGTGCAACATGTCGAAACAATTTGTCTGCCATTAGTTTTCCAAGTGAAAACAAAATATTTGATTTTTATACATATTTTGTGGGGTTTCAACTAAAAGCAATAAGTATTCGGAAACTATGTTTCTGAGAATTTTAACAAGTCGGTTTAGATATATTGTTGAAAATGCTTCAATAAGTTTTCTCAAAAATGTTAACGTACAAAATTTAAATTTAGTTAAACCATAAAATTTATTAAGGCGAAGTTATTAATAGATAAATCAGGAAAGATATGGATAATGATGATGATTCTGGTATCATGTTTTTATCAGAATTTTGTATTAGACACTTCTAACGTTGTAATTGAAAATTTCGAAGAAATATGTTTCTCTCCCACAACTTCTGAAAGGCAAAACAAATACTAGGCAATATTTTATGGTGAAAAACTATATTAATATGTGTAATTAGTTTAATAGAATTTATTAAAGTAGCCTTAAATATTTCTGTGTTCCTAAATACGTATGGACCCCTCATAATACAAATTCCTCTCGAAATGTTCCGCATTACGGTCCCTTGTGGTATAGCGGTAGTCTATTGGCAATACATATTTGATATAAGGAATGTCAATAAAAACGGACCAAGTATATTGGGTATTTATAATGTTATTATTATTCCAAAGCGGTAGCAGTTTGTATATTTATTACTGCTATGTCTATTAAAAAAACACGTATTTACATATAACAATTGTATTCAATGAGAATAATAGTAAAATTTTAAATTGGCTTAGTTAACCAAATGAAAGCATGTCAAGTAATATGCCTTTATATTTCTAACACGTTATGTTTTCTAACACCTATGTTATGACTGGAACCCGAAGGATGTACCTATAAATTAATTGTATTTTTTAACCTAATATATTTATCTATATTGCATGTATTTATATGTGTGTGTGTGAGTGTATAGATACACACACACACATATCCTGGACTATGATGGTTGCGTGTGGGTCGCTGTGGTGGTATGGGAGGTATGGTGGTTGAAAGTGTTCGACCTCTGGTATATTTCACTATCGACCAACGACCACAAAACTCTTGTCATTGAATTTACTATAATGAGGCAGATATACCAGAATATCCTTTAATCCAGTAGAATGAACTAGACCGGAGGATTGAAAATTTCGTGGAATGTTCGAAAAGCATTATATGTAAATGTATTAGAATGAATGAAAATGTACTAATGCTAAACTGACGGTACTAGAATATTTTCGTATATAATAAAATTACTAGACAAAAAAGATCCAGTATGTTCTCGAATGTTCAAGAACATTATAAACTTAGGTTTTTTTTTATTATAAACTTAATAAAAGATGGGTATTTGAATTTATCAGCCTTTTTATGACTCATGAAATAATGTATCTAAATTGAATTCAATGTAATGTAAATTTCGTTGAAATTACACTATTGTTAAAAGCTATCTCAACTTTTTTCAGATTTTTGAACATTTAATTGGAAAATTAAATGTACAAGAAACGGTTTTAGAGGCTCATAGCTAACTAGTAGTGAGAAAAAGTAATATTTTATTGCATTTAAAAAAATCTATCTAAGAACGCCCCACCCGATTATGACCATGAAAAAATAACCCTAATTTTGAATTCGTGAAGAAGTACCTAAACTTTTGTGTGTTTACATTAACTGACAATATGTATGTGAAACTGTATCATAAAATATTGAGACATGATCAAATTATAAGTTCGTGCCGTACGAACGGTTGGACGGAAATTACAAGTGTTCCTAGTTGTTACTCCTAAGAATGAAATTCTTTCTTTACGAAGGACATTATGATTTATTAAAATGACGTTCATATAATATGTAAGGTAAAGAATATTCTTCGTAATTAGGTTTGGTTCCACCGACTATTCAAATATATATTTAAAATGAATAATTTTGCTTATTATTCATCAATGGTATTAATATTACTCAACTCTACTTTCTCCTTACAATGGTGTTAAGTCTTTAGCCTCTAATAAAACTATAGTTTGTAGGATTTTATTTTGTAAATTTCTAATAATAAAATTCAACAGTACATTAAATTTAACACGAAATACGAATGAAAATGGTAATATAATTTCCATATTTCAAAAGAACATTGACTTTTAGGTCTGAAATAGGGTGTTTTAAAATTTGGTTTCCGGACCTGTGACCTCTTAAAATTTTCTCAGCTTGCTATCTCCGCAACATGCTTTCGCACGTGTTGCGGTGTGAAATTTCACATTTATGAAAAATAAATCATATCTCTTAAAATAACATAAAGATGAAATGATTTCCGCGTCCTGTTGTCATTCGCTTATTGATTTTGCAACAAGGAATATTTTCATTCGAAAAATTTGAATAACGTCAACAATATTAATGTTGAAAAAATCTTAAATCTAGATCGACACGTGTTACGTAAAAATTCGTTTGTGGAATATTTTTTTACTTCAAATAATACGGTCTATTTCTGTGCTTGAAAAATGTATCACTGCTTTTATTACTGATTATTTCTTCTTCTCATAATTTTCATTCTTTCTCATAATAAATTAAACGCGGTCATCAAAACACTACTACTGTTTTTTATATATGACACAGTAGCAGATATAAAAAAAACAATAGTAGTGTTTTGATGACCGCGTTTAATTTATTATGAGAAGAGTATTAGTTAATATAATATATTAGTGGCTAATCAGAGTATAAGAAACGCACTCTGTATTATAATTTTCATATAAATTGATTTATTTTTAAACGACTAAAATCAAGTTTTGCTGTAGTCATTTTAGTAACGCTTTTTATTTATCAGTGTAACAGAGCTTGGAGATTAATCACAGATTCGTCTTAAATCAAAATTTAAAGAGGCACTGTTAGAATGCTAAAGAGAACTTTTAATACTCTATTAGTTACGCTGTTTTGCAGAAAAAATATCGTCAAACAATATGTTTTGCACGGTAAATAAGGTAAGAGCAATGTTCTTAGAAAATCTGTGCACATTTTAAAGTAATTGCTATCATTTTATAACCGATGAACTGAATTATTATTAAAGTTAACTTAAAGTGTACTTATTTTTGGTGGTTATTTGAAGTTGTAAACAAGGTTCGTTCTTACGACTATATCAGTACTCCATTTTTTATATTTCAAATGCCCCTTAAAATGTTGTGTTAGAATTTTAAACATGTAAACTGAGATCTTGAAATGAAATGTCTGTTCAGAAAATTTTAAACAAACGGGTCTAAAGAAAGGAAAGAGCTGTGCTAACTTTGAGGTTATGGCAGAGAGGCAGATGAACGTTGTGAACTTTCCTTGTTTTACTGCAAAACTCTATCATTTTATAATGGTTTATGTAATTAACGGTAAACAATATAAAAGAGGCTTTACATTTTGTAACCATATATTTCTGTGTTACAAAATTCAAAGTTTAAGCTTTGTATGTAAATGTGTAGAGGACAGCATATACTGCATTAATTAATAGCAAATGCTGGCAAAAATTATATAATAATACGCTGGTAAAAATTATAATCGTATATTATACGTTAACGTATAAAGAAAAAAATTAACAAAAATACTCATATATAGAGCAATAAACTGAAATATGGGTACTGACAAAGAGTAACGACCCATTTACTCCTTGAAGTATCTGAAAATCGATAAGAATTTAAAAATAAATTCTAGCTCATCCTTTTCTTTTTACATTTCAAACGTTATTTTTTCTTAATATGATATATGTTCAAATGTAGTTTGAATTAGTACAGAACAATTCATTCGTAATAACTTTGTTTTATTTCCAATTAAATTTTTTCTAAAACTAACAATAAAATAAAAGAAGGTACATTGTAACGAAATTAAAATGAACAATTATCTCTCAACACAATATTGATCTCCATGGGATTGTGCTTCTCACTTTTGTCGAGTTGTGAATTTTTCCGGTTAAAAACTATTGGATAAACGTATCAACTGAAACATAGAAATTCGTTAGATGCCTCTTAAGAAATTTGGATTTTTTTAGGATTAAAATTTTGTGTTAATATTACGACGAATTTACAAAATATCGCCACTCGAGAACCATTATTTACTAAATTTGAAATCACTAAATATATGTCACTTGTTGGTGTGTCACAAGTATAAAGTCTATGTATGATCGTTTATATGATACTATAACTGAATATATATATATATATATATATATATATACATATATACATATATATATATATATATATATATATATAATTTTCTAACTTTCACATACGGCTTCTTCTAGAAAGTAACAGCTAGTGATGGCGTTCATTGCCTTCAACAAACTACAACATAAAAAATAAGAGAATGGAATGGTCACATGGAAAATATTTGTATACATATTTAAATCTTCCATACCATTAACCCTAAGGAACCCACAAACAACTAAAAACTTTTCTTATGAGCACCAAAAATAGACTTAATTATATTTGAAGCATGTTAAAATGCAATGAAAACGAGTAAATTATGTGTACAAAAATACGAGATTACTGATTATTAAAATTCACGAAAGGTACCAATCAATAAAGACACCCCATTTACGAAACCCCAAACGAATGATATCTCGCTGAGAAAATAGGTATAAGTGTTATTAGATAGTCGATAATAATAAAATAAATTAATTCACTCAATATTTTTCAAAATTCAGAATAAATAAAACCTCAAGTTTCCACATTCAAGTTTGACGTTTTAAACGTTCAAAAAGTGTGAAAAAATTGAGATTTCAATTTTAAGCAATTATTTTGTAGGAAAATACAACGATTGATTTAGATGTTAAGCCTTTAGGATACAAAAAAAAATAATTTGAATCCTTCATATTTGTATTAAAAAAAATTAAATTAATATTACCATGGTTGCGTTAGGTTTACCAATTGAAAGATGACGAAAAATGCTTTGAATTTATTATCTTTTATTTTGTTATGTTATTTGGCAAGACATAATGTAAAATCATGTTTAATAATAAGTTAATACAGAAGAAAGAATAAACATTAATTACACATATGTTTTATAAAACATATGAATAATTTCAAGCTACTTTTAACACTTCTATAACTCAAAATCGATTTGGCCTTCAGATTTAACCCTACAAAATGTTAATAAGTAATATTTTGAGTAAAAATATTTATATTGAATAAAACTAAGGCTCATATTTTTTATTTCTCTTTGCTTTGAAACGTGATAAGATCTATGAACATTTATATTTTTTTTGGAATAATTAAATAATCATTATTTAAGCGAAAAATATCTGAAAACTAAGTTTAATGTTACTATAAATATAATCTTCAATGAATATAGACGCAAAGTTTAAAATAATTTATATCAAAACTTGGCTGCCTTTATCTCATTATTTTACATAACGAACAAAGGGATTTGTGGTCGTTAATATTATTCAATACTAAGTTCTAAGGAGGTTCTACATTCGTCAATTAAAAGTTCCAATTTTGAATTAAATATTACTTTCAGCAACGTGCTGTTCAAAAATTCACACACACACCTATATTAAATATTTTTATGAATAATACAGAAAACAAAATAAAACCATATAAAGCATGTAGTAGCAATTTTGATTTGTGAAGACTTACTAATACAAAATTCTAAGTAAGGTGGAAATAGGCAAATTGCCTTTATAGTACTGCATTGTTATTACCAACCATAGTACACGAATTTAATAACAGAATACTTTATACGGCTCTCATAAACTCTCAAAAGTCTGGACTTTATTAACCTCCATATATGTTTGTGGAAGAAACACATTTAAGAAATCAATAAGCAGAAACTTGTCGTTTAATAATTTAAGGTAGTGATTGTGAATAAAATAAGTCATAATCTATTTAAAATCATTTTTTTATATTATTTATAACCATAGACTGATGAACAAAAAGTTACGCTTTAAATTACGATGAGCTTCATCAATTAAGTTTAATTTAGAACTTCGTGTATTTGGGGTTTGATTTAATACAACAATAATAATTGTTTGATATAGAACATCATATAGAATATTGCATCGCATATACAGAATATTGTAAAAATATTACATTGAATAATATTCGGTAATATTATTGAAGAAATGGCTCTGCTATTTAGGCTCAAAATATTATTATGAAAATTTTAGGGAGGGCAAATAAAGGATTTGGAAAAATATTTATTATTGTGTCGAATAGAATATCGATTGAAAGAAAGACTTATTTTATGTAAAACGATAGATATATTCAATATACTTTTACGCGAGGGAAAGATACGCTAAGCACTAATAAAGTTATTAAGCTATTTACGTGGTGAAAAATGAAATAAATATTTATATGCGTTTTTGTTTAACTCGGCATCATCGATGTAAACAACAACAAGAGACTAAATTTACTCTCAGTCTATCTACTACGTCAAATACTTAAAAAGGTGGTCTCTAAATAATAAATAATCTAAAACAAATGAAAGGAAATTTTTACATTGTAATACCAATGTAATTGTTAGACATGTAATATGATCAATGAAAAATGTGGCAGTTTTTAAATTCAAATAAATTGAAACCTTGAGAGGAAGTTTTAACTTCAGTTACTGAGAATTTAAGCAAAGTACGACAACCATTAATAAAATAATTTAAATTCAAAATGTGATGGGTCAGTATTACGAAGCTTCAATGACGCCGATATAAAAGAAATGCTATGCCTATTAAATGTTTATTTATTTTTAAACTTGTACAGAACCTTTATAGCATGAGTTTTACTTGTACTTAAAATAATAATTTATTTTAATCGATATAAATACGAAATGGTTTTATTTATACATATTCATTTTATTTAATTGAATCAGTTGCTAATATGGATTGCCCATGAAAAATACGAAATAATTATCTCTCAAGAATAAATATATTCTTCATAGTCGATCTACAAATATAGGATAATAATGCAACATAAAATTCATAATGTAAACACGTCTTTTACATTATATATTTTTTTGCTACAATGGTTTTTAGTGAAAAGTAATAAACTTGAGATTGAGAATGTTGACTGAAATATTCGAGATAGGAAACAGAATTAAACAAGAATTCAGAAGAGAAAGAACTATTCTTTCTTATAAAAACCCTTGTAATAAGTCGCAGTAAGCCTGAAATATCCAATACGATTTTAATATACTTATTCCATCTAAAGATTACTAAGTGACATGTTAAACGAGCGTGTAATCACTAATATTTTTTTGGGATTTATTAAACACACAGCTGATGACATTTGTTTTACTCTCGTCCGACTTTCCAGTTTCCACGAGTTTACACAAATCTAATTTATATTCTTGCTATCGATCAGCGAGAATTGGTATTGTTCTTTATCCAATTACTTTAAAATAAAAATTAAAGTTTTCAGAAATTAATTTTGAACTCGAAATTTTTTAACACGAGCTCCTCTTTATTTTATTTTATTCGTATGAGGTGAAACACTTTATAAATCGCAATTCTCGAATGATACACAGTTTTAAGGTTCAGTTTTAATAAACTCTATTGGTAGTTCTGTAATCAAACTTGCAATTTAATAATGAAAACAATTATTCATCACAATCGACGCTTGATATGCGTCGATGCAAAATACTCGCTTTACTGCGAATATTTTCCAAAACTTTTCTTGATTTACATTACAATATAATTAATGAAACTAAAATGATGTTAATGGATGTTTTTTTTATTTTTTGGATTAAAAACAATTTATTATAACGTCGTTCAAGTGTATGTCGCACAAGTATTGAATAAAAAATTAAAGTTTCATATATTTAATAGAATGTTAAATTGAAACAATTTTAGTTACGGTTATTAAAAACATTAGAGTTAGAGATTCCTCTTCCAGATTAGTTCTCTAATTAATTACTATACGTGTTTATGAACACATAATTACTAAACGATTTGAGGCTGTCGTAATCGGTTCCGGTAATAATACTACATAACCTGTTTATTAGAATTTTTTTACTATTATAAATATTCTCATTTTTTATCAATATCAAAATTTTATTCGCCTGTATCAAATAATTAAGTAATGACAACAAAAAAAAAATCTCGGCTATTGGATAAAATATATTGAATTATTGCTGAATAAAATTAAATATTAAATAAAATATATCATAAATACAGGGTCAATTTATGACTTTTAGTAGTGTTTAAATAAAATATTAACAGTATAACAGCCATACTGAATTCTACCTTTCGGTACACCTAGAGGTACTATTAAGTACCGTTGTTGCTTTAAGATGCTACAAACAATTGTCAAAATTTCCGCCTGAAATGTATAATAATGGTGGAATAAAACAACTAAAAAAATTTTACTTTCAATTCTCGAACTCCACATTTTCCATCATAGAGCAATATTTCGTTTAATAAAAACGCTTCAGATCACGCGACTTACCGTGCTACACCATTTGTTTAAATATTAATCGTACTACATTCGTTCGTTATATTATTTTCGTTCTTTACAGATACGATTATACGTATACAAATAAATTCTAACTTACAGCGTTCCTAAGAGGCATTCATTCTGTTTTATTTATTTAATTTCGGCTGAAGTAATATTTCATTTATTTCTTGGTATATATCCTGAATTAAGATGAACTTTGCATAATACACCAGTTTACAAAACGATTTCAAATCTTAAAGTTACAAGGGCCGCTCCCCTCAAATGTTTTCCATGTAAATTACGTTGCAACTAAACACTTGATACAGTTATTTCAGTTTAATTCAAATTGTATAAATGTGTGGACGTATTTGTGTACATCCAGTGACCCAGCTTTGAAATGAATGAACTGATATTTATAAAGTTAAGGGCATTTATTAGATAAGAGTCGTCAATAAGGTTTAAATTGTTTTTTTGAAATGGATAAGGGATAAACACAAATTAAAAACCAATTTTGTTGAAAACGGACCCGAAACCGACCGAACTTTTCGTATAGTTAGTTCTTTGTTAAACCAAAAAAATGCTATAATTTAGTTTGCTAATTGAAACTGAGTATGGTTATCTTTCGCAAAAAATTGCGCGCTCATACAATATGTCAATATTGCATTTGACCAGCCAGGACGGAACGATGCGCAGATGCGCCGTTCTAAAAATATGAGTAATAGTTTGCAAGCTTAATAATAGGAAATATTTAATATGTAAAAGGACAGAATAAAGCCAAATTCCAGCCAAAATCGAGAATTTCGTAAAGTTTTTGGCTACTTATATTGCTCATGTGTCAAAAAAATAATAACGAAAACATTGTAAGGGGGATGTACAATGTTTATTATTTTGCATTTAAGTTATAAAAAATTACTTCTGAATTGGCATTTATATTCGTGAAAAAAATTTGTAGAAGAACTAAAAAAAATTTTTTTAATGTAAATTTCATTTTATGATATAAATTTCACAGCACCAATATATACACACACATACACACACACACGCACACACACACACACGCGCACACGCGCGCGCACGCACACACACACACACACAAATATCTAATAAGACAATGAAATATTTTTGCAACCTTATTCCAAAAATATATTTGTATGAAACGAACGCTTGGTTTTCTCGAGAATATGTGCGCAGCCTAGCAATAACATATATTTTTATATATCCACGACACGAAAATGCTAAATTAAGTGTCATAACCGTTAAGGATGACCTTTATGTGTTAAAATATTAGAATAAGAAATATAATAAAAAAAAACAAAATATTAGAATAATAAATATAACAAAAAAGTATATTTTAACATTATGTTTAACAGTACTTGGATTGTAACATTTTGTCCTTGAAGTAGCCTCTAATAGCTTAATTAGGTGCTTCTGGACACGCGCGTAGGGTAAAAATTAAAGGTAAAGCGGGCTTATTATGCAGGCAAAACACATTAAATTTTAATTAATCCAATCCTCAACTATTTAAGCATTGTGTACGGTTAATTTGTAAATTAACTTGACAATATTGTTAGTAAACTTCTTATTAATTGAATTTCTCAATTATACAAATATCTGCAAAAGCCACAAATTAATTTTATGAGCCAACAAAATCCAAACTAAGTGAGGTTATTAATATAGTTGAATAAAGGACATTCAAGCCAATATAAATTAAAATAATTATACAAAATATCAATAAAGAAGTTCTCTATTATACATTATTTCCATACTCCAATAATAATAAAACACAAATTTTGATTATAAATAATTTCTTATAAATATAGTGTCATGTCATGAAAAATACATAATTAATAAATTATAAATTAATTGTTTTTTTTTTAACCTATATGTGTTTAGAAAAAAGAACAAACACATTACATCACGGGGTATTTAATCACTGCGTATTATGAGTCCGTTTTATAATTATAGTTTGATAATTATAGTAGTTGGTTAAAAATTATAGTAGTTGGTCCGTTCCATAATTATAGTAGTTGGTTAAAAAATAACCCGACAAATCGATATTTAACAAATCGATAATTAGATTTGAAAACTTCGTCAGATTTATTTTTGAAGTTACATAGGAGACAAAAAACACGTTTAGTTTTTTTCTTGTTTATCACTGTGCGATACAACTTTCAATTAAATTCGTTTTTTTTTTTATTAATTTCCATTTATGTTAAAAATTAGTGCTAATTATTTTTTTTAAATTTCTTGTTTCGAAAACTACTTCGACTAGAAAAATCAAAATCCGCAAAAAATTAAACATAAGGTTTTTCAAATTGCTGATCGATCTAATTACGAATACATTCCATTCGGATGGAGTGCGCTTATGTTTTGTGCTCCCAAAAGCCAAGTCGTGTGAGACAAGTGAAATATTTTGTTAAGTATGAAGAATCCAGGGGAAGATTAGATAAATATTTAATGTATTTCAGAGTACTGGGCATGCAAGGAAAATACAGAAAACGATACCAAAATAAAATTTAGTGGTAGTGATTAAACTTGGCAGAGACGCGATCGACATGGTGTTTGTAATGAAAAAAAAGAAAGTTACAATTTGAATGAATATCTCAAAAGAAAGTATTTTTGTAAAGACTTTTATACTGATTTCTTTTTAATTCAATTCACTTTTCAAGTTTTTTTATCTGATACTTACCTAACGCTTTTAGTAATTATTTCATAAATTTCATTATTCCATAAAAGGAAATAAAAGTTATTTTTAAAAAAGATAAGACTTGTTTTATTTACTTTTTCTAGAGCCTTTATTTTTATTTAATATATATTTTAAAAAAGCTAGACTGGCTATATTACAAATATTGAATTGTTATTTTTTCTTGAAAACAATTTTTTAGCTTTATTTAAAAAATATTTCGAAATTCAAATATATATATATATATATATATATATATATATATATATATGTGTGTGTATGTATATATATTTATATTTATGTATTTCCCCATGGCTAACAATAACACTAGGATTTTAAAATTCCAATATGCCATCTCTTGCTGAGATGGGACAGATAGTGATCACAAAGCGTCATACCGCAATTATATGTAAATCAAGAAGTTCTATTCATCACTGCACTTTCATGAGATTAATTCGGCTAATATTCAGCACTTAGATTATAGACAATAACAACAATAATGACAAAAACCTGTAAGAACCCGACTCCAATTCTGTGCGATAATAATCACACATATACGAAATAATCAATTTAATGCAACTTCCCAGCTGCGATCGGCGGTGCCAGTTCTGGGTATCAAATTATCCTTGGTGAGGAGTTTGGTGGATGGAACTTCATTGGGATATTCAAAGAAGCCACCTTTACTGAATTACTGCAACTTGAGGATTCTTGTATTCTCATACATGTAGGAATATTATATAATACATATATAGCTTGTCCAATGAGACCCGTAACCACAAAAACTAGCATCACACATGTGGGAAATTTAGACGATAGACTTGCAAAATTTATTTAAAAAATAAAATAATTTCCAACCGGCTGAAATTCTGGTTACGTCCACATATGTTATTAGAATTTTTTTCGCGTATAATGGAAAAACTGAATAGATTATCTAACTCTTTACATAATACAAACTATAGAATATTTTTAATCCTTAGGTAAGGGCTAATATTTTTTCATAGTTAAATTGATCATTATTCGAAACAAACCTTTAGACACCTGATGCAAAAGTCGGAAACTATCGACTTTTACACTATTAATAAAACTCAGAAATTTTAAAAATACCTCGATAATTCCTGTTTGCGGTTTAAATCGTGACGTATTTGAGTTCTTCTCTATAAGGAAACTGAAATTCCAATCTTGCAAGATGCTTAAATTCAAAAGGAAAGTTTCATATTATTCGAAAAAGGTCCAGTTAAAATCTGTAGAAACAAAGACGATCTTTGTATCTGAAAATCAACATAAGGGATACATTTTATTCAGAGAGAATAATATTTTGTGTTTGTTTCATTTTCTTCAAAATTTTCATAGCATAATTTTATACGAAACCATCAATCACCTTTTTTCTGATTTTTTTGATTCTCCTATAAGCAAAATTAAAGGATCAGTAAATATTTTAAGAATGTTTGATCATCTTTAAACAGCTATAACTTTGCGAAAAATTGTTCGCAAAAAAAACATCAATTTAAACCTAAGATAATAAACTTCTCAATAAATATATTGTCTACTAATATTAAAAAGTAAAATAAGAATCAAACATATTTTGTAAATTTTAAATCTTTTGACGGGTAAAATAATTTTTTCTCATGAAATTGAATAATTACATCAATTAAATTCTTTCATTTTGTTTTTTTTTATTAATTCTTCTACGTAATTAGGAAACATATTTTTTGAAAATTTCAAATAATTGGATGAAAAATATTTCTTAATAATTTAAGACTTACAACTGTTTTATTGCATTAATTATTTAGTCCCAACACATAGTTTTTAAATTAGGTCAAAATTTCCATTTTCGTATTTTTAATAAAACAGGACGTCACTTGTTGATAAACGATTCATATCATAAAGTCTGTACAAGTTTTAAGTTATTTTGCAAGATGACTGACTGCATAAATTTCTTCCACGATTATCAAGTGGTTCGATAAACTTGTTTTAACGCTGCAAGAAATTAAGGGATCCTAGCGGTTGTATTAAATCAGTGAAAAACATGAAATCTTGCATTCCATTAGTTAAACATTTATTAAATTCTATTTTACTCTAAATTTTAATAAATACATAACGATGCTACTTTTATTTCAAAAAGTTACTCGCTATCCCTATTGTTAGTATTACTTTATCCTTATTTTTTTATGTGTTACCGCAGATTTGACCATTATAGACATGTCAAAAAATGTACACATTTTATTGAACAGTTTATTGTCTTGACATGATAGATTATTACACAATAGGTTATTATTATATTTTACAGAAATCGAGGTCATCATGAAAAACAAAAATTTATTCAACCTTTTTATTTTAAATTATCTTTTTAATCGTGTCTTTTTTCTTTATTAAATCGTTAAATAAGGCGATTCTGTTATGTTTTCATTAAAATAACAATAAATTTATTTTCTTCATCGTGTATAGTAAAATAAGTGCTTAGTACCCGATTAATACGGGAAATATTAATTCATCCTTTTGAATTATTTATTCCTTTTTCATCCCATTTTTTTATGCCAGCATAAATTTAAAAAAAAATGGCTAGGACCACACTAACAGCATTTTTTTCAATTTATTAAAACAGTATAATATGAAAGATAATTAGAAAATACAAAATAGAATTTCTTAATTTTTTTACACAAAAATTTAATTGTTTATTATTACTCTGCACGATTAATTATTGACAATTAATATCGATAAGCTATTAATATTGCTGTATAAGAATAATAAGATATCATTGAGTTGTTAATTGTCTCATGTTAATTCGATTTTGAGTATTTTCGCCACAATTTTAACCAGTTTCATTTTTATAAAGAACTTGAAAGAAAAAAACGCATTAATTATGACGTAATAGTAATATCTTTAAAATGTATTTATTTTCCTCTTCACGTAAACAAATTCAGGCATCCAGTTAAATTTTCATTAAGTTACTCGTGAAATGACAAAGTGAGTTACCAAATAGGTTTACAATGTTCATTAGACCGAACGAAGGTCGGACGGCTACCAAGAAATTATTATGTAATGAAGCGGGAGGAGTGATAAGGAGTGAATATTTATTGAAAGGGACAATGACCGGATGAATAGGGTAGGAAGTCTTCTATGGATCTAGCGAATTGAATCCGTACAATGGAAGGGATATTATCATTAATAAAATATAGGTCGCGTTTAACGAGTAGATTCTCAATTTTCTTCAAATTATTTTTTGATTTAAATACCTATGGGAAACAAATTGCATCGATACGGTTTTTATTGGTGCCAGAAAGAAGGACAAATAAACACACTTTTGCATTATATCAGGATAATTGAACAGAATATTTAAGAAATTATTATTGTGTTTTTTGGGAACCTTTTTATTTTTTTTATGTTTGTGTAGTAGTATAAAGTACGGAAAAGTAAGGAGTTTATTGAATAACATAGAGATTGACTTAAGAAAATATTTAGTGTTTATTTTATCGTAATCAATTCACTCATTAGAAGACATGCAAATTTAACATTTTCAAAAAATAATCTACATTGGATCAGTACAACAACAACATATAAATATCTGGCTACTCGAAGCGTAGTAATTACACAAATATGTAACCTACCTAGGTACAATAATAGATGGCGTTATGGGTATTTTTAATGACGTAATGAAATTTCCATAATGTATGTTTCCATCCAGACATACATTATGTCAATATACAATAATGTATATTGACATAATGTATGTCTGGATGGGAAAATTGCGAAATAAGTGAGGCTAGAAGTGAAGTGTAGAATAGTGCGGGAGGAAAGGAACGCGTCTTCCACATATACAATTTTTCGATCCGTGTGTTTTAGTTACAAACTTACTTGATTTCATCAACTTGTATGTGTTTTAAATATTTATAATTAATTTGGTAGACTTAGGAATTAGCTTATATAAATTTGATTATTACGTCTGTATATATAACAAAACTGTATAATTGGCAAGTCTAAATACTGAAGTTATTTACGAAAAACAATATTTAGGCTAATATAGCAGAAGCAATAGGACACAAATATATATTTTTTGGATAGTTTTATGATAGCTGTTCGCACTTCAACTTAGAATAGCTAAAATCATTTTGATTAAATTTTTACTGATAGATTGTATTAGGTCTATGTTTTATTAAAATCGAAGAGGTAAAAAAAAGATGAGGCAATTCACCATTTCAGTGCAGAGTTTAATTACTGAAAATAGTTTACTTTTGTAATTAATATAGTAGATGGCTTTATGAGTATAAAACTTACTCTTGGCTTAATAACATTTTCCAAGGAAGATAAAGCTAGTTAGAAAATAAATAATTAGCCGCTTTGTTCTATTTGAATATAATTAAATTCAAATATTCGTGACAACGGCGGGGCAGCACAGCGGCGAGTAAATGCAAACAACGTGTTGTTTGTTTGTAAAAAAGTACTAGTTTATACTCGGCGCTTAGGTTCAAATTTTAAATCACCCACTGTATCACAAGGACATTAATGATTTCTTAAGCTATTTTTTAATATTATTTTTGGATTAATTATGAGCCAAATGCAATTTTGTCAATTCACTAAAACTTAATGAATTATTTCACGTCATATTGTTTGACAAACAATGTAATTTGAATTAATTTTTATTTTCCAATTTGACAGTCAAATATATTGTAAAAAATAAATATGTTTTGCAATATATGCTAAAAGACTAAGGAAAAAATTTCTGGCCTGTTATTAATATGTCACAGAGTGATTTTCTTTGGCTTTTCTCAAATATCAATGCATTTTTCAATTATTGATTTTGCTACGTTTCCTAATTGTAATTCCCTAAAATGTGAACTAATTTCCCTATAATATTCCATGTGTAAAAACCATTGTTTTCTTTCATTTTTTAAATTGAAAACGATTTGCTACCAAGCTATTTCCTAAATATACAGTATAATATGTTACTACAGTACAGCGGTAAACCTTTTATCGTAGGCTTTATTTTTTGAAGCTAATTACAAAATAAAATTTGATTTTTTAACATTTGTATCAAACACGTATCATATTGTTATTTCTATCAAACGTATTAATATGTGAACATGCTTCAGATGACTATTGTATACAGGCAAAAAATTGAGTTCTTTTCTTAAATATAACCCTATTATTTATCAATATACAAATATTTTTATAAATGGATACCTTCTGTCTTTATGCATATATCCTCTGGAATCAGATCACAAAGCTATTTTATTTTGTTACTTTTTTGAAAATATTTTTTTCCTTTGCATGTTTTCTTTTCCGAAATGAAAACAAATTGTGATATTAAGAGGTAGTTAGGTAAGAACTGGTCTAAAAACGAACGTAACACCTCGTCTATTATTAGAACTAGAAATATCATATTCAAAGCACTAAATAGGCTCTATAGCATTATTATTTAAGAAAAAGGGAGACACGGTCTGTATAAATTCTAAATATCCTTTAAATGTTCATATTCGTTCAATAAATTTATTGCAAATTTTGAGTGCACGAATTCCTCGGTGCCGACCTTTTATCAAATATATTTATTAAAAAAGAAGAGATAATAAATAATACTATCTAGACAGAATAAAAGGTATGCCACACTGTAGATACTGTAAAAGTGAGAATCACAAAAGATTGAGAAGGTACAAATTTCCAAAAAAGGAAAATAAAGCGCAGAAAAGGATATTTAGAGTATGAAGAAGAAATATGTCCGTAGTAATTTTATTGATCTATCGAATTGAAATTATCAATATCCAATCCCTGCGGAATGTTCTTTTAAAAATCCTGTATTTACTAAAATCGAAATTTAACTTAAGTATTTACGGCAGTGACACTGATATCGATTATCATATAAGATGCAAATAATTAATGACGCGCTTCATGTATTTATTCAAATACACTATTTTATTTTATTTATTTCAAAATTTTGGCCAAATTTAGGCACAGACGTTAAGGTTGTACTTCAGAAATATAGAACAATATTGTAAAAAAGCCAATCAACCATGTAAAAATCCAAGCAAACGCTCATTGCAGAATTGCGATACATCGGAAAGCGTATAACAGACCAATATCATAATATTAACACCCAGCCAAACGACTTGAAACTGTAAAAGTCCTTAAATGGTCAAACAAAACGTATATAGGACTGAAAAATGTAAAACAAAGTCAAATCCAATACAGAACGAGAGTTAAAACAATTATTTGTTAATTTTATGAAGTTAAAAGTCACGAGAAAATATCGCATTTACAGAATTGGCAGAATATAAATATCTACGTAAAAAGATCCAAACTATATAAAAATAACTTTTCAATGAAGGTAGCGAAACTGTTTAGTTTATTGCGATGCAATTTAAGATATCAGTTATCCCAATTGTACCGAATTTACGTAAACGTAAATGACGTAAAGAAACATTATTAGAATATATTTTTAAGTCTGTTGTTTAATAACCGCGTTCTCTTATTTCACTTGGTTGAAATTTTGAAAACGAAACTTTCAAATTTATCTGTAAAGAACATCGTTTAACTGATTTGTTATAATATGAAATATCTATTTCTTATAAAATGTTGCTAAAATTTACTTATGAAGGTGATTTAAATAAAAAATAACTTGCCAAAATCAATCAATGTCAAAAATTTTCGTGCCTAAAAAGCAAAAAATTTGGAAAAAGAATTGAAAAAAAGAAACAAATTATAAGAATTTATTTTCCTCCCGTTTTTATTTCCAACAATTTTGAAATTTTATTACAAATTATTTGATATTAATTACATTAAAATTCTTATTGGAAAAATATCTATCTTCATTTTACTTAATAAAAAAGTTACTTTAATACTATTACTGAGATTGCATTGCCCGTCTTCCATTTATTTCATATTCATGTTTATTTTTAAATCCTAAACGAAATATCTGCAAAAATTAAAGGCACTAGTTTGTACAAGATATAGTGCTAAATATTAATATGAAGTATTATAACGAATTTATGTCGTTAGAAAGGTTTTCTTTAGAAACATCATTCTTAGGCTAAACAATTTTACAGATATTGTCAAAATCGATAACCTTTATTTCACCTTTATTTTAGTTTATTAAATTCACGTCGACGAAATTTTAACCTAATTTTTTTTAATGAATTTCGCTAAATACTAGGTAGATATTTAGAAGAGTTGAG
Organism: Druceiella hillmani; assembly: GCA_039881145.1. Taxonomy (NCBI): domain Eukaryota; kingdom Metazoa; phylum Arthropoda; class Insecta; order Lepidoptera; family Hepialidae; genus Druceiella; species Druceiella hillmani. Next base: position 1,207,016 of record JAYKKI010000002.1, read on the forward strand.
AATTAATTTCGACTCAGACTATCTTTGCGGTGTGTTACGCACGGGCAAACATACAGAAAAGGTGTTCTATTTTTAGACTAGAGATTAGCTCAGATTTATTACAAATAGTAATATTTTACAAAGAAATTACGTAATCGTTGGTAATTGTTTTGAACATTGAATTATTATTAGGAACTCACATGTTTGCAGTTATTCGATCACTATGAGAATATCTAGAGATTTTCACGATTTTTCTCCGAACTTTATAAGTTGTATGTCAATTAATTGCTATTTTAAATCAGACAAAAATAATTTCTCTAGTTTGTATTATTTGAAATATCACTTCAGACAAACAAATACGTCAACATTTTAAAAACATTCTTTTATGTTTTAGCTTCGTTTTAATACCCAAATTAACTAGGATTTATTATTTACTTAAAGTTTTCAGCTTACTGAATTTTATTCATTTTCTGAAATACATATTTCATAACACGAAAATATGAGACTTTCAAGATACGTCCATTGTTAAAGTGTTGTTATAAATACCCGTTACGTTATAAATAAGCGTTATTAACTAGAGGCTTAGACGCAAGTATATTTAGTTACATAATTTGTGCATAGCAATACCAACTTTAAAAGTAAGTTATGTATTACAAAAGCATTATATCCACTTTGTAAGAAGTTTGAACAATATAAATATATTATTTCATTTTTAAAGGAAAACAGGGTTCCAACGTATCTACTAAACTTTCCAAGTATATATTATTTAAATGTAAGAAATTTATATGAATTATCTGAAACACAGATCACGCATATCTTAAAAACTACACAATTTCATGCTTGTTATATATACATAAAAGAGATGTATGGGCATTGCAAGACAATATATTTTACTTAATTTTTTCTCCCACCCTGTAAATCGTTTCCGCCATTAGCTTTAATTGCAATTTTGCTATAAGGTTTAATAGATTAACTTTAGGACTTATTGTATGAGTAGTGCAAAAGTATTTTAATTTTTCAACCATATAAGATACTGAGAACATCGGAACGCAACATTGAGTTATATCGAATTTTTTTGAAAGTTTGGACAATCGCCGCATACAATTATTATTCAATTTCAGAAAAGGAACATTACATTATAAAACTTTATTTTAAAATCATTTAATTGTGTAATTATGATTTTGATTGAAAAGTCATGATTTTTATCTATTGTTTAATCGCAATTAAAATTTTGTAGGTAATGGAAATTCGATATTATTAGAATTTGTGTTAAGAGGAAACAAGCAATATATAAATTGGAAATTCAAAAGATGTTTAAAAAATAACTGTATTTAAGGAATTCTATAAAAATATAATAACTGTAGTATCAAACGGTTGTCGAAATTTAACACAGAGAGTAAATTGCCTCGGGTGAAAATAAGTAATTAATTTTGACGGAAATTCGAAGCCGTTCTTCAGTACGTTATATATGAATTTTCAGAATTGAGGCATTTAAATTCCATGAGTGGTCCTATTATAAAATATTATTTATGAGGTTTCGTACCTTAGAAGAAAAAATTAGGCATTGTAAGATCAATTAGGTGTCTATCTGGCTGTCACAGCCGTTTTTCTGCGAAAAAGCTTGGTTTTGAAAATTAAAATTTTCCGTGGTAATCAAACAGATTAACCTGCACATATCCAAATAGTTAAAACTATATATACGGATGTCTTAGGGTAGGTGAGTAAACTTCTCGAAAAAAGGTTTTTTTTTAAATTCTGTGTATAGTGTCATAGTGTGGGGCCATGCCATTTTAAAAGAGTCTAAAAAATATTTTAAAATTTTAGCTACGAGTAGTCTTTAGAGACATATTGAAAATTATGTCAACAAATTTCTTCCTCTTTGTTTCCGTAATCGTTAACCTGAAATTTTAAAAAATAGGATATTTTAACCCAACACAAAAGTTGTAAGAAAACTGTAATGATTATCTAGATCTTGTAATTTTTAATTTTTTCAAATGTGCAGTAAATTTTAAGGCCAGTGAAAGCTATAGTAAGCATTATATTTAGATTATATAAAAATAATATTCGCAAATAATTTAAAAGAAATGTTATGTACCCTCCTATGCTTATAAGTGGGTCAATGTGTATGGAATAAATATTCAATTTAACGGGATAGATAAAAAATAATAATAAAGTCCACTATACTATGGATTAATGGGCTTAATTGTTTAAATAATCATGTCTCTGTATTATACATATATATATATATATATATATATATATATATATAAATATAACAATAATGATTTTAAAGCATGGATGTTTGCCACGTGGTGACGTGAAAGAAAGGCGAACGAATACACTTTCGCATTTGTAATATTATTTAGACCTATAATCTGTTTAAAAATGCGTATGTAGCGTTTCAAAAAATAATTTCATCTCGTTGGGATATTGCTTTGTTACTCCATTTGTAGACTTTTGTATTTAAAATAACAATTCCGTAGCCTATATTTTTTCCCAACTCATTAGCTCTCTCTGTGTAAAAAAATCTCGTCAATCCATTGCTCCATTGATATGCAAAGGAAAGATAACTAAACACGGTTTTGTGTTTATAATGTCAGTTAGGATTATAATATTAGTTAAGATGAAATTATCCTTGATTAAATGTAATTTCTATGAACATATCGACACAACGATCGACGACATAAAAGAAGGACAAACGAACACACTTTCTTATTTATAATATTATTTAGATTTACAATTTCTTATATATTTGGTATGCAGCGCTTCAAAAATCACGTAAATTCTTTTTCCCTCATGACGTTGCTTCATCATTCCGTCTGTGTAAAGTACGCGGACGGTGCATCTTTCGAGTGAGATATCAATATGTTTATTTGGCATTTTCTTATAGCGTAATCGCAGTGACGGAGAATGACACACATATTGGCATTTTCTGTGTATGGTGTGACATACATAGTTTACTATAGTTCGTTTAAATCAAGATGTAATCATTAAATGTCACTATGTGTGAATATTTGATCTCTTCTGTCCTACAAAATTAAAAAGTCTCTTTTAATTTTAACTTCTTAGTCTGACTTTACTAAATGATTTTAATTTTCTTGTACAAATTTGATCTTTTTCGTTTGTTTTTTACATAAAAATAATTATAAGGCCAGAATTTTTTTATCAAGGAATTTTCCATTTTCATTTAATGATATTTATATTTGTGTACAGTGTTTCCTATTTTATACACTTCAAGACAATCGTACTTAAAGAGTAAACTCCAGTCGCGAGTCTGAGCTGACACGCAAAATTTTTTAAATTTTTTTTCACTTTATTTCAAAGCTTGTGACCCCAAGTTACGATAAGTACTATCTTGCCTGTAACTAATTGATCTTGACATATAATATACTTAGATAGGGTCGATACCTAAAGGAAATTAAAGAAAATTATCGCTTCATTTGTGCTGCCATAAATATTACAAGTGTCGACTTATTTCATTGACATTGCTAGAAATTGATGAAATACACAGAAGCTTGTATGGAAACTGGCCTGTATGACAGTCCATAAAACTTTCACTATAGCAAGTCATAAATTAGATAGACCGGCGTTCTTACTTTGTCCCCACAAATTAATTAAGATAATTCTTTCGCCAAGTGCATGTCCATGTTGCGTTATATTTTTCCGGTTGACAAGCCAGCGGTCTCGAAATGGGTTGACGGCGAGGGAGTGAAAATGCGCGAGACAGGGGCGAATTACGTTAGTAATCGGGGGCTCTTTTCGCGTCAGGTTAATGCGCTGTCGACCCGCGACCGGATTAGCGCCTCGTTACTGTATTAAAGAAGAAGAAAATAAAATATCTTGGAATAAAATATAATCTATATTTTTGTCTGTTCATTTGGCTACATTTTTTCAGAGAATCAGATTGATTTGTTGTTCTTTTCTAAAGTGAAAGAAGAACAAACAAAAACACATTTTTGCATTATATTAAAATACTTAAACTATCGTATCGGCCTATCAACTTTGAAGATATTTACAAAAAAATATATAAAAAAGGGGCACACAGTGAAAATAATAGAATACAAAAACATAGTTTTTAGAATTTCTACGTGTTTGTCTGTTTAACTAAATTTCTGTTTATGTGTTTGAATAGAAACTGCGTAAAAATTAAGGATGCAATTCGGGAGAGTTTTTCGAAAAACATATGGATTGACTTGAGATAATATTTAGTTCTTTTCATCAGAATCAGTTCACTCTATTATGGCATATCTGAATTCAATGTTTAAAAAAAAATTATTTACAAAAATTAATTCACATTAGCACAACAATAACAAAGAAATACCTAGCTGCTCGATGCTAGCTATGATCTACATCCGCTAGCTATTTATATTAATAGATAGCGCTGTACATTGTCGGAATTAGCCTGGTTAGAAATTAAGTGCAGAGCGGTGAGGTGCTTGAATAAGCCACCCTAATATGTATAGGTGCTTGAATAAGCAACCCTAATACGACTTTCACACATATAATGCGTTGTGTGCAATGGTAATAAGTCTAGTTTGATTCATAAACGTGTTTAGTACTTGAAGCTATTGTACATATCCGTAATTTAGTTTTTTTGGTACAGGCTAAAATACATTTAAGGTATTTCAAAAAACAAATTATTGTAACATAACAAAAGTAATAGAATACAAAAATACTTTTTTGGAATGTTGTTTGCGAGACTGTATATTTGTTCGCATATCACGCCAAAACAATTAACAGAATTTCAATAGAGTATTTACTAAGAGAAAGAGCATACTCAGTTCGAAAATTAATCCTTATCCGCTTTGTTCTATTTATAAATCGTTAAATTCAAACATTCGTGACTATTTCAAATAGTAGATATCCAAGGGTAAATGTGTGTAGATATGGTATAGTTTGTTATTTGAAATTTATTAGTAATTAACAATGATATTTCTAACAGTCGATGTGTGTATTACACATCACTAATGAAGGCTACATCCACTAATGAAGGCAACAATTTTTTTATTTAGAAGCAATCAATTTAATACAATAGATTAAAATATTTATCTCTCCTACAATATCGATTCATTGCGATAGTGGGTAATAATTTATTATAAGAACATATTTGTATTCTAGGAGATATTAATTCATGACATTCTAGGAGATATTAATTCATGACATAACCCTAAAATTATCGAGCCCTTAATTGTCATATTTGTAATTTTAAATGCATTCAATGAAATTATAAATTATAACTACATCCTAAATTATTTACTCTCAGGGTACATGAATAAGGGAGAGGGGTGCAGGAAGTAAGCTCACATTTAGTGGTGATATTTTTACGCCATATTTTTATTTTACAGGCAGATACCAATAAGGTCAAGTTAATGTTAAAATACAAAAGAATAGTGACCTATTACTGCACAAGTAAAGCTACCTGTGGATGTTAAAATCATTGTACAGAACCATTGTGGATAGGTGGCAGGGTCAATGGATAAAACCCGAAATAAACCTAGAATAATACCAACATTTCTCACTTTCGTATCGATGTAAATTTTTCTAATAAAAAATAAATAAAACTTTTTAGCAAAGAATAAAAAAAAACATATATTTCCATTTCAATTACAATCTAATTTAAGCGATCAAGATAAGGCGCATGGACTTTAAAATCGTTGCACGAAATGGCGTTGTTACGCGCGTATTAGTGAATTTACGACTAATAAATAGCAATTTTCGAGCAGCAGGATTTTATACATACGTGCTTATGATTAAACTACAGTTTGGATTTTCTACACAAATATTATAAATTCAGTCGGTAATGTACGTGCCCTTTTGCAATTATGAAAAAACATTTATTAAAAACAATTAAAACAGTTATTTTTAACTTAAATCGAACGTTCATGGTGTCGAAACTTGTTTAGTAAGACACTTCGCTAATTGTAAACACTAAATAGTTTTGAATTGATAATTTTAATTCCAGTATCATAAAATGAATGTATCAGATACAAACTTTAATATTATTTTTCTCACTTCTTCATTACAATTTTTAAAAATAAATGAAAGTGTCGTGGGACCTATCATTTATCCATATTTATTTTTATTAGTTCTTCTTCAATTAAAATATTATATAATGGATTAATAGTAAAAACTTATGCAAGTAAAAAAATAGGCGTTTAAGCGAATTTCTGATAGACGAGTAGTTATTTAATTTGTATCAAAGCAAATTAAACGGATGTATTATGCGTATAGTCTCTTTTAATATTACATTTTGAATTTAAGATATGTAGAATAAAAAAAACAAACATAAATCAAGTAAATAAATTCCCTCCGTATACTTCACTCGCGCTTTGCGGTGACAAATGACATTCATTTGTTAAAATGAATGTCATTTGTCACCGAAAAACGCAATCCAGCGTATGGCTTATTTTCTGGCCTTGGCTGGTAAAGTTCACATCGCTTTGTTTTTGGTTTCCGATATTTCATTTTATTATTCTGTACCGTATTTGTACAGTGCCCAACGTGAGTAAAGTTATTTTGATCATTGTAATTATTGAATATACATTTTTTTTGGTTATTTATTTCCATCAATTTTTATTAGTTTAGTAAGGAATTTACCTTTTATTATTTCTACCCGTAGTAAAACGTCTGGCCTATAACCTCGATTCGAATCTGCGGTTGATCAACCAAACCTTGCACAGTATTATCGAAATATGTAATACTATGAATGTGGTGATTTTAGGATGAAAATCCACTCGTGATGGAAAAAAATAAGTTATGTTATTGAATATATTTGAATTTATTTTCTAGAAATTCATTATTTACAATTAAATGAAACTACGTGATGAAGTATTATTTCTACTTTCTTTAAGTTATTTACCACGACCTAGGTTTCCTTTTATTGCAATATCTTCAGGTGGGCTATTAACAAATATTCTTTAGTTCTTTGCTAATAGCCCACCTGAAGATGCTGTAATACAACGAAACCTAGGTCGTGGTAAAACTTAAAGAAAGTAGAAATAATACTACATCACGTAGTTTCATTTAATTGTGAAGTTATATTGTATCAATTTAAGTTTTATTTTGTTTTTGTCTACGGAAATAACTTAAATTCTATTTTGGCAATACCGAAAATACGTGGGTTAATAAAGAAACGACAACATACCATACTATAACCTACAATCCAAGCAACTGAACTATTGTGATATATGACATTAGGTATATTAAAACATAGCAGTAAACGGTTTAGTAAGTGTGTGTTCTATGCAAGATAAATTACTTTAATAAAGTTATACAATTATTTTAAACCTTTATATCATGTTTACTATAAAAAAGGCTAATTTTTATATATGTGAAAAGAGATGATTTCTGTATAAACACATATTTTTCTAAAGTAATAGTTTTATCGATATTGTTATTATTTAATAACAAAGTTCATGTCGTCGATATTCTATCCCGTTATGGAAATACTAATATGGTAATTGAAACAACTATTGTAACTTTTGTGCATTTGCTACAGTTCCAAATAAGTAGGTTCCAAATAGGTTTTCTATAATTTATTTACAGAAATAAATGCCTGGGCAGTATTTTTTAAAATTGTACTTTATAAAATACATTTTACTGGAGAATATGCTTTTAATATCAATTTTTGTTTTGGATATGACGTAGACTTTTATTTATCTATATCACTTATACTTAATCTTTAAATCATTTTAGCTGTAAGATGATTATAACTGAGAGATGCATTTAACTGTACAAATACCTATGAATTACTCGTAAATTAAAAATACAAGCGTCTTACTCGTGCTAAAAAAACGGGAAACAAAATGTAAAAAAGTAATAAAATCTGAATTTTCCACAGCGTATAGCTATTTTTGGTGATTATATCGGTGTAGACATATCTATAATATATCCGTTAGTAATTCAAAAGTAGATTCCGAAACTCAGAAGTAAGTATAAATTAAAAATTTTTGTCACAATTTTGCAGCAATTCTCAGGCGGTTACATAAAAAAATAAAAACAAACTTATAGCCGCCTCTTGCGGTAATTAATTTCAATTACTTTAACATAATTAGTTTCGAAATAAAAAGGGATCTGCATTCCGGATATTCCGGAAATCAAATCTTTGCAATAGTCGTGCCATTTCCAATCCCTAATAATCGTGTAAAAGGTATAATAATCCTATCTAACATTTCTATTATCTTATTTTAAATCCTACCTTCCTTAATTCAATTGACCTTGGATATCGCAGATCACCCAACACTTGAAGGGAACAATCCTTATAAGTATTCATGGATCTTGTTTCCATGTTGCTCTCAATATTCAACGTTCCTTTCAAGCATTTCTACCATCACATAACAAACATACAAATGGCGTTTTTCACTATATGTAATTGATCACGTACTCGGTAATAATAATCGTGGTTTTATTTAAGGATAGCTGCTCGTCGTTAATATTTTTTTAAATGTTAGCTGTTTCCAATCAGTAGTTTTTGTTGCATTTTATATCTACAAATACAAGAGGAAATTATTAAGACAAACTAAGATATACCATCATAATGATGCAGTCAGGAAAACAATATTTCTTCCATGAAAACAATATATTGGTTTTACATGAAGCGTGTCATACAATCTTACTTAATATGAAATGCGTACAAGGTAGTTACTTTAAAAAACTGTGTTACAAAACACTGATTAAAGAATGTTCAATGTATCATTTATTATTTTGTTATTTGAGACTGACATATGTAGGGATAAACATGCCTAAAATAATAATTATTCGTCAATATGTCTTGTCTTAGCATTTCTTGAAGCAGGATTTAGAATTACATCAAAAGCTGAACTAGACGTTAGTTGTTAATTTTATATATTTTTTATATTAATTTCAACCACAACCCACCTAAGCGATAACAAATTAGATAATTTATATAAAATAAAAATCCGCATATTTCGTTACCAAAAATAGCTATACGCTGTGGAAAATTCAGATTTTATTACTTTTTTACATTTTGTTTCCCGGTTTTTTAGCACGAGTAAGACGCTTGTATTTTTAATTTACGAGTAATTCATAGGTATTTGTACAGTTAAACGCATCTCTCAGTTATAATCATCTTACAGCTAAAATGATTTAAAGATTAAGTATAAGTGATATAGATAAATAAAAGTCTACGTCATATCTAAAACAAAAATTGATATTAAAAGCATATTCTCCAGTAAAATGTATTTTATAAAGTACAATTTTAAAAAATACTGCCCAGGCATTTATTTCTGTAAATAAATTATAGAAAACCTATTTGGAACCTACTTATTTGGAACTGTAGCAAATGCACAAAAGTTACAATAGTTGTTTCAATTACCATATTAGTATTTCCATAACGGGATAGAATATCGACGACATGAACTTTGTTATTAAATAATAACAATATCGATAAAACTATTACTTTAGAAAAATATGTGTTTATACAGAAATCATCACTTTTCACATATATAAAAATTAGCCTTTTTTATAGTAAACATGATATAAAATTACTTAGTTTCTTGCAGTAAACAGTTGCTCAATACTCACGTTGCAATTGCATCATAGTACGATGTGTTCACAATGGTTGAAAATAAGTAATTTTCATATATATGGGTATATGTGTGTGTGTATGTATGTATATATATATATATATATATATATATATATATATATATATATATATATATATGTTCATACGTACAGTTTTTAATCATAAACCGACTATTATACAATATTACTAAAAAAATGTTTATTTTTATGGGTTTTATCTTGTGAATATTGACATTTCAATGACAGTTCATATTCGGATTGAATCTATTTGATTACTCGGTGCTGAAGTTGGCAAAGTTTCATGTACTTTACTCAGTAGCGGTCTCGAGTTCCTTATTGTATACTGACTGAAAAAATATCTTTTTAATACCTGATGGCGAACAATAATTACGGACCACCAAGGACTCACCCTCTTACACTGAAATCTTCAGTCCTGATAAAAGAGTAGTCGATATTGGAGTGACATATTGAATATGACTGCGTAGTGAGTTATCTTAAACAAAAGGAAATAACTCTTCGTATTAATTTTGATCAAATATGACAAATGGGAGGTAAAATTACTATTATATTTGTCAACACAAAGAGTTATTATAAAGGATAAAAATGTCCAGCTTTGTTGATAAAATGTAGTTAAAATCATGTGCGACCCATACGCAAAGATCTTTTTGGCATATTTTTTTATTATGAGTACATAAATTAATTGCAATGAAACTTTTTCATTACCACGAAAAAAACTAAACCTCAATTAAATATCTTAGATTTAAATCGAGGATCCAGGACTGCATGCATTTTTTATTAAACACAATGATTGGACTGATTCAATAAAATACAACCGGAAATTAGATCAACGAATTGAATTTTTCCAAGCTTGCCGGAAACGCGCCTTGCAATACTGATGCAGTAACGGAGATGGAGAGGATGCACGCTCAGTCGCTTTCTAACACAGAATAAAGAAGACATACCTCAGCCTAATCGACTACGCTGCTCTGCTAATTTTAATTCTTCAGAAGTTTTTTTTAATAAAAAGTTAATATTAGTAAAAGTGGTTCGACATATAATATAAAGCACGTTTCAAACAATATTTTCTCCTTCAATTTAAGAGCAAAAAATTTAAAAAATTAATAGATTAAAAAATAAAAAACACTCTTAAAAATACCACATTAAAAATCAAAAAATAATTATCGAACCTGTTTTCTCTGTATACTCTGCAAGGACTTTAGTGTATGCCATGTTTGTTATTGAGTATAATATTTGAATGTAAAGCGTGTGACCCGCTTTTTCTCAAAAACCAATGATTTTCCTTCTCAAATTAATATTATGTGAATGAAAATACTTAAACTTTCAATTATATTTCAAGAAAAAGCGCTCCGGGCTCATAAGATGGAGTATCAATTTTTAATCATTATAACATATAACAAACATGGCTTATATTAAAGTCCTGACAGAGTATACAGAGAAAACAGAGTTGAAAATTATTTTCACTTTCAATGCAGTATTTTTAAAAGCGTGTTTTTGTTAGTTTTTGGAACTAATAATTTCACATATTTCAAAGGACGTTACTTACGTATCTATTTAAATTGGTGTACCTACCTGCGCAATAAAGAAAAAATGATATCAGTCAATTGGTGAGATTTTCGTTAATAAATGCATTAACATATAGAATAAAATTTCTCAAAGAAATATCAGGCATCCTTATCATACTTTTTATGCACATTTTAACTTTTACAAACTCGGCAAAAAATTTACGCATTATCATAAAATATCGCAAGAGATTGATGGATATTTTCATATAAATAAAATTTTTCATGAGAACATTACCACCCTGTTACCAGTAGTTATTTGAAATATTTGAAGATGATTACGCAATGTAATAGAAATTCCATTAGCTGAATAAAAAAGAATGTATTATTCAGATTTTGTAAAATGATTTACCATCATTAATATATAATTTAAAACAGATCCATAAAATAGTGTTGTGTGCGTGGAAAAGAAGAGGTGCCTAAGTATCATGGTGTAGAATGAAATACGATTTATAGCCGTTTTCTTTCTTGAGTAAGTGATGAAGAAAATATTTTCAAATGTGTCATTTACGTACTTTAATATGAAATGATTTCTTATATTCTGTACTGCCGTCGTTTTGAAATATGATTTTTTTAAATTAAAATATATGTATATATATATATATATATATATATATATATATATATATATATATATATATATATATATGTGTATGTATATGTCTACAGCATGAACAATTATTTTAAATAATGTGGATACAGAAATCTGTGACACGAGAATGATTTGTATCTTGTTTATTTTTTAATTATTACTTTTCCGCTCAAAATTATTTTTCATTTTAATTCTCCCTTTTTTCCTAAATTCACAATTTTTTATGTGACGCTATATATTATACTTTTGACTTTAAATATTTTTGGATATGAATAATATTTGAGGCTCATTCAGCGCAAATACCTATTAGTTGAAATAAAATTGAAATAAAAAAAATTATTTGAAAAATTTGAGCACAAATATATATTTTGATTCCAAAAATAACCTTCATTTTAAATATACTTAGTAACGTACTACTAGTAGTATACTGTATGCATTCTATAATTATGCATATCATTTTACATCTTACATAATTCATACTTCTATATAATTATACATCTTACACATTTTACATCTTTATATTTATATAATTTTACATTTTACACATTTCATACTTCTACAATCGTAGACTTTTTAAATACCATTTTACACAGTTTTCGTATTTAAAAACCAGGACTAACAAAGAAAAAACATATATTTAATGTCCCAAAAAACAGCAATTAAAAAAAAAGTTAAAACGCTTGCATCTGGAAATAATTAGAACTTATAACACATACGCTATTGAAGTAAAATAATAATTCCTTTCTGGACTTATATTCGAACCCTTGATCATTCATTAATGTAGGTAACCTATTTACAGTTTTCTATATATTCACCTGCCTCGCTTCTTATGAATTTCGATAATTTTTGTAACATTTCGCACGCAAAGAAAATATATTCCCATTTTCAAAATCAAATATTTTTTATGTTTTCCTTTGTAGTATTCTAATTTTTATTAATAAATATTGCACCACCGTGTTGAATTTCTAAATTATATTAAGAAATTCGAAATAACTGATATTTATAATTACTAATTTTCATTTCTATGTACAGACAAAAATCCTCCGTTATATTTACTTATTATTGTTAATTTCTATTATTGCACATATCATGTTCTTATATCAAATTAGAAGTCGATCGATTACGGAAAGTGAGAAAAAATAGATTACAACATTTAAATCACGGTATAATTACGTACAGACCGGGAAAATATGAAGCATAAACGTGGTGAAAAAATTATTTATCTTCACAATTAAATGAAACTACGTGATGTAGTATTATTTCTACTTTCTTTAAGTTCTTTACCACGACCTTGGTTTTGTTATATTACATCTTCAGGTGGGCTATTAGCAAAAGACACTTCTCTTGATAAAATATTTAAAAAATGTTCAATAGAAGAAAGAAATAAGTAACGTTATACGTAAATAGTAAATAAACCTTAGAATTAAAACGCGTCGATGTGTATAGAATAATCACAAAGAAAAGAAAAATCACAAAGATAAGAAAGTTCTAGTTTAAATCCACTTTATGAGAATCAAAAATCCCGTTACGTTAGTTCGTTTATTTCGTGTTATTATTAAAAAAAAATTAACACTTCCTTTAAATCTTACTACAGACTCGTACAAATGTAAATATTAAATACTAACGATTAATAAATGTCTGTAAGAAGGCTGGCGTCTCTAGTTGTGAATTTACTCCCCGTCAGTGACATATCCTTGTCATCACATCTCAGCTCCATTATTTTACCCGACGTTACTATAGACCCGATTTACGCTGCCCTTAGTCGTGGCAAAATTTGGGAGGTTTTACTGTTATACTACATAACCCAAAACTCAATTAAGGCGACTACGCTGTACATTGTTGAGGAATTCTCTACTGTAATTCAAATTTTCACGGTTAAATTCTAATCAGATTTTTAGGATACTTTGTCCATTAAAATAAAAAAAAAATTATCCAAATTTGTCAAATATACACAAAATATGCCGCCCCATTGCCGCATCAGGCTGGGAAACTTGAATTCGGAATATAACAGTATCTGCTTGAAACTCATAGTAATAATTTGAAAACGCCAGATCCACAAGTTGACGAATTTAAGCAGGCACTACCTCTAGACCATCAAGACTGAGATGTTGGAACCCGGAGTTTAGTTACAAAGTCTCCACTTTAGACCGATGATACTAATTTCAAAATAACAGATCCTCAAGTCTCATGTTTTAAAGAAGCAGTTCAACTAAACTATCAGAACTGTGGAGCTGGAACCCGGAATTAAATAACAGAATCTCGGCTTAAGACTAATAATACTAAATTAAAAATAGCAGACCTTCAACTTTCGAAGTTTAAGCAGATACGTGCAGTATCACAACTGAAGATTTATACTTATATAGAAGCTTGATACTTAATGATAGAGTCTCTGCTTAATCCCTACAATACGAACTTAAAAACTGCAGTTCCTGCAGCATAACGATTTAAGTAGGTAGAACATCCGCAGCGCCAAGTCTGAGGAGATAGAAACCAAATATTTGTCGAAAAATCTCTACTTGAGAACCAAAATATTAATTTAGAAGTAGTAGATCATCTAATCTCACCATTTAGGCAGGAAGTACTCCTACAGTGTCAAGACAGAAGAGTTTCAATTTAAAGTTCAATGAAAGAGCCTCTACTTGAAACCCACAATACTGTTTTAAAAAAGCAGACGGTTAAGTCTCACATTTTAAGCCGGCAGTACTTTTGTAGTATCAGGTCTGGTGAGTTGGAAGCCGGAATTCAATGATAGTCTCTGCTTGAGATACAATATTAATTTAAAATAGTACAGTTGCAAACCTCACCGTTCAGGTCTTTAATACTTTTGCAACATCAGGTTTTATGGATTGAAATTATTTTTTATGTTCTCGCATATATTTGTAAATGTATTTATCATATTACTTTCCTGCTACGTCAATATAAGTGAAACGAATCCAAACTCGATGAGTTTTCTCCTTCTTTCTGAAAGATTCTCTCACCACCTTCCGGCTTTGTCATTGCACCCTGATTTTGCTAAAGTGCATTTTATGTGGCACATAATCGTGTCTTATTGTATTATCATTAGACTTAAATCATCAAAAGTTGGTCACAACAGTGTCGTCCAATGTAATGGAATTCTTTGCTACCATATATCTTCAATTTCGATAACAAAATGTTTACAGGATTTTAATAACACTATATTGGGAGTATACCCTTCCATATAAAAAAATAATTATCCAGATTGGTTACGAAATACCGGAGATATTAGGTAACATATATTAAAAAATATAATCAAATTGAGAACCTTCTCTTTTTTTGAAGTTTGTAAAAAAATATTTTAAATTGACTTATTACATTTAGATAATGTTTCAAATAATATTTCCTTCTATTTATTTTTTCAAGGTAGAATTTTATCCAATACAACCGAAATTAAAGCCTTAATAAAAATAAGTAAAATTCCTTCATGTTTAATATTAATCATTCTATTTCAATGGTTTATTTTTTTTAATTAATGTGCTTAATACTTTAAGTTGTCTTACGAATTTTCCATAGGATGAGAATGTAGTTTTAAGAATTACTCAATAATCTGTACATATAAAAGGCAATGTCCCAAATGACTGGCGCCCAGCGCAAACCACTAATGGTAGAATATTGAAATTTGGAGAGAGTATTGGTTTTATATTGGAGGCATCGGTTAAGAAGGGATTGCCCGAAATTTATCCCCTACGGGAGTGGAAAGAGGTGGTAACGTTTGTACAGAAACTTGATATTATTGCTTTTCGATACAAATAATGAACACGTATTTTAGCATTTTCCGAAATTCAACCCCTTGGAAAATGGAAAGTGATAGCTATATTTGTATGAGTAATTATATTTGGTTGAGTATTTCTGTTGTAATTTTTTACGTGAAACTTGGTATTAATACTCTTATACTCAAACAATAAAACATGTATTTTAGATTTTTCACGATTCTACCCCTAAGAAGATGAAAGAGTTAAAATGTTAACTAAGACTTTTTACTAAAATGTTCACTAATACTTAAATTGAAAGAAACTTATGCCATTAAAAATATAATTATTCTAATATGATTGAGAATGAATTAGTATTTTCTGAGAAATACGTGGACAAACATATAGACAAATATACATATATTTTTGAAAGTTTTCGCATTTGTTTAGAAACCTAAAGAAACAAGCGTATTTAATAATATTACATATATTTACTCCTTTTTTGAAGTTGATTAAACATTCAAATTAAGTTTAAAAAATGAATCATCTGTGCGTGCGAAACCGTGGGCGAAAAGCTAATAAAGATATAAAATTAGATCATATTTCATTTAACTCATGTATCAACTGAAATAGCCGTCTCTAAGTCTTTCACAGACGTGAGATAAAATCGTATTACTTAAATCTTTTTAATTTACTAATGCAAGTTGACTATAGTAATTCGGCTTTAGAAGTAAATGACTTTTGTAGATATTTGACATACTTTCTCAAGAAGTTAGATTCAGTATAAAATATTTTAGAGAGTCGTATTTTACAAATATGCGTTGTATAATGGAAAAAAAATTACTAGACCTTAATGATTATACTTTACAGGATTAATTCAGTGACATTCCATTGAGTGGTGTCCGCGAGAACAAAACATTCCCAGGTTCTACATACGGAGAACTATTTCAAAGAATATTTAAAAAAAAATTTTTCTTCTTTATTCGCGTTATTCAACTATGGTGTACTAAAGTTATTCAGCTATGTATTTTTGAAAATTATGTGAAAGAAAACAGGCAGACATCATGAAACCACAAGGCTTTCAGTTCTTTGAGACGCTACGGCTACACAACATACGAATAGTTTAAGTTAGTTATTAAATTATATCAACAGCAATTATTTTGATTTTATATTGATATTTTGTTGTAAAATTTATATAATAAAATATTATTTATATTATTATCTCCTTGTAATTAACATTCTGAGAAATTATTGATTTCAAGAGACCGTATGGAGGATTATGTTAATTAATTATTCAATTAACAAGTTCATTGCATTTAATTTACTAGCAACAGATAGTTTGGGTTTATCCTGGTTTAATATAATCAGTGAATTGGTTTTCACTTTGTGTACGAATATTGGGAGATTGACTAAAAATGAGCCAAAACAACCTGATATTAGATGCTGCACCGGTGGCTTTGTTGCCTACTGTGCATCATTCATCATGTTTATCACCGCAAGAATAATGAAACGGAATGAAAGCGAGTTACTTTCAGAACCGTTGTGAGAGAAAACGCGCGTTATGGTGAGAAAAAATGTTTTGGTAATAAGTCTTTTGCCAACGCGGATTGAATTATTCAGCCGATTATTCCGTTCAAGCCGTCGAATTGAGTCAGCAGCTGTAACTTAATTCATAATTTGATTGCAAAAATAATTTGACGTGAACTCTGTTTTATAAAATATTTATCTTTGATCTTGTAAATACACACTTATGCATATAATTGGAAAATTGTCTCCATGCCTGCCAGAAACGAAATCAAAAAGATTTCCTGTATTTTA
The DNA here is from genome assembly GCA_039881145.1 of Druceiella hillmani. Taxonomy (NCBI): domain Eukaryota; kingdom Metazoa; phylum Arthropoda; class Insecta; order Lepidoptera; family Hepialidae; genus Druceiella; species Druceiella hillmani. The sequence continues at coordinate 1,224,238 of JAYKKI010000002.1, forward strand.
GGAGGTTTCAAACTTTTTAATTAAATTATGGACACACACTTTCCACGCGTGAAAAAATATGTGAAAATATTGTGTGCCTGTGTTTTAACTAAACAAAATAATACTTTGAAATAAAATGTTCGCTTTGATTCTTTCATATAAATAGCAAATATATATATATATATATATATATATATATATATATATATATATATATCCATTTAGTATATGTATCTCAAATTTGTTTTACGTTCTGATGCTAACAATGTATAGCAGGTAAAAGGGTAATAAAATAGACTGCTGCAGGCATGTATCAAAACAATAAAGAAGAAAATGGTATATAGGAAATAAAATGAACAAAAGATCAGTATTAAATATAATCTTCAAAATGAGAAGCCAAAATGATTTATATTCTTTTAAAAGAATTTTTAAAATCATTATTTAGTAAACAAATACATTTATTAGCGACCGAGTTATTCTAAAGAATGACTGAGCATAAACCCACGCTCGCTCTACCCCACATGTTATATTTGCCCATCGGAGGGTTGCCTACATATCTGTGTTTAAATAATTGAAGATAAGTTTTTAAATTATGAATATAGGTAAGGATTTACGAGCATGTTCTCAGTACAAGCTCGTTCAAATATTATGTCTATCGTACAACAACTAACGTAGTAGTTGAAGAATATTTCATTCATTTTAGTAATAGAAAAATTACGCAATTATTCCCTTAATTACAATGATTTAATATACAAAGTTGGAAAGCGTTTGGAATTATATGGTTTCTGACTCTATGTATATGTGAATATTTATATATATATATATAAATATATATATATATATATATATATATATATATATATATGTGTGTGTACACATATACATATATGGTTTATGACTCTTCGGATAAGCATCGCCGTAATTCACATAACGCATATCCGTATATGTAAAAATCAATATGGACCTTCAAATATCATGCTCAGTGAAGATGAAATTTTTTTTAGAAAAAAAACTCGTATTATATTTCGTATTATATTTGTAAACTTCCAGTACTGCGAAAATTACCACTATGTTAATATCTGTATTAGATTTTATTTTATGTGAAGTTACTTTATATGACCTCATAAGCGTAATAAACAAACATTATTTTTATCACAATATGAAAGTGTGTGTTCAGTACGATAGTCTTACATAACAAAATACCGTTTCGTGGCTTGTGACATAGCCAAAGAAATTTTGTTACAAACAAAACAATAATTAAAGTTATAAAAGCGAATAGCGAACTAAGGCTCTTCCTGTTAATAAAGCGTGCTCCTATCAATGAACCTGTAATTGGGGGTTAATTGAGTTATAATAATTACATGGGTAGATAGTAGCAGAGGTGTGGTTCAAATCAATCAATAATCAAATGGTGTGGTGGGACTTTAAAATTTCCATTTAATTTTTAATAAACAACTATTTTTTAGTTTCATAGTTGCGGGAAATAAATAAAGCGAAATTTAAGTTTCGTTTCGTGATTCGGTGCAACTGAGCGAATTAAGTGTGCCTGAACCTTTAGGTTCCAAAGGGGCTAGTTGGGTGGGAGGGGTGTTTATTCATCAGAGACTCATCAGAGACACGTTATTGGTAACTTAGTTGTAACGTATCACTATTACATTATGGGAGTATATACTGGCTTGAAGATCAGTAGAAGGTTTGAGATTAAATTCATTACCATTTGACCTTTTTTTTATTTCAAAATGTTTCTGTGCGTGTATTGACTTACATATGTCCGTCTAATTGAATGTACATAGTTTCAGTTTTTATTTTCTAATATTATTTTACTTAGTCGCATAGAGTAAGTCGTTTTTTTTTAAGTATAAAGAAACTAGTGAACATTAATATCAAACCTGTCACTAAGCAATTAGTACTGTTGGTATCCGCAACTTTTCTTGCAGAGAAACTCTTAGATCCAACGCAGTATTTTGTTTGATCCACTGAATTTATGTAACTTTTGCTAATTTCAAACGCTTTCCAACTTTGCATATTAATCTTAGGAATCATTGTAATTAAGGATGTAATTGCGTAATTTCTCTATTACTAAAATGAATGGAAGATTCTTCAACTACTACCTTAGATGTTGTACGATAGAAATAATATTTGAACGACCTTGTAAAGAGAACATGCTCGGATATCCTTGTCTATATTTAGAATTTAAAAACTTATCTTCAATTATTTAAACACAGATATGTAGGCAACTCCCCGATGGGTTAATATAACAGGTGGGATAGAGCGAGCTTGGGTTTATACACGGCCATTCCTTAGAATCACTCGGTCACTAATAAATTTATTCATGTATTTATTTTCTAATTAATGATTTTAAAACTTCTTTTAACAAAATATAAATCATTTTGGATTCCCATTTTTAATATTATGTTTTATACTGATCTCTTGTTCCTGTTATTTCCTAAATACTGTTTTCTTTTTTATTGTTTTGATACTTGCTTACAGCAGTCTATTTTTTTAATTCTTTTACCTGCCACCCATCGTTAGCACCGTAGAACAAATGTGAGATACCTGTACAAAATGGATATATATATATATATATATATATATATATATATATATATATATGTACATACTTGCTCTTTATGTGAAAGAATTAAAGTGACCATTTTATTTCAAAGTATTGTTTTGTTTAGTTAAAGCCCAGGCACACAATGTTTACACATCTTTTTTTAACATGTGAACAGTTTGTGTCCATAATTTAATTAAAAATTTGAAACCTCCTAAAATATAGAAAATCTTATGAATTTCGTTTCCGGTATGGAGACAATCTTCCAATTATATGCATAAGTGTGTATTTATAAGACCACGGATAACTATTTTATTCAAAAGAGTTCACTACTTTTTATTTTTTGCAGTCAAATCATGAATTCAGTCACAGCTGCTGACGAAATAATCGGCTGAATAATTCAACTCGCGTTGGCAAAAGATTTATGGCGAGAAGCTCTTTTCTAATCATAACGTGCTTTTTCTCTCACAACGGTTCTGAAAGTAACTCCATTTTATTCCGTTTCATTGTTCTTGCGGTGATAAACGTAATAAATATCGTACGTATTGCTAACAGTTACTACGTGGAGCTCAGTAGTTAACAAATCCACCGGCAGCATCTATTATCAGGCTGTTTTGGCTCATTTCTTTTGTCACTCTCCCAATATTCAAAAAAATTCACTGATTATATTAAACCAGAATAAACCCAAACTATCTGCTGCTAGTACATTAATGTAAATAAGTTAATTTTGAACTGAATTTTAATTTGATTATTGATTAATTAATTAACTTAATTACAATAATCCTCCGCACGGTCTCTCGAAATCAATAATTTTTTAGAATGTCAAGTTAATTACGAGTGGATAATAATATAAATAATATTTTGTTCTGCTAATTTTGCAACAAAATCTTAATATAAAAACAAAATAGTTTAATCCCTATTGATGTCATTTAATAACTTAAACTAATAATTAATTTTAAACTTATATTTAAACTAATAAATTAATAATTTTATTATTATGAAACCAACAATTCAACGAATATACACAATCTCTTGTATGTATAACGTTAGTGACATTAGTGAACAGCCATTAGTGAAACTGAAACTCATTCCTTTCTCATATTATGACATATGCAACCAATTCATAACAAAATAGCATTTTTTTAGTCTAACAAGTTAGGAATTAGTATGAAATAATCGGGGTCGTAAAACATAATATCTTCGGTATAAATTAATTTATAATATTACCTTACTTGCATATATACCTTTTATATTATTTCGAGAACGGTGTAAATAGGGACGATGGAGTTTAACCAGCATTTTTTGTCGACAGCCATTGCTTGAAATGTATTTCGTTTACTCTCAGACTGCGTACGACTGACTTAAAATTTGCCCTATACTATTTTGATAATAATAATCATATAATGATGCAAATACATATTTTATCATTGCGATATTTCTACTAAACATTGTTATGTATCCAGGAATATGGTATATACTATGTTTCGAAACCCTTGCCATATCAAAGCGAATGAAAGTGATACAATATAATAATATACTTCGGGTGATGCAATTGTGTGTGTATACATACATAAAGCCGAATAAGACAAATTAGAACCTGCAATTAGAGCCGGCGTAAGACAAATTAGACCTCTTTAATTTATTAATGCAATGGAAACATTGTAGAGGCGCATGGCTTACAAAAGAATATATATATATATATATATATATATATATATATATATATAAATATATTTACATATATATATATATATATATATATATATGGAAATTTTTAAATGAAGTAATTACGAAGCTGAAAGCTGAATATTTTATTATGAATAAATAATTTTTAAAGTCGTTTGCATAATTTCAATAAGTCATAATAAATGCGCTCAAGTGTTCATAGCATTTTTTAATATTTGAAAAGAGGTAGATTTTTATGATTCAAAAGATAGGCCAAATAGGAATATTTTGAAACGAAGAAGGGAAATTTTACTTCAGAAGTTGCTGGGTATTAATTTTTATGGGATCACGTTTTATGCAACAATCATGAATCGATCGTGTCACGTGCGTTAACGTAAATAAATGAGTACCCGTATGTCTGCTGAAGGATCTTTTCACCTATTTTACACACATATGAACCCTTCTGAATAGCTATTTGATTATTTGGCAATTATATTTTCCGCAACCACTTTCGCAATCAATTTAGCTCTTTAACGGGATTTTAGATAGGGTCGTATAAATTTACACGTGCGTGAGCACATTGCCATTATTAATAGCGTACTGACTCCTGTCAGAATATAGTCTTGTACATATTTGTATATTTGCATTTATTTATCGTTAATATTTGGAGTGAATACTTTTCAAACTTTCTTCTCCATTTCTCTAAAATAAAATATTGATTGATGTACGCTCTATAATTTCTGTTTAAACTCTGGAAAGTGGAGATGTAATCTAACCACTTTCAAAAATTACTTGATACCTTAGATCTTCCTAAAATAGTCGTGTCATTTTGTATCCAGTTTTTGGGACTACTTTATGAGTGATACTATGGCTTTTTAAAATTATTTATGTTTAACGTTTTCGTATCTCTTTTTACATATTGTCATATGAATACAAGTATCATTTCGATATATTTATTCCTATTTTCCTTGTTATATTTCAGAAATAAATGTAGCTTGAAGATAGGTAAATTTGTTCTGTCGATGTTGCACTTTTATAGCAGAAAAATTATGTTGCACTCAATCTTTTTTATACTATTTTCTATCACTTAAATTTAATTCCTGAATATCAAATCTGTTTCTCTATGTTTCTCTTTAAAATTAAAATTATTTTCGTCAAATTTAGGATATGTTCGTAATTGTCTTAACGTATAATTTATTTCTACACGCTCTTGTTTTTAAGAAAGCTTTGACCCTCACAACGACGTGGCTGTCAATTTAAAGTCTAATTTGATTAAATCCTATCATATCAATAACATAAGCTGTAAGGAGTTTTTGCTCGTGCGTTATTTGTACAGACTGAAATCAATATGTGAATATTTTATCCGTTTCTTGAAAACAAAACTATTACATCAAAATTACTAGATAAATAAACAAAATGGTCTTATTTTTATCACCTCTGCTGCTGTAAACATTTTTAATATCGTCCATGTTAAAAATCAGTTTGTATACAACAATTAGCAGATTCGAGAATTCCTAAAAATTTCAGCCAATTTATTGAACATATTTCTTGAAATGTATATGGACATTGCATCCATACAGTTTTCATACATATTTCTTGAAAGAGCATTCAATTAAAATGGCCAAATAACTCTTCTTTCAAATATTTAGAATACCATTCGGAGTCAGCTATAAATGAGCAGTTAAATTATTATACATTTCTGACATTATAATAGACTGATATTTTTTTATGATATGAACTCTTGTACCTTCAATTTATAAGTACTTATAATTTATATAGATTTGAATTAAGGTGTTCGGGATTTTTATTTATGTCAAATACTATAGAAATAATATTCATTTTGTATGCTTTATTCAGAGAGTTACTAAAGTTAGGTCCGTGATTCTACTTAAACATGGCATAATTTTATACTTTTTAAATTATTACGATAGAAGGAAATTCTTTGCTTAAATTATTTTGTATATGAGTCATTCTAGAGCATAAAACACAAGAATTGCGCATGTAATTCTTGTACATAACTTGGGTGCCGAAATACTGTAAACTTTTACATGCAATATTTACGCTTATAATATTTCTATTAAAACCATTAATTCGAGAGCTGTTTCAATGACGTTTAAGTGAGTGAAATTTCTATATCATCCGAGATAAAATTACAGCCAATATGTATCGTATTTATTAAATTTTGTTTCATAGCCTGTGACGCTTTTAACATAAAGGCAAATCTTTTAATATACCATTTATAAAAATTAGTTCAATAATTTGAACCTTAGAGTGGAATAGCTGTAGCTGTATACCCATCCATGTGTATGGACACATACAGAGAATGCTCTAATTTTAAATATTTCTTTTGATTTTACAATAAAACAGAAGAGGTTACATTGTAAGTGACTGTTATAATTAAAAATACATACGTTCAGTATTTAATCAATATTTATTTCCATTAAAAATTTTAATATTTTTCATGAAAAAATGTATTTTCTAATGGAATGGAACTATTTAAAAAAAATTAATGGATATAAGCATGAGTTCTTAATTTCTATTTACGTGCCTTCAATTGGGTAAATACAGGGATAAAATTCAGGAATCTAGTGATATGGACATATAGAGATATTGAATGATATTGACAGGTCTCGATTTTTGGTATTTCTATAGGTGTTTCACTACTGTTTTTACAGTGCGCTATACCATAGTTAGTTACTTTGTATAATTTTTATTAATACCAACATGAGCATCATGGATACTTCACACGAAAATATCATTACATCAAATAAATGTTCTAGATGGCGTTGATGGCTTTTGCATGACCCCAGAACAGTAATATTATACTCCTTCCCATTTAAGTTGAATATTTACTGTATGTGATCAAAGTGTGAATATATACTGTATTTCTACAGACCAAAAAACATGATGCATATTTCAAAAAGGATGTTATCTAAAATAAGAGCTATAATATTTAAACCTATAATATTTAGACCAAATTTTATCAAACCTGCTTTTTCATAATTTCTGCACAGTAGTTTCGGAAATGAGGGGAAGGAATGTCCTGTTCTCATTTTTTAAGAATATGTTTTTAAATATACAATTTTAAAGTACAAAAAAGTTTTTTTTATTTTTAATAACAAGCTTTTTCAAGTAATGTTAAATTAAGACTTACTTACCCCCATTCTAATTCCAATACGAATATTTGGAAAGTGCAAAATATGTGGTTTATAAGATGAATCACTATACTGAATTTCAATTTTCGGCATCGCATGGTTTCTAAGCAAGTCGATTGTGAATATAGAAAGACATAAATATTGCCTACTTTGTCTTTCATAGACGTAAAGACATGGTGTATATTATACGGTTTAGACAGGCAGTACACATACAACATCTGAATGTATCGATAAAAGGTTGAAATTCAATTTTGTATATCCAAATATACTTACCTACCTATTTACTTTGCTAATTTCAATCAAATGAGTCCACACTCGATGAGATTACCTCTCATGAGTGGAGGATTTTTATCAACAACTTTCCGTTCGATCATTGCACCATGATTCTGTTACAGAGCAGCTTATGTCACCGATAGCACTGTCTCGTTAGATTATGATTAGACCTTTATCGACCTTGATCACGGAACCTAAGGCTATTCAATTTTAAAAAATACTTTGGTAGGTCTTCACTTTCCGTTTTCAGAATTTCCTATGAAAATTCCAAATAAAAAAAGGAATCATTTAAATTGGTTGATAAATGCTTCAGATTTCAGGTAATGTAATTTCATTTAAGTAACTAAAAAATTAAGCGTACGTATTTGCCAAAATATTTTCAAATATAATTTTTATATAATAATACCAATTACTTTGCATAACTTTCCTTACCATAAGACAACTAACCTTGTTGTACATATATATTTAATGTATTAATGTAAGTTAACCAGAATCATTTACAGAACGTTCTTATTCTAATAATTAACTATTTAAAGAACCTATGTCGTTCTATAACTGTTAGTTCAATGAGGCATATCTCCAAAAGGAAAATGTTAAACAAATGTTAATGCAAAATATTTTTTTTTTAATTCAACCTTCTAAAACATTTTGAACGATGGGTTCCGTGAAAAATAATAGAACAAGTGCAGTTTAACACCAACGATATTTTAAATATTTTTTGATATTACGTGAATGAATATTCATTAGAAATATCGTATTAAAAAATTACTGCAGCTCGTGATTATTTATTTAAAAAATCAATTTGAAAAATATTACTCACAAAAAATATCTTCATATTAATATATTCCTATCTATTTTTTACTATTTTCACAATGAAATAATCGTTAAACATTATACCATTAAACGTACAAAAGAGAAAATAAATTACAATGAAATATACATGAAGAATGCATCAAAAAAAGTTACAAATTACGACCTTAAACAAGGACAAATTAAAAAATAACCAATTATAACTCCGGAAAATGTTCTACTATCTTTAAGTCTCCAATATATAATACTTTTTGTTTTTATTAATATCTTTTAGCTTTTTCATTTCTCATAACTTTCAAATAACATAATTATGTTGTTTTGTTTCTAAAATATAATGAACGATTCATTATATTTTTTTATTTCTAAAATATCGTATATTATATATTACATCAAAAGATTTACTTTAAAAATTACATTTGGTAAATATATCATTTTAAATGTAAATTTTACATAAATTGCAATAGTAATTATCTTGTTGTAAAAATTTATTTCGGAAATATTTTCCATATAAAACTTAAGTACAACATGCATTTTTGGAAAGAAGCTATTGATATATATATATATATATATATATATATATATATATATATATATATATATATATATATATATATATATATATATACATATATATATATATATATATATATATACATATATATATATATATATATATATATATATATATATATATTTATATATATAATGTAAACCATAGACATTATTATCAAAAATGGAAACATAAAAAAAGTGAGTGTTTGATAATTAAATTTGTCTATATTTTTGTTATAAATATATAACAAATTATGGTAATAATTATGTAATAAGTGCTTTGTGATGAAAGAAAAATAAATTCATTTAAAAAAAATGTTGAAACTTATTCCCTCGGAAACAGAATATTTCATGGCAAACTATTTTTCAAATTGATTTTTTATGAACAAATATGCGGGCAGCAATATATTTTCTTTTATATATTTCGTGTTTAATGCACGTTTTCCACTTCTCATGAAATGAAAAAATATTTAAAAATGAAAATCTTTCTTTATATTCTCATTTTCTTAAGGTGACGACAACAGTCAGCTACTTGAAACGGTTTGATTTTCAAGCTAGCCCATAAACTAGCGCTACGTCAGGTGTCCGATATATTCATAAACTAAATTAACCACGTCAAAACTCGCTAGCCACACGGTGATTATAATTTATGACTTATGCTATGTGAAATGTTAATGTGGTTTTAAAATATTATTTGAAGCCGTATTTACATCTTTGACGAAAAACGTCTATTTTTGCGAAGTTCATCATAAAGGAATATGTAGTATAATTATTTTAATTTGAAGAAATAAATGAAACTTACATTTTTAATTCAGGCAAGAATATTTTTTGTTCTTTTTATATCATGATGTATTAATAGTATATATATATATATATATATATATATATATATATATATATATATATGTGTGTGTGTATATATAAATATATATATATATATATATATACATATATATATATATATATATATACGTATGTATAATAAAGAGACATGATTATTTAAACAATTAAGCCCATTAATCCATAGGATAGTGGACTTTATTATAAAACGTTATTATTATTTTTTATATATCCCGTCAAATTGGATATTTAGAGGATTTCAGTGTGGTCCGAATAAATGCAAAATAAACAAAATTATGACTTAAATATTCTTTACTTCTTTTTATAAATTTTATGTAAATGCTAGAATTTTAATTTTAAATTGTCATATCAGTTAGGATGTTATTTCCTGGTCCGCCAACTACCTTTGTGAAAAAAATCATGTCGATCAGTTTAGACGTAAAAAGACAACAAACTAACACACTTCGCTATTTGAATTATTTTTTGGGATTATTGTGTTAGTTAGGATGAGATTTCCTGGGTTGAAAAGTAGCCTATGTCATTTCCTAGTCCGCAAACTAGCTGTGTGCAGAAAATTATATTGTTCTGTTGATCCACTCTGACATGAAAGAAGGACAAACAAAACGCCTCTGGAAATTTTTAATATTTGTTCTATTAGTTAAGATGAAATTTCCAGGGATATAAAGCAGTCGACATCATTTCCTGGCTCAAATTAATCTATTTTTTCGTTATGGCATGGAAGAAGAACACGCGAACACGCTCCACAATTTTAATATTTTTTGAAATTATAATATTAGTTACGATAAGGATTTCCGAGTTGAAAAGTACTCTATGCTATTGACCCAGCAGTTATCTTTGTACAGAAACTTACTTCGATATATTGCTCTATTGCAAGGTGAAAGAACGACAAGCGAACACATTTTGGAATTTGTTATAAGTGTTGGGATTATTGTATTACTCAGAAAAACATTTATCGGATTAAAAAGTAGCTTATATTATTTCCCGGTCCACCCATTATCAAAAATTAGGTTAACCACCGAAAATTAGGTTGATCTGTTGCTCCTATCTAACGTGAGAGAGGACAAACAAACATACTTTGGAATTTCAAATGTTAATGAAGATAACATTAACATTTAAAATTGTCATATTGGGGTTGGCAATTAGCCTATTTCATTTTCTGATTTCATGCACTCTAATTCTGTGCAAAAAGTTACGTGATCTATTACTCCGTTGCAAGGTGAAAGAAGGACACAAAAACGCCTTTCCATTTTTAACATTAGTTGGGATTTTAATATTAGTTAGGATAAGATTTCTCAGGTTGAAAAGTAGCTTGTGTCATTTCTCAGTCTGTCAACTATTTCTGTGCAGAAAGTAACGTGGATCTTTTGTTTCTTTGCATTGTGAACAAAGGATAAGAATAGAGAATTTCGAATTTTTAATATTAGTTTTTATTGTTGTTTTAGTAAAAATTAAATTTCTCAGATGGGCAAGTGGCCTATTTAATTTCCTAGTCCGCAAATTATCTCTGTGCGGAAATCTACTTCAATATTTTGCTCCACTACGACGTGAAAGAAGGATAAGCAAAAACACACACTTTTCAGTTTTCAATATTGGTCAGATTTATTGTCTCATTTAGGATGAAATTCCCGGATTGGAAAGAAGCCTATATATTTTCCTGGGCAACCAATTATCTCTGTACAGAAGGCCACGTCGATCTGTCTTAATTAATCAATCAATGGAAAAAGGACAAAAAATACACATTTAAATTTTAAACATTCGTTAGGATTGCCATATCACGTAGGATGAGAACGCGTGAAAATTTAAAAGTAGTCTAAGTTATTTCCTGGCTCGCCAACTATCTCTATGCAGAAACTCACATTGATATTTTGCTCCATTGTGACTTGAATGAAGTACAAATAAACACACGTTTGCATGGAAATAGCGTTATATACAGAAAGCGTCGCGTAAAAAGTTTATGGAGACAAACCCAAATATTTATTTAAGAAAAGACAAACCCAAAACATCCAAAATTTAGTAAGCAAAATGGATTACGTAATAAAATATAAATGTAAATACGAATTCATATACAAAAGAAATCAACTGAAATATCCAAAAATTTAATAAAGTGGCGCGCCAAAAGTTTCGCGTAAAGAAAGTTTATGGAACAATAATTAAAAAAAAACAACTTCATGGCATCCAAAATTTAGTAACAAAACGGATCACGTAAAAAATATAAATACTAACACGAATTGATATACAAAAAAAACCAACCATGATATCCAAAAATTAAATAAGGAAAAAGGGTCGCGTAAATAAATTTATAAATAAAAACAATTAATCCGTAACATCCAAAACTGGGTAAGCAAAAAGGATTTTGAAAAAAAAATTTGAATAAAAACACGAATTGATGTAAAAATTAAATTTTCAAATCGATTTTTTTATAATAAATAATCGCGAGCTGCAATACATGTTCTGAAATACACGACGTATTTCAAAATATTTATTGCATTCAATATACGAGTATAATGCCTATTCTTCTTTGTCCTATCAAAATAATGACAAAATACAATTGGTGCTTAATTAAATATAAACGTACGATATTAAAACATAACCCCAACCCTAAGATTAAAATGAATATAATTAGATCGCTTTTTATTTTTATTGCTTTTTGAGCGGGTGGGAAAACAAGTGACATAAATTCAACTAACACCGCGCCTCAACGCACACTGTCAGGTTGCGTGCGAGTAAAAGAGAAGCAACAGACATCGCCAAAACGAGTCTTTGTATTCGAGAGAAATAATGTGTTTTATTTTTTTTATTGGAAATACTAAATAGAAATTTACTTTATAGAAAATACAAAGCAGCCAAGATGTTAAATTAGAAGTGAACCTTTTTATTTATGTTCATAGTGCTATAAATAACGGAGTTAATTTGGTTTGGAATTTATGTTATGCTATGTTTTGTATTTTTTCATATAAAAGATATTTCAGTCGTGTTTTGGGAATAACCAGGACTTACATTATTACCAAGAAAAACTTACATTATTTTCATGGTCATAAATTTTGTAGATTTTGCTAAACATTTTTTTTAAATAAGCTCAATCTGCTGTTATCAGCGCGAAATAGTTATTTCAAGTCGCATGGGATCGACGTGATTTTTAGCAAAGAGATAATTGGTTGACCGGAAAACTAAACAGGCTACGACACAGGAAACACAACCTGAGTAAAATTACTATCCCTACTAATATTATGAATCCAAAAGTGTATTTGTTTGTATTTCTTAACATAGGCTCCTTTCCAACTCGGAAAATCTCATCCTAACTTATATTACAATCCCAATTAATAATTAAAATGGGAAAATGTACTCGTTTGTTCTTTTTTCACGCCACACAGGAGCCAGAGATCGATGTGATTTTTTGTACAGAGGTATTTGGTGGGCTAGGAAATGACATAGGGGTTATTTTTTGTCTCAAAAAATCTCATCTAATATTGTAATCCTAATTAATATCGTATGTACGAAAGTTTATCCTTTTCCCCATCGCAACGGACAATGAAGCGAAATGATTTTTTGTACAAGGAAAGTTGATTGGCTTGGAAATGACATAGGTTATTTTCATCCTACGAAATCTCACCCTAACTAATGTTATAAATGCTAAACTGAATTTGTTTTACATTTTTTTTTCATTGTAACTGAATGTGATCAACGAAAAGATCAATGAGCAAATAGGTCTATGTGCTGAGAAACAACACGGATTACTTTTATCTCGGGAAACCTTTTTTGTGACAATTCTTATTTAAAACAAAAGAAGTATACGTATTCACGAGCACATTTTAGAGCGAAATGGATAGTGAACGCGGAATGGCACTACGCCGAGGCCAGTAAAAAGTGTTACAAATTGAATTGAAAATTTATTGATTTTCTTTAATCAATTTTTGAAGTAAAAATAATAAAATAACTAATGTAATTAACCTTTAAAATACGAGTAGAACTTGCACTATGAGGGTTCCGAATATCAAATATGGATTTTAATTTTCACCGCGTGATTTCATTGCCTAGTATAATTTTCAGTGGCGTAAACGTACCTAAAGTTGTCCATAATAAAGTAAAAGTGATTAAATTTAGAGTCATTGGAATTTATGTCTGGTAAATTTTAAATAAACTTCTAGTAACGTTATTTTACGAGTACATGTTTTTATGAGCTATTTTTAGCAGGAGAAAATCTTATTGGTTCGCGTCACCGACAAGATGATTTAAACAATGCTTAGTATACACAATATCGTGCTTTATTGTTAGTATTGATTATTATTTTAATTGTTTAATTATAGTATCATTGTGCAGTGCAACAGTGAGTACTAAATATGTAAATATTTTTTATCCATTCATTCGTACACATCCATTCATTTTTATTTTTCCATGTATGTGTTTTTTGTACCTATGAGAATTGCAGAGCTGCAATTCGCACATATACAGGAAAGGACCAAATAGTAAAGCAGATGCACTTCCAACCTGCGTTTACGCGGTATTACTACACGATTGTCCAGTTTATTATTATTATTTTGTCATGTTATCTATCAGTATTTATTATAATAGCATATACTGTTTATATTAATATCATTCTTATCAATACGCAACGCCTTTGCTCTTGTACTTTCCCATCTTCGGCAAAGTTCACACAAAAATTTTACCCTAATTTTTTTCTCTTTTCTGTAGCTATATTTGTCCGGTATTTTGTTTTGATAATAGTATATATAGAGAGGTCTTAAAATAAAAAAATATGAAAAAAATAAAAATAATTGTCATGTTTAATCTAAAAGAATGCCATTTGTTGGGTACAAAATAATAAATATTGTCGTTATCTATTTACCACAAAAATTATATTTTTTCTTTTTATGACTTAGTTACGCTTATTTATATGAAGTCTAAATATATATACAATTTACTAAATACATTTATAATTTAATAATCAACCTTACAATTACCATAATACTTCCGATTGAATATAATTTATTTCTGACATCATATAATAAAAGGCTTTCACTTTACGAAAATCCGTACTCAGAAAGATAAACGAGTTTTACGAAAGGGTAAAAATATGAAAGCTTTTAATTCAAATAAAAAACCTTCTTCAATGCATCCCTAAAATTAACAGGAAAACATTCTTTAGATTCCTACTACTGAAATTTATGTCTATCAGTAATTGTACCAAATGTTAGTCTGAAGCCCATTAGACGACTCCCTATCAGACGAACATAAGTATGATCTAATAAATTATTTAATTTAGTATTGACCTAAAAATACACTAAACGTTTTTCTTATGTACATATAACTACCACATTTTTTTGGTAAGAATATGTTGAACATTTTCTACTGGTTTGGCTAATGATATTGGCTATAATATGATTTCTTTACTTAACATTCAATGCATAACAATTTAAAAAAAAGTAATAAAAAAATTTGCTTCTTTATGCATCCCGTTGAATGAGGTATTTTTGAAAAAAGGTCTTTTAAAATAAAATTGACATTTCGTTTTTATTACCAAGCCCGAGCCAAGAAATATAGAGCTGTGGAGTGATATGCAACAGGCTGCCTAACCTCCACGACACCACTTCGTAGCCCCAATATTTAAAACATTAGCTTAGAAAATTTAAAAAATTTAAATACTAACATTTAAATGAAACTTTTGAACACGAATAATGTTTCCCATATGATTAAATTTTGTAAAATAAATTGTGCAAAGAACATTGATACATTATACATTATACAAAAAAACTTCCTCCAAAGATATTATAGTATCGAAAGGTAATAATCAAAGAAATTGTTATGATTTTGTTCTTTTTAAATTACCTATTTATCTTTACAAAAAATGTTATAATTTTATTCTATTCAAATAATCGGTAATAAAAATAGTCCATTTACAATAACTCATCTTGGTTTGAATGGTAGCCCTACTATTCTTTAGAACGATAAAAAGCTTAAAAAGTCTTATCCAGTAGCGGCATCCACTTGAGCATTTTATATCAAATAATTCCTTCATACCTTGAATATATTTTTTTCTGTATGTAACTCCCCAGTTACTCCCAATTTAACGAATTTTCTCGGAAAATACAAAGTGACGAATAATTTCAATACGGTAAACGTGTTTTTATTCATTAATAAATAAAGCCATTTAAACATTTTTAAACAAACAATTTTGAAGTAATAATATATATGAATGAATATATATCGAAGCAGATTATTTTTTTCTGTTAGAAATGTAAATGTATTGGTATCTACTCGGCTGTACATAATAAGCGATGCGATACATATACCTATGTGCACTTACGACCTGTAGGTGGAAATCATCGATGTGGGAAGTTTGCGTCGAGATGGAACTTTCATATCGAGGTGTATCGGTCTTAAATTTCAACATCATTATGTCAAATATATCACCGGTGTCTCTGTAAATGGTACTACACACTATATTATTATGAACATATAGTCTTGTAATGACCATAAACTCTAATTTTGTTTTCAGTTCAGCGTGTATGTTACAGAATTGTATTTATTCATCTTAAGCTAGATTTTGACAAGAAATAATTGGAAGATATAGATAAATAATGTAAATACACAGAAAACAAATTTCATATATTTCTTTTTTCATGGATGCCATAATGATTTCACTTTTTTACGTCTTGAAAATTTGGTGATATTTTGTTCAGAAGTATCCTAACTAAGTAGTTATATTAATTTTGAAAAATTAAGTGCGCCCAGAATAAATGTCACCGTTAGAGATTCCTTTTAAACTAAGCGAGAAACAATTTATTTATCGTTTCTCTTCTTTTATCTAACAAATGTGAGAAGTGCTGTGTTTTACTGCCTCTATTTAAGTGGGTACAATTTCACGCATTATCAGTGATCGCTGTTTAACAATGCAGACTTTTCGCAGCAGCTGTCTGAGCCCCTGATTTATGTGTTGCGATCAACTCTCAGGGGACACATAAATTTTGTAAGAACATTTTTACCTAGTTTCACCTACGTTGCCTTCACTATGATGCGACCTTTATTTATCACTCAGACTTCTAGCTAAATCTTTAATTTATGTCTTCAAGAAAATTTATATACTTTACACGAGGAACCGATTTGCTTAAACTGTTTGTTGCCTACGTAATATAAATTTTAGCGACTATAACTAGGCTTGAGTGAAGTACGGTGTAAGTGAAAAACTTAAAAAATTTCAAAGTAAAGAATTACGAAAGAAAATTAAATGAAAAATGCGATTCCTCGCGGTATTTCCCTTCTCAGTATTACAAAATTTACTTAACACTTTATCAAACAGCTTGGAATTTGGTAAGAACTATCAATAAGTTTACATTTTTATTGCATTCGTTTAGATAGCTACGTTTTAGTAGTTACTTAAACTACTTATATCAAGTGAATGAAATTAAAATGGTTTTCATTAAAATAAGTTGGATTTGAATTTGGTTTTATGTTTACTATCATAGAGATAATATTCATTTCGTATATCTTACACAGTAAATTATTAAAATCACTTTTTAAACCATTTCAACAATATATTTTTATGAATAAAATGTACTTTCCAATAGAAAAAAACATTTAATTTGATAAACGCGCCAAAGTTTAGTAGACTAGAAGATTTAATTTTTGTTTTTAAATCTCACTATGAAAAATTTGGGCTTTACAAACAATTCTAATTGATTATAATATGAGCGTTATCATACGAAGACATTACTCATTACCTTGGAGGTCAATTGTCATTACCTGAAGGAATCTTATTACACGACATAAGTAGTTATTGATTTGCCACCAGAGGGCATAGATGGCATTTTGCTTTGCCTATATGCAATTATAATATTAAACTTTCCTAATGAAATTAAGTATATGCTGCAATTTGACGAAGTATATATATATATATATATATATATATATATATATATACATATACATATATATATATATATATATATATATATATATACATGGAAAAAATTTGTAATATTACTATGTTTTATTTGTTTTATTGAAATAATGAAAAGCAAAAAATATTTTATCCTTAAAAAAATCGATGGAGATAAATGAACATGAAAGTTCTGATTTTTAAGACGATGTAGAAAATCTATCATTTCACGATATCGAAAGAAGTCATACATAAAATGTAGTGTACTAATATACAAAACTTGCTTGAAAATTTCTACCTAAGTATTCAAAAATAACATGACATGTCATTTACAAACCATAAAGATAATCATCTTGTCTTCTTGTCGATACGGCAAGGTAAAAACTTTGCCTTACCGTACGAGAAAAAAACTCATGAAAGTGTGAAGAACACGAGATAATTTTAAATTCATTTCAAAATTTGCCAACGAACTTTAATGACTTTAGATCTTCTTGGAGAGAAAAATATATTTAGAAGGAAAGGATACAGTGACTCCAAAAATAAAGGCTTTTAATCCCTTTGTGTATACAAAAATGTTTTTGAATTGTATTCTAAAGTTACCTTAAAATAAAACCGGCCTAAAAATAATTTAGTCAGTTTTTGTAGGTCACCCGTCAAAATGGATCAATCAACAATTCAACTAACGGATAGATTTTATATTTATACTTTAAAATCATATCGTATTTCACCTATATAATTTTTATAAAATATATTCCAAGATGAATTTGAATAAAACTAACTAAATCTAAATTAATCTCATCAGGAGGAAATAAATATATAATCATTAATTTTTGGTCCTCGCATAGATTACTTTTGGCTCATTTAAAAAAAAAAATTTTAGAATTAAAAAATTTTCCAATTTTACGTAAATTGGTGCCTTTTTAAACAAAGTAATATAGTTGTTTATTGCTATAATTCGTTACTTTAAAAAAATAGCAATTGGAAAAACATTTCAACAACTTTAATAAAGATTTAGGTATTTTACGATTATTAGTTACGATTATTAACATAATTGATATTTAATTGGGAAAATAATTAATGCACGTTCCATAATGAAACCGCAAAATAAAGGCAATTTTATCACTGATTGATTACTGTGTTAATATATATAATTTAGAGGCACCCACAAAAATTTTAAAACCGATGGCCAACCAATCGTAACAGAGCTTTCATTGATTGAACGGATACAGAAACTGATTATGCATTCCTATGATGGAGTATATCAACTTCAAATCTTCATATAAGTTTCTACAAACATCATTTGTTTAACTATTAAACTGTTTTGTTCCATTTTAGGAATTTTGAAGATACAAGAGGTAGAATTGATATAGACGAAATACTAGATTTACTCAATAACGAAATGGATAAATATTTTTATCCGCCCAAATCCATCAACACAGCAGAAATTGCGAACATAAATTCGCTAAATTTCTATTAATATTTATATATAGGTAACCGTCTGAAATAACTAGTTTATTGTATAACCGTCGTCGTTATAAGACTTTTTATAGCTTGCAAATCATTTAGACTGCGTCAGATTGATAAATATGTCCATTAAGACAGTCATAAGATTTGGGAGTGAAATAGCAGACTGCAAACTCATCAAGTGGGCTGAGCATCCCCAAATGGGGGACAGTTAATATGAGTGGGTATCATCGCGGTCGTCTGTCGGTCAAGACCTTGAGAGAATACGGTACTTAAATAAACGCGGTACACAAAAATGTAAATTTTATTGGTATTAACCCATTTTTAGAGTTTTATAACATAAATGTTTCCCGAAACGAATTACAAAAAGGGTAAAAATTACATCGGACAGATAGTATTACATTTTTTTTAAACTTAATATTATTGCAGGTATAATTTCATAATAATATTATTATTTCGTATTGATTTATTATTACTTTTTACTTTTTATTAACCTGTGAAATAGAAATTTCGTGTGCTTAATTGATATGCCGAAAGTTCACAGTGATTGCTGTAGATTTAACACACAGTAAATTAAGACGACCGTTTAAGACGATTTCGAAGAGGCCCAGCCAAAAAAGCGTCTTAAGCGAGAAAGCGTATTATGCGGGACAGGGGAAATAAAACGTATTATGTCGTGTCTATTTCGTGTAAGTTTTGAATTATATATTTATAAAATTGTTAAAAAGTCATTATAATGTTATGTATGTACTTTTAAATTACGTTATATCATAGTACATCATTATTTATGATTACATCACTTAAAGCAATCACTTAATTTTGTTTGACAAAAGATTTTGATGCATTATCAATTACAAGATGTTCAATATGTTGCAGAGCGTCTTCGCTTTCATTCAAAGAAGTTTACCTCGTTAAATGTTGATAATTCCTGGTCGTTTGACAAAATCGGAGTTGACGCCTCTTCATTTTCATCATTATAATTTTGGGCCTTTTTTGTATGTTATTCACATCTTCAATGAGATCTTCAATTGATCGGATCTCATAGGGGGTAACATTGTCATCGATAGAATAATATTCAGGAAAACCCTGTAGTATCACGGGTTGCTCTTTCTTCTTTTTCGGTAAGTAATCATCCAAAGCTTTTAACCAGTCGATGAAACAAAATTCGGTTATCTAGGCTCGAGAATATGCATTACATGTTACAGGGAGCGATCTTACGTTTTTAAAGCAACTTGTATTTTTCACCTTATCAATTATTAACCAAACGTAAATTTCCCATCAGAATTGGCACAGGCAAGGAAAGTCAATCTCTCTTTACTTGCTTTGACACCATGGCAAGTTTCTTCCTTGAAAACATGATTTATCTGGCATCGATTTAAAAAATAAACCGAATTCGTCTGCGTTAAAAATGTTTCGCAGTTCATAATTTTGCAACAATTCAGGAAGTGTTGCCATCCATATATCAACATCTTGTTGTGCCACTGTCTCCGATTTCCCATTGATTTGACTATACACAATGCTGTGGCGGTTTTTAAAACGATCAATTCAGCCATTTAAAGTGTTAAAATTTGTGATTTGTATGCTTTCAGCAATTTCACGTGTTTTCTCGCAAAATATGGGGCCATTTATGGGCAATTTTAAAGCTCGTGCTTGTTGAAGCCATTCCACTTAAACTTTCTCTAATTTATCAAACTTTCCTACCTTTTGCTTTTCTCTCTTCACACCTCCCAATATGTATTTTCCTATCATTTCTTTTCTATTATTTAAAATGGTACGCAAAGTATAAATTGTTAAATGAAACTCAGCAGCTGTGTTTGATTTTTTTTGTAATGTTTCATTAAAACTTTCAATATCGTAATTTTTTCTTGAAGTGACAATGCTTTACGCTTAATTGTAGTCATATTTTAACAAACGCAGATACAATACGTAAATAAATAAACGGTAGAAAACGAATGCAGGGCATGACACAAACGTACGTCAACAAATTAATCATGAAAATTACTGCAGGCGGTAAGGCTCGTGACGATACCGGGATGATCGATGAACAGCGCGATGGGAGCGTGAGGACGTGAATGAGCGGCAATCGCTCGCTCAGTTAGTCGCTGGCCGCTGCCGTATGAGATAATGCGTGTGCGCATGCACAGCACAGTGGCACATTAAACGGGTTGACGAATCGTATTAAGCGTGAAAGAATTTATGAAAATATGCCTCAAGTTGCAGGGACTGACGTAAAATGGCGTATCATTCGAGAAATCGTATTAAGCTGGTTTCACTGTGTATTGACATAAATAATGAAGATACTGCAAAATTAACATGATAATAAAAATTCATTCAAATAGCACATCGATGAATCTAATAATGCACTTTTTCATAAATAGGACCAAACAAAATAATTAAAGATAAATATTTTAAACTGCTTAATGATTCAGAAGTAACGTCACTAACATTAATTAACACAGGTAAGATTAACATTAATATCTAAATAACTGCTACAACAATTGTTTTGCCGATGACATAAATTAAGTACGTCAATTATGAACAATAAAGTGTTGTGATGAAAAGAAATTAGAAGTGATTATATTTACGAAAACAGAGAGAGAAGTATAAAACAAACGAATGTCTTAGTAATATATATAGTCAGCCGTGAACCGCAAAGTGATCTTGCATTTCTACTGAAGGAGGATTATTTGGAATCAGTGTGCATAGTTTCAAATATAATCGGTGTCTAGGCAGATATGGACGAAATTTTAAAACGGCGGATATTGAGACATTCTATCGAAAGCCGGAATAGTTATGAATAATTATCTTATTTTTATCATCTCATTTTTACGAATATATTTTTTCACCTTATATTACTAGAAAATAATGATGATTCGGAGTGACGTATAATACTAATAATAGTAGTATGTCTATTGAAGAGATAAGTAGATTAACTATTATTCATGACTTGTTAATTAATTTATGGAACTCGAGAATTTAATGTTTACATTGCCATTTGCATTATACTGACACACAACTAACGATTTCATGGTAAAGGGCGAAGAATTCGAATTTTTGAATATACCTCTCACATCCCTAGAAATATGTGCTTTCTTGTTAATGTTACTATGAGTCGCAATATATACTGCTATTTGCAGCGGAAAACAGTATTAACGAGAAAGAATAAATGTGTTTTCACATGGGCGAGCGAACAGGATTTGATTTAAATTTTCGGCGAAGGTGAATATTATGTAGCACGACATTTACACAAATAACAGTGTTCACCTCATATTATGTTCAACTAACTCCATCCTTCGACTAATACTTTTTCAAGAACTTGAATATACTTGAATGAGTGAACTGTTCTACATACAACTATTTACAACGACGTCAACCAACCCAGCTATTTTATTCTTTTTGAAGTTACGTAAAACATCAGAAAAAGCCGTACTATAAAGTTACGTACAATAGACATATTTTTTTACAGTAACGTACACTGCAAAGGAAATATTGACGTATTTGGATAAATCTCGTCACATTTTATTTATGTTCCAAAAGTTCATATGGATAAATGATATTGTAAGTAGTATTAGAGTAAAAATATAATACTAACACATGTCATAGTTTTTTCTTACCTACTTCAATTAATTAAGAAATTGAAATGAAAATATTTCATTACCATTGGTTGGAAATAAAGTTAATTTCTTCGAAAAAATTAGCTTAATTGAAAAAGAAGAGAATAAACTTATCGAATAAACACCCGAAAAAGCATAACTTTTACTAGAATGTGCGAACACTCCCACGGGGTCCGAAATAAATTTTTACCTAAAAAATAGGCTGGGTAGTATCGAAGTGACTGCAAAATTATTATATTTTGGTGTTACATCGAATTTCCTCGGAAACAAACAGTAATAATAAAATGTAAGCATTGATGTAGGTAAATCAGCTGAAGAAAATTATAAAACATAAAATTACAAAATGAACAATATTTGGCTGGGTAATTTTTTATTGGTACCATCCTTATTTGTGTAGCGCCGTGATTATCATTAAAGAAATATTGAAATTTAAACTATAAATTACGTTGACATGTGTTTTTTTAACATTTTTTTAAAAGTGGTGTCAAATTGTATATAAATTGTCTAAAAATAAATTGTCTAAAAAGAAACTTACGGTTCTTGTTAATATAAACGAATGGAGTAAACCAAACAATCGGACCATCGATATGTCGTTACTTACTTACTATTGATATTATACGTCGATAAACTTTCGCAAAAAATATTTACTGTTCATTAATATTTCAAGATATATTTCAAAGTTATTTTTAATTAAAAGACTGATAGAGAAAATTCAAAACATCTAGATAGACAAACAAATACAGGTTTTCGCAGTTAACCAATTTTCACTATCATATAATAGCACACAATATAACATACGTTGTTCTGAAAAAGAAACGATGATTTTGAATAGGATTTCTTCCTGAGATAATTTTTTTACGGAAAATATATTTGACACAAATTTTAGGTCTGTCGAATTATTGAAAGTAAGGTGGACACATGCCCGGATAGATTATGAAATATCAACTATATTACATGATTAATTTGAACTTTCGAGTCCCGCAACCTGATGTAAGAGATTGTGATCTTAATTGTTTCTACGTAACTAAATTAAAATATAAACCTAATCACTTGCCATACTGCCGTAAATGCTAAAATAAAGTGACGAGAGTAAGTAAGTGACGAGACGTAAGGATGCATTGGGGTGCATCCTTACGTTGAATCCGTTTGTGATTTAATGTTGATAGATGTTTTAGTACTAATTTTAACATTCACAGAATTTTTCACTTTAATGACCTGTTTACAAAAGAAAAACAGATCTATCTTCATTTAGACCTTCTCAGGTTTGTTTGCTACTGCAGACCATTTTGTTAGACAAATTTATAAATTTGCAAAATAAAAACCATACGAATATGGTATGCCGTATTATCAATTTACTAAAACAATGCATATATGTAAATTAAAAGTAAATTGGATTTAATTAAAATGAAAATTAACTCTGATTCTATTAATTTTAAATAATAAAATATTTACATAAATATGAAATGAAACACTAAACCAATATTTCCTAGTACCTAAATTGTATTTTAATATTTGTTTTGAAAAGCGTTGTCAAACTCCACTTGACCGCTTTATTAATTCTTTATGTTATTTTCGGTACTTCAAATCACAAAAGACACGAAATCACAATATTTTTATAAATTTTTATTATCAGACTAATAAAAAAACTTCTAAACCAAATTAAATCTATTTGCATGTTTCATATTTATAACATTTAAACAGTTTAAATATTAACTCCAAAATTACAATTTACTGCAAAATTTTAAAAATTGGCAAAATAAAGACTTGAATTTTTTGACACTGGAATGAAAAATCCATGAAGTATAAATAGAACTCCAACATTTTAGGTACGTAGTATTTTTGTTAAATTCTGTATAAGTAATAATAGAATTTTTCACTATATTTCCTAGTTTGTTTTTACAGATTTTACTCATGTCTTTACTCTTTACTCTTATGTTTTTCACAGACTTTCTCAAAAGTAAGAGATATTGAATCGTTGCTATAGTTTTCTAGTAAATTTTATGTAAACTTCTAGCGTTTTTCAAAATTTTAGATGCAGCACTTTTAAAGACTTGGGCGAGAGTATAATTTTTGTAAATATCAAAATTTTGTTTCGGGATTCATTCATATTTTAATTAAAAAAAAATGTTTTGCGCCTTAATTGAAATATTTATTATTTTAACTTTAATTATAAAATCAAACCGTTCTAAAAATACCGGTCAAGAAATTTTAAAATATTTATGTCAATAATTAATATTGAAAATATTATTAGATATAGTGTTAGTTTACGCGTCTTTCCAAAAAAAAACCCGCGTGCTGGCTTAGCTCGTAGCTTGTATTTTGAATAAACTTCAACATCCCGTAACTATAACGAAATCATGTAATGGTACACTTATGGACTCATGTAAATGGATTACTTTTTGGAATAAACCGACAAAAAAAATTTATGTTCGAACAATTAAACACAGACATGGAAAATATTAACTTAGAATTTTTGTCCAGTTAAGACGAACTTCAAAAACAAATAATATTCAAAAAATACTTTCTTAAGTCATTGAAATATAAAGAAAAAAATGTGATTCAGGATTAGAAAAGAATACGATTCAAAAATATTAAAGACGAGAAGTCTTTAATATTTCAAGTCGTTTGACGAATGTTCCTTCCACTAAAAGTAATTTTTTTCTCTTGACAAGTAAACTCTTATTTATACCCAATTCATGTAATTTTGTGAATATTAAGAAATTGCTGAAAATTATAGATCCACCCTAGTAAATATTGTGCGATGAAGAGTAATTATGACACGTTTTGCACAATGTCAATAAAATAAAAAAAATGATGAGGTACAAAATTCAGGTAGACGTAAAATAATTATTGATGTAAAATAATTAAGAACAAGCACTCAAGCACGCACGTACGCACACAGGCTCACACGCTCGCACGCACGCACGCACGCACATACACACACACTCACACACACATATATACATGTACATATTTTTATTTTTTTCTGTGGTGCGGTTGCAACGCTAAACAATATTGAAAAATGAAAAAAATAACCAAAATATAAAACAACATATAAAAACAATAAAATGTTAATTTCTGTATATTGATATAAATATATGTTAATGGATATTTTGTAAAATGAAATTTGTCTTTTTATAACAATTATATAATAGAGAGGCGATGATATTTTAACGAACATATATTTATAAGTCCGTCGTCAAACCAAACAAAAAGGAAAATAAATTTGAAAAAATGTAATAAATACGACACCTAGGAAAAAATCACATAAATGAACGTTAAAGCAATTATTTGTCTAACAATAAAGATACGAGTACATTATCCACATTAGTTATCTGATCACGTTACTTATATTATAAATTTACATTTTCTTTTTTCGTTATAGAAAAAACTAATAGGACATCTTGATCTGGACTATTAGAATTTAGATATGTATTTGTGTACTACGTACCGCTATAAAAACATATTAAAAAAAATTATTTCAAAAACATTTCCACATTTGAAACATAAAGTTTTTAATTTACGTTATTAATAAGATAACTTAATATATTGACAGAAGAAATGAGAATGACAAAATATGAATAGAACATCAAACTTAGGTTTTATTCTTTGATTTCGAATTTGGATAACTCGGCGATATTTTCTGTGAGCAACAGATTCCTTTAAAATAAAATAGGTCAATTAGATGTTTTGTCACGCAAACAATTTTGAATATTTTTTTAAACTTCTCTTCTTACATTTCGTCTAATTCCTTATTAAACATGACTTTGTAACATCTTAGCGGTTCTCATTCACAGATAAATGAATAAACAAGGAAACACAAATACTCCTAATATACAAATATTCTCAAAAATATTCGAAAGTTTTAGAGGAGAGAAATCAGTTAAAAATGTAATTTCAAAATAAAATGTTATTTAAAAATTTTAAACCAATAAAAATATATCTTTCGAAGGACGAAAGGAATAGCATTTATACGATCAAAAATATTATAAATATTTTTAACTAGTTTAATTGGAAATATTATATATTCTTAAAGGTTTATATATGCTTAAATGTGTACGAAAATTCCGTAGGGGGGTTCAACTCAAATTAATTTTTTTTTAATATTTTTAGTATAGTGTTATCCCAGTTTAATAAATCGATTCAGTTGGCTACAATACAATTTACTTTCTTGCTATTGTTTTAGCAATTGCGATAAATTATTAACAAATAGTTGTTCCGTACATTAAAATATAAAAATGCAACCTCTCAGACTGCATAGTTAACGTTTAACTGTTTAATAGCTTAACTGTTTCAACGACTGGTCTTGACCCAATGCTTATAATGCGACTGTACATATAGAAAAAAAACTAACAAATACCGAACGGAACAGACTTTTTTCTAAAGGTTTGATTACGGCAAAAAATATATGTAAATATACATATTATTGAAAAGTTATTCAAAGCCAGTGTTTCATGCCTGTCTCCTGCAAAAATAATGTCGTTTACAAATAATATAATGAGTACTAAAATAAACTTAGCCATTAACGTGATTTAGATCTCCAAATACTAATAATGGCAAGTTGACACAAAATTCCAAAGTACTAGTTACTTTGGAATTTCCAAACTAACTTGTATTTAATTAAGTAGTAGTATATTTAAAAAAACAAAATTAGACGTTTTGGATTTTATTTACAAAAGACAATTCTTTTAGTGTAAAATACGCTATTCTGAAAATACAGGACTAGGCAGGATCAAAAAATTGCTTTACAGAACAGGCCAACAAAAACTACGTGCTCGCATGTATACGGCATACAACTGCCTCTTGCTCGATGCGTCATTCGTGCATTAGATAAAAACGTGCACTATTTCTTGTTTTTTGAAATAAAACATAAGAAATTGAAAGTTTACATTTAAGGTCGGGTTCTTATTTGAGGCATATTAAAAAAATATTGAAAGTGTTTTCTAATGTCCTTTACATTTAAATCAACGAAAATATGAAGGTCTATAATTTTTGTTTTGGACAGGTATCAAACATTTTTAAATTTTAGTCAATCTTATTATATAGTATGTATATATAAAACGAAGTATGTATATAAGACCGTCACAGCAAAACGGCAATATTATTAGATACCGAATGCCTCATATTATAAATAGAATCTAGACCTAATTTATATAGTAAAGTAATATCTGAGCATTTGAATAAAATTTTAAAGAATATTAGTGATTAATAATATTGTCATTTATAATATCGAACCGGAAAAACGTAATTCCCAAATATGTAATTGGCAAGTAAAATATTATTTTTAATATAATAACTTTCCGCATGCATCACTTGGCACGAGATAATATTATTATTATCTCGTGCCAAGTCTTGCATGCGGAAAGTTATAATAATAAATATTGAACATTACACATTTAAATTTCAAGAAGTTAAAGGGAGTGCATGGCAGAAAAGACCCCTTATCTTAAATGTTGTGTCTCCATTTCTGCAGGCTTATTAATTTGAAATAAACAATCAACGCATTAAAATTAAGAAAAAAATCTTGAGTTAACGTTGTCATTTTATTTGCGCGCTCAATATCTTCGCTCTCTACCGTATCCAATATGTTGTGAAAATTGATAAGCAAACAAAAATTCGTAATTTTTTATTATTGAAGGTTTTTCGCCGTATAAAAATTAACCTCAAATAATTCCATAATATATAAAATATATATATTTCATAGGTATATATTCTTTCCACTATAATGAATATACCATACATTTTACTAGCTGCTCCTTCTTGCTATATACCGGGAAAAAAGGAAAACATGGTATGTTATGATTACCTTAATTTGTAAAATATTAATGTTGTTTGTGAGGAATAGACATATAATTAAATCATAAACCCATTACAGTAAATCGTAGAAAAGTCTATACCGGACTAAGGGGAGAAGCCCAAGAAAAAATATAGAAATTGTGGAAATTCGTTCCTTTATTAACGAATATGGTACTTCTGGCAACAACCTGTCTCCTTTAGTGGGAGAAGAAAAAGATTTTTCAGAAATTCTACCACAATTATAAGTTACTACAATTGAATTGTAAGAACAATAAGCTCTATTCCGAATCGATGAAACGATAGTCTACGTTTGGGGAAGATTTATCTCTTCATACATTAAAAGAATCAAGAAATAAATAGAGAAATATATTTTTGCATTTCACTAGATCCTTCTAACAAAAAAACATGAAGGATATGCCTAATTTATTGTCAAAACTGGACGCTTTACATTGAAACTGTCGCTCAAAAATATATTCTTTCTTCTCAATGTTCTTTTCACAAAATAACTATTATATTATAGTTTGCATATAGCAATATATCAAGATACTAATCTTTTTTTATTGTATTAAATGTATTGATTGTGGAAAAAAATTTATAAATGTTAAAACAATATTTATATATATATATATATATTTATATATATATATATATATATATATATATATATATATATATATATATATATATATACAGTGTGTGTTTGTGTGTGTGTGGTTGAGTATGTATTTATTGACATTATACTAAATTAAGAAGAAATGGAGTAGCTTATATTATATCTGCGTCGGGAAATATAATTTTTACAACCAAGCACTTTTCGCTGTTAATCAATTGTTTCCATTTACATTTTAAAACAATTTGAAAATTTACGAAGAATTTCCCTAAGATTGAGAAAGAGTGCTTACGCTTCAGTGAGTGCACATAGAACTTTTTTTATGAAATCATACTTTCTTGTTCTGAAATCGCTAAGAAACTTAATATTTTTGTAAACTAAAAGATTCAAAAGTTATTGGAATTTGTTTATGAAATAAAAGATACGTTTGTTCCCTCTTTTCCTTTACCCATATTTAATTTTACCTTTCATTAATAAAATTAATTTTTATTCCCTCCAACTTTGTCTTTAATTACTCATTTTCACGTTTGAAAATTAAGATGAAAAAATGATAACATACCTCGTACGTTATCTTAGATATACGTAGTTTGGACTTCGTAAACTGCCATCCCATGGGAGTACGTAGAATGATACCTTGGTAATGAAGGGAATTGCGTGTTTATGTTTACATAAATACTTACGTAACACGTCTTTAATATATAATTTTGTTAAAGATTTTCTCTTCACTTTTAAAATAATCGATAAAATAATTTTTTGTAACATAAGATTTGTAAATGGCTATAATGATGTTTTATTGAAATTTTTAATTTCGAATGTGTTTATTAAGTTAATTTCTGTCTAAATTATCCTCTATTGTTTATAGTGCAAATAATAAATTGCAAAAAAATAATTCCAATTCATATGTTAAACCAGATTCTTTCAATTATAAATATTATTACCGCTTTAACTATTACCATAAACGTGACATTTAAACATATCCTAACCACTATTCCAATAAAAACATTTCAATAGCTCCCAAAATGTAAAAGAATACGGTAAGATATATTTTTGCATTAATTTTCTATTAAATAAGCTGAAATACTTTCTATTTTGAGTCAATTAGATGGAAGTGCATTTCATTAGCATTCTTGAAATTTAAAATAGAAGAATTTTCAAAATAAACTTTAATTGTGGCTAATGTGGTTTATAAAAGGCGGACAAAAACAATTAAATTATACAATTTTTTTTTCAATTTTAGATATGTCGAATTTTCAAAAACTTTAAAATGTTAATGGTTTTACGAGAATGCAAAAAATAAAAAAAATATACCCATGGTAAAGACACAGAATTTCAGAATCCACAAAATTACAAATAAATAAGGAAATCTAAATTGATAGTATTATCATTACGATCATGACTTCGAGTATTAAAAGTCATTGATTTTGTCCATCTCCAGTAATCGAACAAAAACATAATATCGACACAACAATATACACTACATTACCCTCTGTAAGATACTCGATATACTTTTAGTTTACTCAATATACTTTAAGTTTAGTAATAATAGTATCGTAATCATTTTTCTTTATATTTCTTTTAAATTCTCATCGGTCTGCTAACATAATATACTTCATAAACTATTAAATTTAATAACTCGAACTTACGAGCCCTGACTTTGCTCGGCTCAAGCGAAAATCAGCTTATGGAATGATAAAGTAGCTTCTAATCGTTTTGCAATATTATAATTAGTAAATTATGGTTATTAGCTACGAATAAACTTATCGCTATAAATCATAAACATTTGATGATGGTTACAAATATTTTTAGAAAGGATTGTAATGGAAAACTAAGACTTAAAACTTCGTTAATTACAGTTGTAAAATAATATTTATCTACTTACCTAATAAGATATCTGTAATTAAATGTAATTGAATTTGGAGAATCTTAAAACATAATCGACAACACCAACCTGAAGGTTTGCCATCAAATAAATTATCTAAGAAAATTTGAACAAAGAATATACATAAGAAGTATTTCATTTTGTATTTATTATTTGAATTCAAATACGACACAGACGAATAAAGTTAGTATTTTATATATAGTTGCGAAATTATAATTGCTTTCCACAATAAATGACTTCAGCT
This sequence comes from Druceiella hillmani, assembly GCA_039881145.1. Lineage (NCBI taxonomy): Eukaryota > Metazoa > Arthropoda > Insecta > Lepidoptera > Hepialidae > Druceiella > Druceiella hillmani. The sequence goes on from JAYKKI010000002.1 coordinate 1,255,567, forward strand.
TGAAGACGATTTAATATAGATATACTTCTTCAAATTGCTATTTTTACATAAATTTTTATGTTGTATTAAAACTAAAAAAGAATATTCACATTATAATGAAAAAAAAACCAAAGATATTTAGTCATGATCTTGATAGAAGTATTAAACATTTTTAAAGAAAGCCCTACATTTGTGTATTTATAGATATGGGCAACTGACTGATGAATTAAACTTTTAACAGTACCAGGTTTATCTTAATAAACGAAGAAGTGTTGTTTATAATTACATTAATAAATCAATACATTCATCAAGAAAAATAATATGCAATGTTTAAGCTTGCGACTACGTTAGTGTATGAAAATATATATTATTTTATTATCATTAGGTGCCGATAGTGATAATGAAATACGACGTATATATTACGTATAGATATTTGCCACCAAAAAGGCGCAGTTGGAAATTCGTGGAAATACGAAATGAGTATTAGTTTTATATAGTTTACTTACTCTAATATTACACATAATATCTGCAGAAATTTCCCATATTTTTATACTATACGTATATATTTATTAAATACAATGTAAGTTTTAATTATTTATTTACATTTGCCATACTTGAATAAAAATGCTGACCATATTTTTTCACCGAAGAAAAAAACCTAACGATTATAACCAGTAATAATTCGTAAAGTATAAGTTCTATGTGAAGTTTTCTCTGCTCCCAAATATTTTGTTGTTGAATAATCCAGCTGCTAAGGAAGGGCGATGTTCCATGTAACAAAGTGCCGATTGCAAGTTCGTATGTTGAAGAGCAGATCATTTTTATTGAAAATATGTAAGGAGCAAAAGCAATTTTTTTAGAAAATAATTCTAATTTTAAATTTTGGTATTCCAGTATTTTTTATAATATTCTATGACAATGGGGTTTAGAGTGGTCGCTGGAGGAATGGGTCCACCTCCATTTGAATATATATTTAAAACAATATTTACTTTTTTGAAATTACTGTTAAGCTTTAAATTAATAATTTAAAATGCAGTTATTACGTTCTGCTGGAGGTCCAATTAAATTGTTTACGAGCCAGTTCGTTTGAAATGTAACATTATTAATGCGTTTACTGTGAAGAAAATTACCTTCTTCGTACCCAAATTACAACAAGTAAATAAAGAGACCTTAGAAATAATTTTATAAACGATAGGTGTGCCATGAAAAAAACATATGTTATAAAATTGATCATCAAAAGTGAAATGGGAATAATTTTATTTTTTTTTGTATTATTTCTTTCTATAGAATATTTAGTTACACATTGATTGACCGTTTTGTTTTAATAAATTCTTCTAACTATACTTTGGAAAAATGGAAAATCTAATTTAAATTACTCTAATTATACTTTGGAAATATTGGATATACCTGATCTAGTACTAGTTCAATCTCAACATAGTTTGGAAATAAACGCGTTTCAAGTTTAGAGGATTAAATTTATTGGACGCAATTATCAATTTTTTTTGTTTACACCCAATCAATTTTTTTTTCACATCAGAGCATATTTCTTTCTTCTCTAATTACATAAAATTTAATAGTGTTTCCTTACACCTTTTGGAATGGTTGCTAGTTCTAGCCGATTAATCCTTAATCATTCTGTTTTAGGGTTTTGTAACTCAAAAGGAAAAAGAACGGAACGCTTAGTTCATTCACGTATCCGTTCGACCGTCTGTCTGTCCCAGTTATTTTATATTTCAAGTAACTATTAGGTGACTCAAAAATAAACACAAATACTCGTATATAATAACACTCAAAAATATTTACTCTGTAATATTTGAGCCGACAAATTTTTAGGGATTTGTGGAAACTTATTTAATGTTTACGGAAAAACTATAAATGTAGATTATACTTTATATCAATATTTTTAAAAAGATCATAATATTTTTCAGTCTATGAAAGATAAAGTAGAGAATATATATATATATATATATATATATATATATATATATATATATATGTATATATATATATGTATACACACACACATATATATATATATATATATATATACATATGTATACACACACACACACATTTGTGTGTGTATATATATATGGTAAAACTATATTAACATCTGTAAAGATTTTCACAGAAATATTATACACTCTTAACAGTTTTAAATTTCATATGTAAAAATATACACACATACCTCGTTACATGAGTTGTACTTGTATTTGACAAATGTGTTGCAAGTATATAAAAGTATATATTTAATATGCCATCGTAGCTAAAAATTTAAACTTGCCAGTAAAAATAAAAACAATCAGGCGTGAAATAAATTTAACTACGCTCTTACTTAAAAAATAGATTTTTGGATGCAAAAATTCGAACAATAGAATTCAAACTTTCGCTATCGCTTTATATATTTATATACCTTGGTTATGAGTTATTGCATGTGGGGCTACATAAGATGGTAATGGTTATTTTTTTTAAGCCAATGCCTTAAGTTAAGTAATTAAAATTAAAACGATATTCGTTTGAAAAGAAAATCTAGATTTATGCAAATATTTTAATACTCTCTATATATACACATTTAGCCAAATGTATTGCCAAATGTTCTTTTATATATATATATATATATATATATATGTATATATATGTATATAAATATATATATACATATATATATATGTATATATATATATAAATATATATATATATATATATATATATATATATATATATATATATATATATATATATATATATATATATATCAATATATAAGGTCTAAACTTGCTATACAATTAGCTTCCACTCGGCCTGATTTAAAACACGGCACCTCAAGCCTCGCATTCCAAGTCATTTTAGATCTTCCTTTACCTCGTCGAAGAAACGTTCGAGGGACGACCCCTTAGCATTTTTTTCTGTAATTTACCATGCATATCTGCCTCACAGGCGTGCGCTTGAGGTTCTGAACCACCATAACTACCCTCTCTTCCTCTTTGTGCTAATGCCCGGCGCCTGATACTAATAAAAGAACTCTACGCTGGTTGGGATGCGTCACTAACCTTTGTCGTTTACCGGGCCCTATGCTTTCCGTAGCATTTTGCTCAAGTCCGGAATTTCCCAGTTTATCTTAATGAAGACCCGCGTCCCCACTGACTAGACAATGTTTCTGAAAGTTAACTTCTTTGATCGCCCACACAGACCTAATATTACTCCGAGGGGACGGATCCTGCAATAAGCTGAACTTGAGGAAGTGGATCGTACTGTAATAAATTTAGTTTTTCGCATATAATCGCTTCTTGGTTTTGGCTGAATTGTCTTTCATTTTAGTGATAAGGAAGTCAACGTTAACATTCTCTCAAATCCTTTTCCGTTGTGGCAGAGGCTTCCTACAGCAGTGCCCTCCCGCCTCATTATCATGTACTTGATCTTTCTAAATTTACGTATGTCCTAATCGCTCCGAGTATATTTTATAGTTATATGTAATTCCGCGAAAACTCCCGCCTAGTTCTGGTTTGGAATACCATGTCATCTATATATGCCAAATGTGGAGTCGGATATTTGTAAAGAGTAAACGTTACCCGTCTCTCACTTGGCGGAAAATACTATAGTTTTGTGCTGTGCTTCCAGATGGTCACGTTCAGACTGCTCTCTTAAGTGTCAGGTTAAAAAGCATTTAATATATTACGTTTACTTATAACAATCTCTGGCCCATTTTATACTGGCGGGAATACTCTGGTGTACGTTTTCCTAGTTTTTTGTTTTATTCATTTGGATTTATCTGAAAAACTCTCTTTGTGCTCACATTTGCAACAGTGGTTTCAACAGGAAACCTCTTTAAGTACAGCCAGAAGTCTTGGTGTACTTCACTTAAAACTAGTGAACAGGCATGTTATATTCATATCAATTTCCCAGTGGGTTTTGGATACTAAAATTCGTATATTGTGCCTTTGTTTGAATGGTAGCCGTGCTGATTTTCTCTGAAGAAGAGTTTCAAGCATGACTAGGTTCCTAAAAAATTATTAAAATATATTAAATTGACCTTTAAAATATGCATTTTTTGCCTAATACACAATTTTTAAAAATTAGTAATGTTACCATGCAATACATAAGGGATGTCCTGTAAACCATATTGAAAATTTTATAAAAACATATGCCTATATAATTACAGCCCAACACTGAGCATTTGTCAATACACTTAATTTGGTATTGTCGCTGATACCTTAAGAGAACACATCGTTTCATTCTTAATTATAGGAAAGGGGTACATATCTCTAAATACAAAACATTCGTTTTGTTAAGTTATTTTGTACTCTGTTTTATTAAAGAGCTCTTATTCTGCAACTTTACTTAATATATTATTGTGTTCGCGGAGTCATAATACTTTTGCTACACCAACAACAGGATCGTATTATACCCGAATTTTCCATTGTTCCGTCGTATTAAAATACTCAGTCTCTCGGTTTCAATTATATTTGTGTATTATTTATATACAAGAAATAAAAATTAATTTATTAAAGTAAATTACTTGTTTTACACTAGTGTTAAATAATTCATGAAAAAAAAAATTATATCGTATAATTAGATTTCTTATCGCATACATTTACAATGGTTTCGGTAACAGTGTGTAAATAAAACAATATAAAATTAACAAATGTAAATTTCGTTCTCTTCCAACAGTGACAGTAAGTCCGTAATGATATAAAGTTACTTTACTTCTACTTACACCTCATGTTTTACAGTCAAGTATGCATACAGTTATTCCCACGAATACATGTAAATAAATAAATATTCACTTTTCACATTTCAACTCAGATTCTCTTCCGAAAGTTCCTTATTCACCCATTCTTCTTCTTATAATATTTTAAGTAAAGAATTTACCGAATCACTATACTACCTTTATTTTAATTTTCTTTTTCATATATTTCCTTCAATTACATCTATTGTGAACACAGATTTAATTGTTTTCCATATATCATATTCTTCATATAGATATTGAATATATTTGGCGTTAATTTTGTAGAAACACATTATTCACAATTAAATAAAACTACGTGATGTAGTATTATTTGAACTTTCTTTAAGTTCTTTACCATGACCTAGGTTTCGTTGTATTACAACATCTTCAGGTGGGCTATTAGCAAAGATTCTTGTGTCTTGGAATATTTGCTAAAAGCCCACCTGAAGATGTTGTAATACAACGAAACCTAGGTCGTGGTAAAGAACTTAAAGAAAGTAAAAATAATACTACATCACGTAGTTCATTCCTTATGTAGATTGTATTTCATACACGTGGCACACAAAGCTGCGACAACTCGTCTTTTAAAAATATTGACGGTTTGTCTTGAAGTAAAGTGTGTGCTTGCATGTTCAAAGGACCAAATTAGTATTATGAATAGTCTGACTTTGAGTGAACTAGCAAAATTTGATTGTGATAGCGATGATTATTTTTGTGCCAAAATTTTCTTTTCTCAATATTTTAACCTCATGAGAAATAAAATAGAAACAGTACGAATAATGAAAATAATAAACTGGAATTGTAAGAGATTAAAAGCTTTAAAAGTGCAACGACCTTAAAAATAGTGAAAGAAATGAAGAAAATAAAGAGAAATTATATTTCAAAATATTTTAACCAATCACATAATGAAATGAAAAAGTTAGGAACGTTGGGTTTGAGTTGGTTTTGATAATTACTGTAATCCCTCGTTATTCTTAGGAATAAGTTCCTTATTACCGTGAATGATAATACCAAAACTCGTAACGAAAAAAAAAGTAGAGGTTCGGTAAAGTTTTAAACAATAAGGAGAAATGTTGTGTTATATTAAATAATATATTTGTCAAAAATTACAAATAAATTTGTCAATACAAAGATTACAATAAACTTAGTATAGTTGATTAAAATAATATGGAAATATTTATGTATTTCAAATAAAATTGTATAATGGTTCCTTCTGATAAAAATATGTGGAAATATGGATTGTTTTTTTTTCCAGTTCCTTTTCATTTCTTTTAAAGTGACAACTGTTCCAACACTAACTTTTCCAGCGTCGTAACTTATCAGTGGCTTTCTTTGCAGTATCAAGGCAATAAAAAATTTTATAGTTTCTCCAATATTGACTGTACGATGGCAATAATGGAATGTGTCCTCTCAAACTATATTGTTGCAACAGAAAAGGGTCCCCTCTGCGCGTATCAGTACGTGTTTTATGTTCCTGTTAATACCATTATGGTCGACTTTGGGAAAATAATATTTATCCTATCATAAACAGCAAAAACTCAAAGCGCGCGAATGGCAATATATTACTGTATATAAAAAATACTTATCTTTTTCGAACAAAATTTAGTAGCTTTTCTACTATTATTATACAATTTTTCATATTTTAATTATATGATCATGTTTTAAAAGAATTATTTTTAATTTTTTTCACAATTGTTACAATAATACCATGAATAATTTGAAACAAATGTAATTATAAATTATAATTTGTTGACATTTTATTTAATCATCAATATACTTTTTCCCTTTCAGTGTAAATTTATTGAATAACATTCCTTTCATAAAAAAATTCCAAAAAGTATACGATAAACAATAGCTCAAGTATAAAAAAAATCTTACGAGTAAAATTATTTACACCAGTGAATCACTATTAAATATATTCGCACACCGAACTAAAGTGATCATCGCAGCACAGAAAATTTTCGATGACCGTCATGTTTAGTATATACCACCATATACATTAGTAACTAACTTGTCAATCATTGTAAATTTTTCTTACTAATTACAATTTTAAAAAACAATTATAGATGGTAAATCCAAACGTCATCCTTAATTAAAATGTTGAATTGGAGGTCTGATTATTTAGTAGTTTATATTCATATTAAAATTATTATGTCTCATGTAAAATGTACTTTCATTGATATAAAATACCTAAATTTCAGAAATTCGATTTCTGTTTTATACACCCACAATAATATAAGTGTAGGACTCCTTTTTCTCACCCTAATGAAATCTGTGCGATTTCGCAAGATCTGTTATTTATAAATTTTGTCGCCAACGAATGAAAGCTTTCAAAATAAAGACACTGGACCGTAGAAACGTTACTCCTTTTAAGTATACATATTTGAATTTTTTTATGAACAGAACGAACCGTAGATATAATTCAACTTATTTAATGTTCAGTCTCATTTAAAGCGACATCAACAATTACATACGATTGATATAGATTACATGAAATCAGTCATTGACGTTTCAGTACTTTTAGCCACCTCCGATTATTCACTGTACATGTCATGGAAGGGTATTTATATATAATACCTTCCTTTAAGTTCTTACCTTCTTTGCTAACGGAAATATATTCTACTTCTATATTAGCGGTAGGAAAAATCTGACACCTTCATTTTGAAAATTATTGACTTTAATAAATTCAATTTTATGCGTTTATAAATTTTCGCGCAAAATTACGTTTTAAACATCGCACCATTATCATACCGAAGTAATATGTGAGCTAATTTATGTGCATGGGATAGAAAAATTTTAAGGCTTTGGAAATATTAATATTATTAATACATACCATACACTAATCAACAGTACGCTTGAAAAATAATAAAAGTGAAATCAGCATCCTACAGTAACTATGGTTTGTCTCTATTATGGTTATAACACTGTGAGGTTGTGTAATATGATATTTTACTGACATTTAATTTAAAAATCCAATCCAGCTTTCCGTAACCACTTGGTCACAGATAAAGAAATTTCAGTGAATTTAAATGTTTCCATCGAATTTATTGAAGGTAAACACCAAACGCAGTATATAAGTAACTACTAGCTTCTAATTTTATAAATATTACTAATTTCATAAAGACCAAATTTTCTTTTTTGATTTATTTTTGAAAGATCCCAAAGTACCATTAGTGATAAATTCTACCCCCAATTATCATCACACAAGGTTTTGTAAGAACTTATAATTAGAAAATCGGAAAAAAATACCGCGAAATTTATTCTGATATATTAATATTTATTAAGATGAATATCAGTCAATGAAAGGGTTTATAAAAGTTGCTCTTTGTATTTTATAATTTGAATCAGTAGGTTAAGAGAAATTTAAGGTTTTTTAAAAGTAAGCAGGAGTAAAATGCGCATGTGATTGATGTTCCGTGATACGTATATACGTATATGGAGAGGGGGATGAAGAGAGGATATATGGGTGTAGATTTATATAAAGAATGATGTGCGTATTTTCAACCATATGTGGCATTTTCACGTTGTGGCAAACTAGACAAATTATTTACATTAGGAACCCGAATAAAGAGGATTGTTGCATATAGTGAATTTAAATATGTGTATTTAAGTCCATTAAGTGCAACAATCCACTTTGTTGGTAGTAGTGACTAAAATTCTCATTAATCGTAACAATCGAAAAAAAATCCCAATTTACGGATCGTGTAAGTCGTAAAAAAAGATTCTTTGACTGAGAGCGATGTCCACACGTTAATGTTTTTATTTAATTTAAATAAAGGGCAAGACATCGTGTATGAAATAAAAAATAAATACCTAACTACAAACTTGAACCGAACAAAATAATTTTACTCTTATGAAATCAAAAATAAATATAATAAGAATCAGTTAAAACTACTCGAAACCGAGTTTCAAACTATTTAATAACACATTTTAATGCGGTGTAATATTGATAAATAGTAAACGCAAGTAAATGTAAGTATAACGAAAATCAAATAAATAAACGAAATAATTTAGGAAATGGAAGATGTGTATGTAAGGGGGAAAATATAAAAATATTTTCCAAAGCAATAATTCCTCGACAAAATTAAAAACAACTGCTGATATAATTTAACCAAATAATTCCGTAAACTCTATTGTATCTCTGCTTAGTCAAAATGCTAGTACGAAACTAACAAAGTTACCAAACGCTACATTGTTAACTTGGTCAGGTATGATAGCGCACTTGCTTAATTATCCTCTAGAGTGATTAAATTAGAAGTTGAATGTAAATGGTTGGTATTCCTTCTTTGCCACCAGAAGTCCCTGTAGTCATTTCATTTTCATTGTCACATAACGTTCTAGTTATAACAGCTCACCTAACTGACTCTAAAACTACAATGGCGGCAGCTCTCAAATTTAACTTCATGTTGGGAATGTTTCAATAAGTCTCTTGTTTTGTTAATAAAATAATGAAATCCTGCCCCACAATTTTATATTATTTCTACTTCGTGACACAATTGAATGTAACTGACCATTGATTGCTTGTACTCGAAGAAAATTAGATTTATATTAAATAATTAAATATATTTATATGCGTATGATGAATTTAAAATATAAATTGCTAAGTATTAAATTGTTTTTATTTTGTAATATTATTAAATTTCAATAAATTGCGATTACATCTAACCAATTAAAAGCCTTTAATAGCTACTCTTTGGCTAAATATTTTTGCATTTTCGTCCACCCGGTGGTGAAGATTATAACAACAACACATCATTATAGAAACACATCGTTACAGCAACAACTTAGTATCAAGTTCAAGTTCCATATTTATAGAATACGTCGTACATGAATCCTTTATATGTTATATTTTACATTTATAATAAACTTCTGTTACAGGCAATCAGAATCACTTAGAAATTCGAAGAAAAATTCCATAAGGAGTTTTATTTATGTATTCCATATAGAAATTGATAATACTTTACTATACATTTATTATTAAGTTTTTTCAGTATTAAATTTCTATAAATTTTATCTATACACAATTAAACATTATAACACAAAATCCTAATAAATTACTAATTGTATGAAAATATATTAACATAATATTTCTAACAAATCATTAGAATGTATAAATAAGACTTAAGTAGTTATTTTAAGAATTAAAATTTTCAATGATTAAAATAAAACAAAATAGATATTTCACTAAATATATTATTAATTTTTTTTAGATTGACAAGCGAGTATTATTAACCATCGAATATACCACTTTTCCGTTTAAAATAATATAGCTCATCTATTTAATTTCTTTTAATCTTTTCTGGGTAGTTCAATACGTCGTCACAACACGGCCATACCGCGTGATGACCTATTCGATAATGACGCTGCGACCGACGACAAAGCCACATAAGTTTGAGTCGCGTAGCGCGCTGAACAAAACGCCGCGTAATTCTGACTCTTCGGCGTGTTTGGTGTATCGTGCCAGCCGAATAGTATAACCGATAATTTAGCCGCTGAAGTGTCGGCGCCGTATATTCTGTAGATATGCCGCTACATTAAAGGTTCTAAAACGAAAATGTATGATTAACTTCGTAAGTTGAGGCAAAGGAAGTTTCTTGTTATACTGAGGATAAAATAAATAAAATAAAGGAAAAGGAAATGGGAATAACACTATTTCTTTCTATATAATAAGTTTAAAAAGCTTCTTCTCTTTATGTAATATTTCTAGAGTAACATGACAATCTACTTGGTGATTACAAGACAACAAAAGATGATTTCGTTTTATTGTGAACTTAGGTTTAGGCGCTTTCAGATATTTGGGTCAACATTTTAAAAATTGCAACTAATTAGGCAGACCTATTTACGTGTTCCAGTGTTATTATTATTTATTGTGAGTTAAATTATCATTTATTATAAACGCACGGGGAAGCATAAGAGGGATCACTAAAAGTATAGTTATTTCCTTTTGAGGTACGAAGTCCGAACAATTGTAATATTTTTTCACCGTAGAAGTTTTTGCTTATATTTTTTTATCTTCGAATATTAAACTCGATAACGTTCCGAGATAAAATGTGTGACGGACGCTTGTTGTATACCGAATAGGTGCGTGGAAATACCCATATATGGAGAGGTGAGACCGGCCGGAGTAACATGCAAACAAGCGCCTTCAGCCTCAGACAAAAAGGGTATCTATCTGTCTGTAAGGCTTTATTAGGAAGAAGGTTTTAAAAGTTGATGTTAAAAAGACGGTTGTTACGTTTTTAAAGAGCTCATAATTACGGGTCTCTAAACAAGTATTGAAATATCACTTATATTTATTTATCATCATCACGAACGTAAATAACTTTTGTAGGATGACAAAAGAACCAAGTAGCATTTCGGGTGCGTCCATTAAAAAGGCAAACAGGGCAATTTGTCATTCTTTTCCAAGACTTGAAGCTGCCTCTTGAGTAGTTTTTCAACTATTTTAGGATATAAATGTAAATATTTAAGGTAATACGAAAAATCAGAAGTAAAAAAGCAACATTTCAAGACATAAATGTAAAATTCGACTAATATGAAGTTGCTTTCTGCTCAAAGATTTGCCATATAAATGTAAGATTAAAATGAAATTAACAATGTACGTGTATTTTTTGTTTAAAATTTTTTGTTCCAGAAAATTTACAATTTATTTTTTTCTTATTTATGAACTCAATAAGTGATAAAAATCGGTCAAGCACGAATGGAACTCGCATTACGAGGGTTCCATACAAATTTAGGAATTTATAAACATTTGCTGGTAATTTTTATTAAACTATTTACAAAATTTCAATCTTTCACAGACGCACATTTAAAAAAAATTTTGACAACCCCAAATTAACAATTTTCGGATTTTTTGCTTTACTAATGCCATTAGACTTTGCTTCTTGCTAAATTTTACGTTTTTAAGTTAACTGGGAAGTACCTTACATGTTTTTATTTATTTAAGAGTGTTGAAATAATCGGTAAAAACGGCCACATTTTAGGGATCTTCTTGATTGTGTTGACTAAAACGCTTGAATTTTTAACATTCCAAGAGACCGTAGATATAAGTATTTAATATTAATTTCAACTTGATACCTCCGCGCGTCACTGAGAAAAACGGTCTTAACATATCGATAGATAAACAACGAAGTGATAAAATTATTTTGTTGTCCGCCTGTCAGTGGAGACCTATGAGGCTTCCTTTTTTTCAGGTAGAGAACCCTGGAAAAAAGATTAGTGTCGTCAAATATTTTAAATTAAATTAGGACATGTTTGCTGTAGAAGAAGATTATGATAAGTAATTAGGCATACTAGGAGCGTAGTCTAAAAAATATGCAGATACAGATCAGGAAGTGTATGTTTTAAGTAAAATTCGTGCAATGAATTTGTGTCAAAATATGTGATTGAAACTTCTGTTGATTGTCGAAATAGTTTTGTCCATTATCTTGATGTTATATTTGTATAGGCTAAATTCTAATTTATTTTCATTTAAATTATTTGTCTTTACAAAGAAAGAATGAATCGATTATCGATAATAATCAGAATTTAGTACCCCACTTTGTTTCCGTAAGGTATATAACAACAGGAGAAATCTACCATAAATTACATTATCAGTACTTGACTGGCACGATATATAAATATTGATGGATGCTAGTTTATTTGCGATAAAAATACTAAGGATTTAAATACAAATATCTGAATATTCTTTTTTGTGGCGCAATTAATGGCAAACGTATACAAATATGTAATCTCCCGGATCTAAATTTCTCCGTTATTCACTGTTATTGTAAGAGCAATAAGAGAGAGGTTTGGACATGTGAGTGTCTCACTAAATATTTTACTAGATCCCAATATTATGTTCATGGAAGTATAGTGTTAACGGCGGACGAAAATTAAATAGCCTCTGGATAGCATTAACCACACATCAACCTAGACATATAGGAATTAAAAAATATACGTTTTGTGCTTATCAAGTGAATAATTATGTACATTAAATATATTACGCAATATGATTATTTTAATCTTAACCACCGTTTGTATCCACTTTCTTCTTCTTTCTTTGTCAAAAAAAAATTTAGATCCTTGGTTACTTACAAATTTTCATTCCCAAGAAATTATTTTTAATAGTCTTGAATGAAAAGCGCACAGATGATGAAATATGTATGTCATAAATAAAACGGTCAAAATATATCATAGATATTTTTTTTTATGTAGGTTATTTTGAACACCTAGAATTACTTTCATGTAAAAAATATTAGATATTGAATTTTTAGTTAAATTTTTATTATATTTATTTAATAATACTCATAATTAAGTTACACATACTTTACATAATCCTATTTATTCGATATAGTAAGCAATATAATCCTTTATTATGTAAAGCGAGCCTCGATTATATCTCGATTATATCTGATGTGAGATCTAATTAAAGGTACTTTCACTCTCATCGCTGAATAAGACTGTGTAAATATTTAGTATATATTTGAATATTCACTCGTGATTGACAGTTTTTTTTTCATTTAAACACTGTTGTTTGTATCTAATCTATAACGTCATTAATATTGCTGACATTTTCATCGAGAAGGCTCAGACGGGGAAACACGACTACCGCCTGCGGCTTTGGTTTACTCGTTATTAACGCAGTAACGCTATCAACTTGCATTGTGCGTGTACGGTCTTATTTGCTACAAATTCCAGAAATATATAACAGTTATAGTCTTATTTTGGTAAATAAAGCCAAAATTTCGAGATATTCTAGGAGCCAAGGAACTTTTAGCAAATACAACGAATATAGCATTTTCCATTTTTGGAATACATGTTAAATAGCTGATTGAATAGCAGACCCGTTACGCAAAACTGTATATGATAATCAACTCTACATACGCAAATAAGTGAGAGCACGTATTCATTTTTTATAAACGTGTCCTTTTTTTAAAGAGGATAGAAAAGTTTAAATTCAGCTTATCTCAAAAAGTTCGATCAATTTTTGCAAGGACAGTAAACATTCGAACACTTTTTCGTTTTTTTCTGTTTCAATATTACTTTTTAAATTTAATCACTACATTTCAAAGGTCTTTTTAAATATAATTCAACGTCATTTAACTAATCATATTGATATGATGAAGGCAGTTAGGTCTCAGACGAGAAATATATTGAATATTCGAAAAAAATATATCTGTACTCTGATATTCTGCATTTCCCGGAACGTCTTGAATTTTTAGTTATTTTGACTAAGTTATAATTAATTTACTCTGTTAGAACAATATAAGTATTATCAAGTGATTCAAAATCGACGAATATTATATTTGGAAGAGAGCAATAATAATTATAAAAATATTGAAAAGTTCGTAAAATATAAAACTGGGTATTTGCAGTAGTAGAATGGTGGGAACAGAGATAGGAAAATCTTAAGACTTTTAAGGAAAATATCACATTGATGTACATGGTAATAAAGAAAACAAACTTCAAATACTTGTATATTTGCCCGAAAATTTTTAGAATACTTTTGAATGAAAATAAACTTAGCAAGATTAGGTTATTTATCGGAAAATATATTTTTTAAATACAGAAATAATGACAGTCAATTGAAGCTATTTGACACTAAACAAAGGGAAAAGTGTAGAAAAAGCCACATAAAGGTTTAGGAAAAATATTTAAACTAAGAACAATATAATAAAGATGTGGCTCTGTCATGGTATTAATTTGTTTTTATGATTGGGGCTGATTAATTTCGTTGCATTAAAAGGAGTAATATGGTAAATTACCAGATTAATATTGTAAATATAAATTTGGAGGAATTTTCATTGGAACTACAATCCAAAACAAATCGCCTAAAATTTTAAAATATGATTTAAAAACTAAAATAGTTATATTTGTGAACATTATAATAAATTTGTGAATAATATTAAATACAAAATTATGAAAGTGGCGGTATTCTTGAACGTTAAATTTTACCACGACAATTAAAAGCTATTATTGCAACTTTTGCAACTGCTTTTTAGGTATTCATGTCTAAAAATGACCGATTATGATCATTTTGTTATCCATCTGTCTCTCTGTCTGTATATAAAGACTTTTTATCCTAAGAAAGGCCAGAGGTATTGAGTTGAAATTCACATTAAACATTAAGGTCCATGGTACTTAATTAATTGATTGTTTTGATCGACAAAATTATTATTAAATTGAAAAGAATTACGAATCAACTTTATCATGTGGTAAGGATCCAAGAAAGTGTAAATGTGTGATTTTAGTGCCTGGGTGTTTAAAATAAGTTTTCATATTAATGTTAACCAAGCAACCTAACTTTTTCAAAATACTTAAACTTATAGGACAACCATCATATGTAATTGGTACAACTTCGACATTTATGTCATTAATTCTAAGCTCTGACGAATTAAATTTTCAAAGTGTACCCCAGTAGCACCGTTAACGAGGAAACACCCTACTGGAATTTTTCAGTCAGCGTTGATAGCACGTCTAAAAATACTAAAGCATCTTTTAATTCTTTTAAACAGTCAAAATTCGAGTTATTTCTAATTTTAATATAACCTAGAAATATTTTGCCATCCCATTAAATTCGTCTTCTAATAATAATTTTATAAATTATGATATTACAAAATTATCGATGATCAGATATGTTTTGTTTATGGTTAATACTATGTAAGACCTCCCTGTTAAATCTAGGGTTACCATCGACATCAGAGTGCCATTTCTTAAATTTTGTGAAGAGGTGAAGAGGACAGGTGTCAAATTTTTCTCGTCCATAGTTATACACTTTTGGTGAGTAATAATATAATGCAAGACCAAATTTCAAGGCAGTATTTTTTTATTATTCTCCCTCTTTTGACATATTAACCTGATTTTAATTTAATGATTTTTAGTGCCTTTATGTTTTCTTCTAGTACGTTGTAAAATCGCCTCAAACCTTTTGAAATATCATTTAGAAGTGCATTTTTTTGGGCAGCGCCGATTTTCTTCACCAAATCTTTTAATCAAGAGAGCTTTCTGTTTAATAACAGTTCGGGAGATATAAAGATATTTCGTAATTTTTATTTTCTGGGTGTTTTCTGAAGAAATTTTGATTATATTCTGGACAGGAAGATCTCGCAATAAATTCTAAAACCGAAATAATTCTTGACATGTATTTATTTATAAATAACATAATTATGATATATGTGCATAATGCATTAAATATGATGGGTATCAGTTTTCTTTTCCAAGGGGGCTTGAATGTATTAAAGGCACTTTCTTGTCTTAAACAAAATGTCTTAAACAAAAAAATTAATTTAATTATTTTTTTAGAACAAACTTGTTGCCGACTTATATTAATTTTTACACTCTAAACATGACAGTGGTTTGTTGTCTACTTAATAATATTTTTATTCAAGTTCATAATTAATAGTCACTGGCGATAATTGTGGATTCGGTCGACGTAGAACATTTTACTAAACTCGTAACTTGTTACACATGATGATTGGTACCAACATTTTCCAATATATATATATATAATCTGCTATATATATATATATATACGCATATATGTATATATATATATATATATATACGCATATATATATATATATATATATATATATATAAATATGTATATACCAGTGGCAGATTTCAAAGTTTGAACAAACATAGTTTCTGAACGGAACACATAAGAGGGGCGCGGGGGACGTCATTAGAATCGCAAGCGCTGCGGATGTTTTAGTAGCCATGGAACAGTGGAGTGGAGAGCACCACGCTTTGCCGTCGAGGTGTACATTTCGAGTGGATTTTCGCTGTCTGTACCACGCCGTCGATTTAATAATCGTTACAGTATCCGTCGATTACGTGATGGACCATCGATCAACCTCATTCAGTCATGGGTAGCAAGGTTCAGAGCTACAGGATCAATATTGAATAGGCCCAGGCCAGGACCTACACCATTAGTAGCCACGGATGAAAATGTCGAGCGTGTTATGGTTTCTGTCGTTGAAAATCCCAGTTTATCACTACGTACACGTTCATCGATATTAGGAATTCCGAAATTAACTTTACAGGTAATAATGCAAAAAAAGCTCAAGTTCCATCCATATAAAATTAAAATTATTCAAGATTTACACGATTCTGACTTTGAATTAAGAAAAACTTACGCGGAGGTGATGTTGTTCTTATTCTTTAGTGAGGAAGCTCACTTTCACATTGGAGGATATGTGAATAAGCAGAACTTTCGTAACTGGGATGTCCACAACCCAAGACAAATGCATCAAGAGCCTTTACGTAAGCCTAAAGTAACAGTCTGGTGTGCCATGTCGGCATCTGCAATCACAGGGCCTTATTTCTTTGAAAATCAACGTGGCCAAACTGTAACTGTGAATTCGGAGAGATATGCCCAAATGTTAAATGACTTTTTCAGAGTAGAACTACAGAATAGTCCATCCTTCAACCAAAACACATGGTTCCAGCAGGACGGGGCCACAGCTCACACTGCTAATATGTCCATGAATGCAGTGCGACACTTATTTCCAGAAAAAAATATATCCCGAAACGGTACCGTACCGTGGCCACCTAGGTCACCCTATTTAAGCCCATGTGGCTTTTTCTTATGGGGATACTTAAAATCCGTTGTTTACAAAACAAATCCGAGCACTGTGATACAACTTAAAGAAAATATTCGAGCCGAAGTCAGTAGGATACCCCAGTCGCTCTGCAAACGCGTTTTTGAAAACATGCGCGCTAGACTCGAAGAGTGTGTCATTGAAATCTGCCACTAGATATATATATATATATGTATATATATACATATATATATATATATATATATATATATACATATATATATATATATATATATATATATATATATATAGACATATATAATTGATGCTGATCTACATATGCCTAATAAAGTAAAAAAATAATAAACTATAATTATAAAAGTATAAAAAGCCAAAGCTGGATGCCATCATGAAGTGGAAGCGGCACCATCTGCTCGTCGTATTTTTCCTAGTAGAAAAATATCTTCATCAAAGTGCATCGAACAAATATTATCATGTTTTTGAGAAAATCAATCACATCTTCCAGTAATTCGTATCTATTGTTCTTTATACTTCAGTTTAGTAGAAAATCTAACTAATTGTATAGATGAAAGTATTCAATGATATGCTATTAATATTACTCAGTATTACTACTATTATATTATTGAATACGTAATAAAAAAAACACGAAATATAAAAATTTCTTTATGTTTAACGAGCATTAAACTATCAACTCAGCTACATCATCACGTACGTTATACTCACCGTTTTGGCGATGTTTTAAGTGACATGATTGAATTATAAATTATAAACAAAATATCTGAAAACAAAGTTTACTTATGTCATGAGATGCCTGCACTTGATATATTTTTAGTTCCACTACGATTTTTACAAGTTATTACACAATAAAGCAATATGTTTTCCCTTTAAAAATAATAAACATTAAAAATGAGAATGTAGAGGGAGTAGCAAGTGCATATTAACTGAACCATGCAGCAACGCGGCACGCGGAACGTCGCCTGGCGGTGCTCACTTTGGTTTGTAAAACGATCTTTGAAATGACATGGCATATCTATTAGAAACCTATCGCTTACCTTCCAACATCTTTGTGTAAAACCGTGGGACTGTAGCGAATTTTCTTTTCCCTCGCAATCGTACCTGCACTTATGAGTTACTATATTCGTCGGTGAATAGATGTGCATTAGGAGAAGAGAAAATAAGTTGCCGAATGCTTTAGTTGTTCTGCTGTTTTGTGACATTTACAAATTTTAATTTTTAACGATATCCTTCTACGTCATTACTGATATAAACATATTTTTATAAAATTACATAAAGTTTATAGCATTTAACACAACTTATCGGTTTCAAAGTTTTATGGCCACGTTTAAAGGCCATGTCCTTCTATTATTTTTTTTAGTGTTGTTTTAACAAATCCTACAAATATTTCTGCATGAGCATATATAATAATATTTTAGGCATAAACAGCAATTGACTTTTTTATTTCTGCACGCTGCTCAGTCTTGCCCATCTTTTGAAATTTATCATTGGCAGGTAATTTCTTCTTGAACTGGAAACTTAATGCCTCAATCAAACTTATTTTAGTAGAAATGTTTTTTTCCTAATTTTTTTCTCTTCTTTGCTGGTCTTCGTACCATCATTATACATTTTAATAAGTTATGCTAGAGAAAATAATTGATAAAATAAAACAACAGTAAAATATTTGAGGAGAAATTGAGAAATTAAACGCCTCCTAATTAAAATGGGGTCTGCTATTCAAAAGTACTAATAAACTAAGCCAAAGTATATTTAAATCTAAAATATTTTCCTATATTTATTAGCATAGTACACTTTACCTGGCTAGAAGATAATTATTATCAAATGTTTTTACAAAAGTCTAGTTATTTAAATCCTACGAACGTTTCCATAAAGTAATTGTATTTTTCCGGATTGCATATAAAGCTCTGCATTGGTTTGAAAAGTACTACTTAAAAACCAAAGTACATTTAAATGCCCCGTATAATCTAAAATATTTTGCTATATTTCTTTGCATAGTACACTTTATCTTGCTAGAAGATAATTATGGTCAAATGTATTTACAACAATCTAGTTATTTAAACTCCACAAACTTTTCCATAAAATAATTGTATTCTTCCGGATTGCATATTAATGTAAAATATGTTTAGGGTGACATTTTTATTATAAATAAGATAAATAAATTACTATCAATGCGAGATACGCATGTCTTATATTATATTTTACAGTGTAATATAGTATATTATTCTCATTACTAGCAAATGATTTTGACTTATTACAACTTTATATTCATTACATAATTTTTTTGGATTCAATTTTTGAGCCATTTTCTTATCGGATAATAGTACTTAAGCACTATTATCCGATAAGAAAATCGTAATTTATTAAAATATCAAATGTAATTAAATCGACGTAAATTGTAATATTCTCGCTTTTATATAGATATGTTTATTCCCTTTTATGTAAATATGATATTTTTTGTTAAAAGCGTTACTCAAAGAAAATTTTGTTGTAAGTTTGAATTAAATTAAAAAAAGATAAAACTTTGTTTCCACAGCTCTATGCCTGGAGAATTTTAATATTAAATTTGAAAAATGTAGAAAAAATCATTTAATATAAATTAATTTATTTTAATTAAACTTTATTTTATTCTTTTATTGAAATATTATCATTCCTTTGTTGATTTATTCAATAAAAATGTTTAATTAATTTTTTTTGTAATTTTATTTGCAATGGATATTTAACCACTGTCTCATAAACTATGTTTGATAATATTATGATCTCCACTATATTCCTGAAATAGTAAAATAACTTCCAAATCCCACACTGTCCCACAATGTAAAGATATTTTCGTATCTTTAATATCTTTTTATTCTAAATTATTGTATTTTCTTCATTTTTCTTTTGGACGCTGCTCGTGAATTGCATAATTGCATTCCAATTTAGTTTCTTTGATAAATTATGTTTATTTAAAAAAATCTTATGATCAGGTTTGACCGAAGCATGGTAAAGTTTACTATTGGGCAATTTCAGAATTTTATTTGATATTTATAATATTTTATGACTATAATTAACGGAAGAATTCATTTGGAAACTTTGTACTTTATATTACATTTTACTCTAAATTGCACATAAAATCGTTAAAAACATAGAATGTTTTAAGATTATATTTGACGCCCATTTATCTGCTGAGTTAGTCACGGCATACTTGGCTATCTGTACAATCCTGTCTTCAAACAACTCAGTTACAGTAAACATATATGGTTACAATTGTTTTCGCATGAGATAGTGTTTATTATGAAAGTATATATTTATTAGCAACAGGCCAAATTTGTATACATGATATTTAACATACCTTATCACAACTTGCATGTACATGAGCGTTCAGTGTTTCCTCTTTCCTGATCCACAATCTGCTAATTACGAAACTTCATTGAGAGCCGTGTTTCTCTCGTTGGTATTGTCAGTCTTGTGTACTCTATTGAAGCACGTTATAATTGTTTGTAGTAAGTGCTTTAATGTAGATAATTAGTTACCTTTAGTGAACACGGCTCAAGGTATGATACTTGGTTGTAAACAGGCAAGGTATGAGAGCTTGCTGTAAACTTCAAGCAAAATTACGATTAAAACACGTAATGATATTAGTTTTATCTACTGAGAAAATTAACAGTCCCCGAAGTGAGCATGTTTCTAAATCCACTTGGGCCATAAAATATTTCTGGTACTATTTATTATTAATTATAGCTACTACAAATATACTATTGACCTATTAATTATATTTTTAAAATGATGAGTCCGAACATTCAAATAATGAAAGTTTGTCTCTCAGTATTTAAAGTTTTGTATTAAAAATGGCAGCCTTGACTAAATGATTTGATAAAAGCTTTCAAACTGATCTTGTAAAAGAATTTCATGCAAATACTTTATTAACATTATTATATATATTTGTGAAAAGTATGTATATTTTGTTGGTGTTAATATTTTGTCAATTTTAATATATACGTTAAAATTAATAAATTTTAAATTGAATAAATAATTTTATTGATTTTGAACTATAGAGTACTACGTAAGTAACGTATTTCAGGTTATAATTATTTTCTTTTAAGCGTAATGTATATAACATTATATTTAAGATGAAGTGTTGGTACACAATTTTAGTTGAGCTAATTCTCAAACTTGGCAAATTTTTTCTGACCGACTTCACATGAGAACTTTCTCAATTAGACGCGTATGTATTTTTTGCATGTATGTCCACCTGTAATTCGTAGACGCGTTAACCGATTTACATTGTTTTTTTTCTTATTCGAAAAGAAAATTGATTAATTTCGCGCACCATATTTTTTAATTTAATTTCATTGATATATTGAATTCCTTTTTTAATTTGTCTTTAATATATAATTATAATATTTGAATAAATGATTATTATCTAAATGGTTAAAGTGAGTTTTGATAAGAATAAGTATCATTATAATTGTTGTTACCGAACTACCTTACTAATAACGTCTAATAACATTACAAGTAACTGAAATATTATTGTCTTACTTAATGTTTAACTTATGGTTTGGAATTAAACATTAATTCGCTTTTCATTACTTGAAAAATATGAAAGATTAACATGATATTTATTAAAAACATAAAATTAACCATTTTTTTTAAATCAATAAGAAATAAATAGTTACAATAATCCTGTTTGCATTCAAAACATATAAAAGAACAAGCTACATCTATTTTTTACATATTAATTCAAGGTGACTGGACATTACTGGAGAACAATGAAGATGAAAAAATAAAAATTGTTCCAATGACAAATTTAAAATTAAACAATATTCATAAACAGAAAATTTTATTTTACCGTCATATCATAAAGAAAAAATTTAATAAAATTGAACAAGAGTGTATTCAAACTTATTTACTTTATTGCATTCTGTAAGTTTTTACGTATTTTGTACGTTTTTTCCCGTAAGATTGCTAGCATTATTTGATTATAGGATGTATATTAATATAAGAATTAAAGAAAATAAATGGCAATTATAGCTTTACCTATGTCTACTTTTATCCGAAACATAATAAGTATTATATACGACAATCGAAGTTGAGAAATAGTTTTAGGTGAAGAGAACCTAAGTACGCTTGTTGATAAAGTGTGAATAGTCAAATAAATAGGAATATATATGTATATATATATATATATATATATATATATATATATACACATATATATGTCTCGTTAAACAATAACGTGACATTAGAATGCGTAACCAATATGATAGTGGAGTGGTTTAAATATATTTTAGACAAATCATTATAATTAAATTTCCACAACGGTTTCAAAAAGAAAATATACTTCTGTTTTTCGCCAATCACCGGGAGTTTTTTCCTTTTTTGTGGGGTTTTTAATAAGTTGTAATTTTTATTTGCGGTGATATTTGTCGATCAGATATTTAAAACTCGTGCAAAGTAATTCTTAAAGAACATTTCTTCAACTTCTTTATCGAAAATCATCTTTTGATTTAATATGAATAGGAAATGAAATATCACTAACCTACTCATTATTTGTAAATACTTGCAAGCGCTTTATTTCCATCCTCATAAGCCATGTACTATATGATTTTGATTTAATCTTATAGTAAGGGCATTACAAAATCCTATATTCTAATTTTCGGAGAATTTAATTTCGTTTTGTTCTCTGTCAATAACGTTAGAGCTGTAAGCTGGGATTTTTAGGATTTAATTTTCCTTCTATTACCAAAAGTGAAGAAAAGAAAGTGGTGTTGTTTCAAACATGTCTTGTTTTCAAAGTTTATTTATTTTTACTTAAAGCAAAATTGTATGGAATTACTTTAACTAATTTTTCCCAAAGTAATAATGAATTATTTAAGAGTATGTTATAATCACGCTATCTTAAATCTCATTTCTGACTGGCTGAATTATCCTGATACGATTTTCAGTTAAAACTGAAAACCTACGACTCCATAATACGTTCTGTTACTTTTTCGCTATTTCTCTTACATTGTAATAAATATGTTATTTAAATTGAACATTGCTGCCATGCCTATCGCTTAGCTTATCGCATAATGATTCTTTGGTATTTAAATTTGAGGATTGCGGGGCATAATCATCGCTTTTACTTGTTTCTTTTTTTCTTACGCTTTCATATTTTTTTTCACAATATCTTTGTACGTGTAAACCATCATATTGCTGGAAAATGATGCCATTTCATGTAAATTTTATTACTAAGCTAATTTTTGTTTGTTTTCAAACATTTTTAATTTCAATCATATATGTCTCCAGAAAAATATTTTTATCCACTATCCGCTTCGTATGCTCTCTTCCATAATCAGTTTTTATATTTTGTTGTTGTTAGCTATTAACAATAATTTTTTTATAATATATATTTGGTTATATTTTTATTTGATAGGATTGGCTGATATTCTTTCCGAATCGCACCTCGCTTTATTCCCATTCTTGGTTAGACTGCTGGAACTCATGTGCTCATTTGTATGCAGTGCATTTTATTCAAGCATATTTAAAGTGAAATAAAGAAAAACCAGTTGGTTATATGCCAATCGGTTGAGTTTTTTGTGTGATAAAAATATACTTGAGAAGAAGAAAAGTTTATTACGAATAATATACGACGACGAATATAAGTATAAAAATTTCAAGATTTCTGTTAAAGATTTTATTCTATAATATCTGCGTCGAACAATCTTCAATTAACCGTATGCTTTGCTCAAAAAAGTATGTATAACTAACTACGCGCTTGCGATAGAATATAGTCGTCGTGTTATTAACGTTTCAATGGTGATTATCTGATTTGGAATTTCGTGTTGCGGAAACCTAACAACATTAGGCACAAGTATTGTAATAAAATATATAAATATTACTAATGCGCTGAGGCACGCGCCATTAAAAGTTAGTCATATTAAACTTCCCATTAAGAACTTAAATGTTTTTACAATAAAGCAACCAATTACATTATACTAGTACTACAATTTTTGTGTCACCAATTTTATTCATTCACAAAGCTTATGGGACATCTAGAACAGGTGACAAGTTTCTCATACGGGTTACTGTAAGCTGCACCGCAATCTCCATTTATATGAAGCCAAGATCAATACGGACCATGCCACTGTAAAGCGCCATATGTGTTCAAGTGAACGCTGCTAGACTCTATTTTAATAAAATGAGGAAGAGTAAATTGGAAAATTTGAATTGCCGCTTGACTCGTACGGATTGATTCTGAATTTCTAGCCTGGAATATTTAGATGTAAAAGTATCTTCGCATAAAGCACCCCATTTTATTTTTGAGAGTCACAACAACACTCACCTAATTACTTCTGAGAATGGGTTTCTGACAATTACCTGCTTTTTTCTTTAGCTTCTCTTGCGCAATTGTTTTTTAATGCGGCGGAATATTTATTATATTATTTTTTTTTTATATATAATTTTTACGTAACGATTGTGGTGTCACGAAGCGTATAAAATAGCACAAACGCCACTTCAGGAAATTAGTCCTAACCAAAAAACTATTTAAATTAAGTCAAATATCAATAACTATTTCACTAAAAGAAATTATAACCACTATTAATGTAAACAAATTTACATCTTCTAACCCGGGAACTTCCGATATCTGGCAGTCTTGGTGAACTCAGAAGACTCCTTCAAGCAAGAGACTGGAACCTGCGCCGCCTGCTAAGTTTTGATATTCACAAATGGTATCTTGGAACAAAGGTAGTCCGGCTCGATTAATAATGCTTACCGGTTGAGATCCCTCGTTCTTCCCATTAATTTGTCTAGTTCAGATTCATTCCGTCAAGGTATGGAAATGAAAGTAATTATGATTATGGGTTAGTGACTTATTTCTTCTTTGAAATTACTAGAATTTAGAATGGATATTTCATCGTTTATAAAACGCATAAAAGCCTTTTAGGGAAATTCTTAATTATAATAATTTTGCCGTCATCATATGTATCGAAGAATATTTTCATATTATTTGTGTTTTTTTCCAGTTAATAGAATTCATAGAAAACTGTCTTAAAAACTCATAGAAGTCTTTCCATAGCAAGATATTAATTGATATCCAAAGGCTGAAAGAACTTGCACAAAACTGTTTCGGGGACTCACAAAAAGCAACTGAACTAAATTAATATTTGTAAAACCGTCTTGAAATTTCTCATACGAAGTTTAAATTGAAATAGCAGAAAATTATATTCCTTTGAGAAACTTTTACACAAGACAAAGAGTCTTATATTTTTAAAGGTACAATTTAGACATTAATATTGAATTCTTTATATAAGAATTTTTACGGCATCTCTTGTTTTGAATAGAAAGAAACCTCTTAAAACCAGATTGCATTTCAAAAGTACCTTGTAACTATTATTTAGTTGACTAATATTTTAGCTTAAACTTTAAGCAGAATTGCTTTCACAACATGGACTCATCAGTTATTAAACTCGCGCATTTAGTTTTTACTGCATAACAATTAATTGGTTTAGTTTTTTTTAGATCGTGGTAAAAAATAATTCAGTAAAAAGTTTCCAAAAATATACGTTTATACTGAATAGTTCCTTCATAATTGTTATTTAATTATAATGTTGTGTAGGTTAAAGTTCATTAATATTTCATGAGTTCATGAGTAGTTCATGAGTAGGTTAAAGTTCATGATTAAAGTTCATTTTTTCAATATATTCCGACAAACGGCCAAATAGACAGTTAGTCAAACAAAAAGTTCGTAGTAAATTTTGATTGGGACACAATATGGTCTAAATTTTAAGACTAACCTCAATAATTACCTTAATAAAAATATTTAGCTCCACTAAACATTTGTCTGCTCAATCAAACAGTCAAATAGACACATATACAAACAGGTATACATTCTAAGACAACCGTTTGTGCCCAATTTCACTCCTTACACCACCCAAACGATTTTATTGTAAAAAAATGAATTGGTAGAAAATGTTTATATGATAAAATGAAATCAAAAACCTTATCTACTTAAAGTAGAAAGGAAATAATTTTGTGTTTTATAAAATAGTTATTTATATTGCGGGACTTATTTTTGAATAAAAAGATATTATTAAAGTATGTGGCATTTATATCCCTCTGGTATTTAATGAAATTTAGTATCATCAAAACCGTTAGCACTAAAGGCTTTATATTTAACGACTAACTCGGCCCAGTTCCACATTAAATATATTACTAGGGAAGTCTATGCGTGGATGAGTTACAGCTTTGTCTATGAATATAATACAAATATATATATATATATATATATATATATATATATATATATATTATCCTAACTAACATAAACTATGACGTTACAAACAATTTAAAATGGCCACCATAATATTTAAACGCCTAACGAAAAAAAACACATCCTAAATTATAATTTAGCTAAATTGTTATTTAATCTGGTATCATTACCAGGAACTCAATTCCAAAAATACCTGAAAAACACACCGAAAGGCATAATTCGGGTCCGCGCTGTAGATTTTTCATGAAAACGTCGGGATAAAATCAAAATAAGTGTTTCATTTAATATGTAATTTAAGAACCAATCTCTCTGGAAACTGCGTTCGCTTACGATTGGATTTGCCGCTCCCAATAGATACATTTGCAGTATGTCTTGTAATGGGAGTCCAGCAGAGTTGTAGTAAATCGAACCTTGTTGCACGCACGGTTTTTTGCTCAATAACATCATAGTTTACCGTAGCACCCTCCACTGACGTTCATAGTGCGGCATCTCAAATGTATCTTATAACTGGTATAAAAGTAAATAATATCTTAATTCAACTTTAAGCAGAACTGTTTTCACAATATGGAAAATATTTACTCATCTGTTATTAGGGTCGCGCATTTAATTGTTATCGTATTAGCGCCAATTCATTTCGTTTCAAGTCCTTTACCGTAGCCAAAAATAATTCATTAAAATTCTCCAAAAATACACAGTACTGAATAGTTTCTTCATTAATTTTTCATTAGATATATTTTTGGGTATGTTTCGTGCTCAATAATATCATAATCTATCATAGGACCCCCTATTGACGTACGCGTATTGATGTCGGGCTACGACAATGCGACGATATTTGGTGATCGGCATACATACTCGTCGGACGCCGCCACATTGTAATAGATTTCTCATAATATCACTTATTTTTGTATTGCATTCCAAAGATCCCTTACAATTGCTCGGCCTTAGACTTTTTAGGTTTCTTGGATTCCTTTTGGCGTGAGATTTCCTCTGATTGTTTTACTATAAATTTTATATAATTACGAGCATATTTACGATTCATATCGCCTGATGAGCTACGTAATTGCTTTGGGTTGTTTTTAAATTTTTATTTCTGCGCTGTCATAGATCTCGTATTTTTTACAAGACAAACACGGACAGGCACGCTCTATCCGTTATGGGTAAAATTGTTAACGCATTATAAGCTTATAGTTATTAGCGATTGAAATCTTTACATGTTTTGTAACACAAGAAAGTTGGACCGCGTATATCATACTTAACGAAGTAATGGACGCTGTCATGGTATAATATAATGTTTTTCATAATTTATACCATATATTTCTCTTAAAGAGGGAAGTCATAAAAAATTAAATTTTAGGAATTATAGAATATCATAAAAAAATAGAAACAAAAATTGTAAAAAAGGAGCACGACTGCTTGAAAAAAATTAAACAGAAATTGAAAACAAAAAGTTAGCAGACTCGCGATTAATATTCCTAATAATAGACTACTTTCAACTTTTACCCTTAATATATTGTACTGATCACAAGACAATTTTGTTCTCTGAAATTTTCATTGCATTTGTAGGTCTGCTTGTTAGCAAACTGACTCAAATTATCAAACATACCACATTTTTAATCTATAATGTTTCTTAACCCTTCTTCGCAGGCGTGCAAAACATCGTTGATTTTAATCATCGGTATGAAATAATACGTAGTCAAATAAATATGAAATAATATGTAGAAAAATACCTGCTTAAACTATTATGTGTCCAGCTTGATAATTTGAAGCAGTTTACGATCAGCGAGTCGTATAAAGTGCAAGTGTTCATTACGATCTAAGGGATGCTTAATATTATTCTTTTATTTTTCATCCGTGAATTTGCAAAGTAAACCAATATTTAATTTCAGTTATGAAATATGTTAATATTTTATGTATGAATTATAAATTCAATATTATTTTGTTAATGTTTTTATTTCGCTTTTATTTTATTTTGAATAAACGTGTTATTTTATTGCGTACAAACATAAATTATCTAATTCCCTCGCTATTATTTCACTTCACATTCAGAAGGTATTGAGGCAAAATATTTTACAAATGTAAATTTTACAAAGCCAAGATTTAAGGAAGATCATGCACGTTAAATTTTTGATCGCTTATTAAACATTCATACATAATATAAATATAATTAAAATAAACATTTTAGGTGCGTCATTTATTTATAAAACGAAGAATAAAATTAAAGTTTTCAAAATACGATTTAAAACCCCAAGTCATATGATTATGACGTCATATCATTGAAGTGTCTCTCAAAAGTCTTGGAAAACTTGTGACGTAGTAATTACAAAAAACAGAATGAAAGCCGTCTTAAGTATATTAATTTCGTCTAATACTTTTACAGATGAAAATTAGTTTCGAGAACTGGATGTAGTACAAATTTGTATCATGCAATTTTTTTCAGAAACAGGCAAAGATTACCTTTTTACCTTGATAGGAAGACTTTCAATCCTTTTTTAGGCTTATAGAGAAATGAAACCATATACAAGTAAGTTCGTAATCGAAAAATTTATTTCTTTGTTATTGTAATTTTGAAAAATCCTTTTTTATGTTTTTGTAAAGGTGTTGTCTTAATTTTTTAAAATTTAGCAATTTTGGGAATATTTGCATTATAAACAAATGACTATTTATGAAGATGCAATATGTAAACAAACTCACTAACAATAAAGCTTCATATATTTTATTAATTTTTACCTTTGTGAAATGAAAACATGAACACAGTACGAAGAATTTGCAAAGCAATTAAAAGGAATAGCTTCGCAAAAGAAATATTAAAATTTAGTCACGATATAATTTCAGTTACTTTTTTTGTTTGATATTTATGGAAAAGTTTTTTTTAAGTAAGTTGGTGTATTTTTAGATGAGTTTTTGTAAGTTAGTGTGTTTTCAGTAGAATTGTTGATAAATTTATACCCCTTTTGTCATAACAAAAGTAACTGAACTGGATTAATAGAAAATTCTTGCTATGTTATTAATTAAAGGTCCGTAAAATAAAAAATTGGATTTAGTCTGATTTAATAAAAATGGCACTTTCCGGTTTTTTTCGTTTTATACGAAATAATATAAGAAAGTGATTGGAATATATTTCCATATGAAAGTGCACATTTCAAGAAAGTATAAGTTACAAGTTTTTCGAATTTCATTGCCATTCTTAGTTATACTAAATAATGAATTTGCAAATGTAAATATGAATTGATTTAAATAAAACAAACCC
The DNA here is from genome assembly GCA_039881145.1 of Druceiella hillmani. Lineage (NCBI taxonomy): Eukaryota > Metazoa > Arthropoda > Insecta > Lepidoptera > Hepialidae > Druceiella > Druceiella hillmani. Next base: position 1,285,311 of record JAYKKI010000002.1, read on the forward strand.
AAAAAACCAAAAATTTTAAATAAACAAAAAGGGTCGCGTAAATAGGTCATACAATTTCTGTTTACTAGCCAAATACCGGCCGTTTCTTCATAAGGAGAGCATATTTGAAATATTTTTTTATAACAATAACGTACCTTGCCAAGACCAAGCGCAACATAGTTGTGAACGATGGGTAACAACAAAGTGGTGATTTCTTCATACCACAGGTTCCAGCTCTAACATTTATTCCATTTAAACACAAAAATTCACTTTTTTGCTAAACTGTACTTGTTATGAATGTAATATCTGCGAACATTTAAATTGTTACTGAAACTAATTACTTTGCTAAGTCTAGTCTAAACCACCAAATACCTCCTGTAATCTTAGAGTAAATAACGTGAAAGAATAAAACAAAATATATAACTTAATTGACGAGTAAATTTCCCTGTCACAAAAAATTAATTAACGCTTCGCGCTATATTTTTACGATATTAATAAACCCCGATGGTTGGCATAATAATATTTTAGTAGTGAGATTGAAGTGGAGGGAGAGATTAATTATGTTGTATATGTTGAATTAAAATAGCTTTATTTCAATTCATTATACTTTAAGTTTACCTCTTAAAATTTAATATGATACTTTCGCTACGATTATCATTGGGAATGGATATGAGTTTGAGGATTCTTGGAAATTGTTATTTTTTAATCACACTAAAATAAAATAAATATTCTGCCAATAAATTTTTAATATTCGTTTGAAAGAGTAAAACATTCCAATCAATATTAAATTGAATTAGAAGCGAGGAAAGAAACACAGTAATTAGAAACCGACGCATTTATTATGTTACTCACCCCCGATTTACAAATGTCTTACTTTTAACAATAACAAATTAATTTCGAATTTATTTACAATTTATGGAATCTCATAGCAGGTATTATGTTGATTATAATGTATTCACGATATTATTTTACGATATATTTTATAACGAATATAATATATTATACTCGCGATCTCCTAAATTGATGATAGGATAAAATGCATTTTCCTAAGTACACAGGTCATCATGTGGGGGGAAATATTTCCGCTGGTAAATAAAATAAAAAAAAATGAAAATAATAATCAAAGGACTAAAAGTTAACAACTGAGATGAAGCCAAATATTTTTATAATTCTTATATATTATATACATATATATATGTGTGTGTGTGTGTGTGTATGTGTGTGTATATGTATGTATGTGTATATATATATATATATATATATATACACACATACATATATACATGTGCTTCTGTATGTTTTACTGGACATTACTTAACTATGTGTATTACAAGCATGATGTGTATACATGTACACACGCACACGCGCGTGTATTCCTTTGTCATATATCTGGAACCAAACTAATTGATTTTGATTAATTTTCCTTTATTCGGAAATATTTATTATTTAAAATTGTCTGGTTGTTGTGATCAAAATTGATTGACAGATTTCCAAAGGCTTCAATATTATTCCATGCGTCGTAGTAGCGTAAAGAAGTAGCTACTCAGATTAAAAACAATTTGAAAGGTATTTTTTAAGGTCTTTTGTAGCACCGATTTTTTTTATTCTGTTAATGACAGCCTAGACGTATCAGGGTAAAAATAAATTAGGTACTGTTAACGACCTAATTTGTTATTTAATCTAATTGACAATGTATTCTCTCTTTTCATAGTAGATCACTTAAAGAAGCGCGTTGAGCCAATTTGTACCTTATGATGAAAAATTCTCCAACTTTTGACACCTTATATATCTACGCAAACATTATCTACCAAAAGCTTTGTTTTGAGTTTGCCTTTGTTACTATAAAATCTTTTCATTTAATATTCCTGTTTTATTTAAAGAAGCAATCATTAGGTTATTTTTCTTTTATTTTGCAGATACAGATCATAGTGGAAAATGGCAAACTTTTATTGTCAATTTTAGTTTCTCGCTTTCAAAGTTTTATTAAAAACAGAATATGGTTAGTGATCTTTTAATTTTATTGATCTCAATGATTGAGAATCCACCAATTATAGAAGCAAATAATTTTGATAATATTTTACTAAATGTGATTCCATATTATCTGTAGCCGACAGGCAACCGGACTTAGGACCGCGGGCTGGCTTATCGCGGGCGGGCTGGCTGATCTCGCGATTTCACCCGACGCCCAGTAGACGATTTTAGGTCGACTCTGCTTGGTTACTAAAGATAAACAAACGTTCTGACTGCCCTATTCCTGCTGCTTGCTTCCGACGATTGTGGGTACCTTCGTTCCGGCTGCCTAGTTTCTGAAGCTTGCTCCCGACAATTGTGGTTACCTAGTTTCTGAAGCTTGCTTCCGACGATTGTGGCTGCCTTATTCCTGAAGGCTGCACTTTTTTGTTGTGGCTTTTCTTCTGGTTGTTCTCAATGGCCGATTCCGATGATTACTGGAGACTCCCTGATGATACACTAATATGATATACTTCTTTTATTTGCTCTGTCCCGACACGATGCGGCTTCTGATTTCCCCCTCTCTCCACTCTAGTTACTTTTGTCTCGCTATCTCTTTACCCCCCTCTCTCTAACCCAGTTATTAGATCTGTTTGTGCTCGGCACATGTCGCGTCGCATTTTTATGTTACAGTATATAAAAAAAATATGAAAATACAAAACATAAAGATAGAAACAAATATATAAAAATATAAAACAAAGATAATCACAATATCAATTAAAACTGTTTTGTGTAAATGCTCCATGTGTCGTCCGACTTGGAGCAACGGACCTCGGCCGGGTTGTGCTTTCTGTGTCGTCAGGCTTCGAGCAACGGATCACAGCCGGATTGTGCTCTTTGTGTCACCTGGTTTCGGGCAACCGATCTCGGTCGGATCGTGCTCTCTGTGTCGTCCGGTTTCGAGCAACGGACCTCGGCCGGTTTTGAGGCCACGCTCCGTCACGGTTATGTCGTCTTGCCAACATTATCTTTATACAATTTATCATAATTCGCAATAAATTCATATTTTAATTTACTAGTATCAATTCTGAGACCAACGGGCGGACGTCGTGGTCAATGATACGAAGCTGACGTTGCATTAGATAAAACCACGCATACTTTTTATTGATATTCAGTTTACCATATTTATATTTTTGGAATAACTTTTTAAATATATTAACTAAAATTATAAAAAAAGTGTATGTGTAATAATCCATACGATGCAAAAAATAAGCACTTAATTATATGTTTATTTTAAGAAGTTAGTTACTATAAAATATGTGGGTCAAAAAGATGTATTGCAATACCTATTTCAAATCTTAACGTTAAATTATTAATGAGACAATCAGCTGAGAATATATAAAAAGGTAAATATGTTGACTAATATATTTTTCATAGGCGTAAAAATATTATATATATTAAAATTATTGTGACATCTAGAATTATCCACACAGTTTTCCTATAACCTTTGTATGGGCTTTTAAAAGTCTACTTTTCATAAATTTAAGTCCATTAGTTTCGAAATTTCGACAGAGAGGAGTATTCTTTCTATATTTTATAAAATATTTATTACGATGTGATACCTAAAATTGATTATTATAAATAAAATAAAGTTCTTAATATCTCTACACCCCTGAAAATCTTCATATGAACTTTCTCCCACCCCATTAAAATGGAACCTGGTAAAGCGAAATCATTTATCGGATATGTATATGTATATATATATATATATATATATATATATATATATATATACATATATATATATATATAAGAATTTCAAAAATATTTGGCTTCATCTCAGAAGTTGACTTTTAGTTTTTTGATCATTTTGTTAATTTTTTCTTTCAATATATAAAAATCCCTAAATGTTATTATATTTATAGATAATAAATAAATAATATTTACCTAGTAGGTAATTTAAAATGGAGGATATAATTTTTAATCAGAACTATGATACTATATTAATCATGACGTATGTTGAGCTTTAATATATCTCTTTAACGAGTTATCAGCGGAAATATTTTCCCCTACATAATGACCTGTGTACTTAGGAAAATGCATTTTATCCAATCATCAATTTAGGAGTTCGTGAACATATTATATTATATTCGTTATATAATATATCGTACAATAATATCGTGAATACATTATAATCAACGTAATACCTGCTATGAGATTCAATAAATTGTAAATCAATTCGAGATTAATTTGTTATTGTTAAAAGTAAGACATTTGTAAATCGGGGGTGAGTAACATAATAAATGCGTCGGTTTCTAATTACTGTGTTTCTTTCCTCGCTTCTAATTCAATTTAATATGGATTGGAATGTTTTACTTTTTCAAACGATTATTGAAAATTTATCAGCAGAATGTTTATTTTATTTTAGTGTGATTAAAAAATAACAATTTCCAAGAATCCTCAAACTCCCCAGTGATAATCGTAGCGAAAGTATGATATTAAATTTTAAGAGGTAAATTTATATAATGAATTATAATGAATTGAAGTATAATGAATTGAAATAAAGCTATTTTAATTCAACATATAAAACATAATTAATCTCTCCGTCCACTTTAATCTCACTGCTAAAATATTATTATGCCAACCATCGGGGTTTATTAATATCGTAAAAATAAAGCGGGAAGCGTTAATTAATTTTCTGTGACAGGGAATTTTACTCCTCAATTAGGTGATATATTTTGTTTTGTTCTTTCACATTATTTACTCTAAGATTACAGAAGTATTTGGTGGTTTAGACTAAGCGTTTTATTTAGCAAAGTACAACTTAAATGTTCTCAGATATTACATTTGTTATAAGTACAGTTTAGCAAAAAAGTGAATTTCCCATTTTTTTTGGTTTAAATGAAATAAATGTTAGGGCTGGAACCTGTGGTATGAAAAAATCACCACTTGTTGTCACCTATCGTTCACAACTATGTTGCGCTTGATCTTGGCAAGGTACGTTGTTTGTTATAAAAAAATTATTTCAAGTATATTCTCCCTGTAAAGAAACGGCTGGCATTTGGGTAATAAACATATGTTTTATGACCTGTCTTTACGCGATCCTTTTTGCTTATTTAAAATTGTTGGTTTTTGGCTTTGTTTTATTTCTATCAGTTCATGTTTATATTTGAAAATTTATTATTTAGTATTACTAAGAATGGCAATGAAGTCGAAAAACTTATAACTTATACTTTCTTGAAAAAGTTCACTTTCAAATGGGAATATATTTTAATCACTTCTTTATACTATTTCATTTAAAACGAAAAATCCGGAAAAGTCACATTTTTAATAAATCAAACTAAATCCTACTTTTTATTTCAGGGAACTTTGATTAATAACATAGTAAGAATTTTCTACATATTCAGTGAAGTTACTTTCAATATGACAAAAAGGTATAAATATATCAAAAACTCATTTTAAAATGGTACACCAACTTAGTTAAAAAAACTTTTTTCCATATATATCAAATAAAAAACGTAACTGAAACTTTATAGTACTTTATTTATATATTTCTTTAAGAAACTATTCCTTTTAATTGCTTTGAAAATTCTTTGTATTTTTTCCATGATTTCATTTCATAAAAATTAATAAAATATAGTAAGCTTTGTTGTTAGTGAGATTGTTTAAATATTACATATTCTTAAATAGTCATTTGTGTATAATGCAAATATTCCCAAAATTGTTTAATTTTTAAAAATAAAGAAAACACCTTTACAAAAGCAAAAAAAAAAGATTTTCGAAAATTATTATAACAATGTCATAGAAAAGAAATTAATAATTCCATTATGAACATATATGTACATGGTTTAATTTCTCTATAAGGCTAAAAAAAGTAATGAATGCCTTGATCTCAAGGGAAAAAGGTAATGTTTGCCTGCTTTTGAAAAAAATGGCATCCTAAAATTTGTAATTCATCCAGTTTTTGACATTAATTTCAATCTGTAAAAGTATTAGCCGAAATTAATATAGTTAAGACGGCTTTCATCCAGTTTTTCCTAATTACTATCTCATAGGTCACGGTTAAAACAATTTGAAACACTTTATTGAATTGGCACTTTGACACTAATTGTGAAAGATCTTTTCGAAAGAGTTGGTTGAAGACCAATCCAATATTTATTTATATCAGAAATTTATACGTCTACAACAAATTATTTATTAATTAGTATTTAATACTGGTTTAACACAAAAACTGATTTCTTTCAAGTTTTCCAAGACTTTTGAGAGGTACTTCAATGACATGACGTCATAATCAAATGACGGGGTTTTAAATTGTATTTTGAAAACTTATATTTTATTTTTTCCTTTTATTAATAAATAACTAACTAAAAATTTATATTTTAATTATATTTATATCATGCACGAGTCTTTACCTTAAGCTAACAAAAATTAAACATGCACTTCTTTAAATCTTGGCTGAGTTTTTTTTAGATTTGTAAAATATTTAGCCTCAGTAACTTTTAAATATGAAGTAAAATAATAGCGTGGAAATTAGATTATTTAAGTTTGGACTCAAGAAAATAACAAGTTTACTCAAAATAAAATAAAAGCGAGATAATAGCATTTATCTAACATATAACATAATATTCAACTTATAGTTCATACATAAAACATTAATAAATTTCATAACTGAAATGAAATATTGGTTTATGTTCCAAATTTAAGGATGAAAAATAAAAGAATAATATTAAGCATCCCATAGATCGTAATGAACACTTGCACTTTATACGATGCGCTGATCGTAGACTCAATGATGGTTGAAGCAGGTATTTTTCGACATATTATTTCATATTTATTTGAATACGTATTATTTCATATTTACGATTCAAATCAACGATATTCGATTGCACGCCTGCAAGGAAGGGTTAAGAAAAATTATGGAATAAAAATGTGGTATATTTGATAATTTGGGTCAGTTTGCTAACAAGCTGACCTACAAATTGCAATGAAAATTTCAGAAAACAAAATTTTCTTGTGATCAGTACAATATGTTAAGTGTAAAAGTTGAAAGCCTATTATTAGGATTATTAATCACGAGTCTGCTAACTTCTTATTTTTAATTTTCTTTAAATTTTTTCAAGCAGTCGTGCTTCTTTTTTAATGTCAATTCTGACTCCTGTGACTCCTCTCTTTTTAAAATCGATAAAGGAAAAAGTATTTTTATTTAAGTTGAGCGAAATAAACAATGCTATTAACTCTCACAAATTGATGTTTATGAATTATCCAGGTGAAAACAAAATGACAAATTTTACTTTTAAAGCACCAACAAGAAATATAACTTTTATACTCATAAACCTATTAATAAAATCTTAATGTATGGAGATATTCTATCTGACTAAGAGATTTCTCTCATAAAACTGTTATATAAGAAAAATTATTGTAATAATAATGAAATATACTCTAGTTCAAATATCCTAAAAATGTTTTAAGCATAACGAATCGTTATATGTTGCATTTATCGATTAACCTAAGGTAGTTGATTCCACTATATATACAGCTTTATAGAAAATTTTAATAATTAATAAATACCAATAAAATATAAAAATTTTAAGAGAAATGTTGACAAGTAAATTAGTTGTAAAATTAAGTGTCAAGGAAAATGTTTAAAAATTGAACGTGGCGTAAAATTTCATTCTTTAATGTCGCATTCTTCATTTCTGGAGGTCGTGTCCGTTCTGAAAAGTCCTGGTGATTTCGTTTATTAGTTTTTTTTTCATTCAATACTGTTCTCGGCTTTTCTAATAGTAGATTAAATTAGGATATCTATGAGAATAGTGACCTTGTCAGTCCATCGGGAAGGCTTTCCTACCCGGTGGCGTAAGACAAGGAGACCCAATATTTGCAAATTTCTTCACAGCTGTGCTAGATAAAATTTTCCCCAATTTGAGTTTTAATTCTGTGGGAATAAAAATAACTGGAGAGTACATGAAGTGATTAACCTTTACAGATAACAAAGTACTACCATCTGAAAATAATAAGTATTTGTAATGTATATTAAAATCACTGGACACAGAGACATGAAAAGTGGTTTTGAAATAAACTAGGATGGCCAAATTTTCTTCTTCACTTTAATGGATCGATTGAAAAATGAAATAACTACAGAATTTCCTGGATTAATTAAAGAGAAAAATAGAACGAAGAGAATGATTTTGTTTAATTCAAACAATATTTTGTCTGTGTTGATTAACAGTTTGGTAATTGTATTGTCTGTGTTGAATTACTTATATTGTAATTAGTTTAAATATATTACGGGCCTCAGGCGGGCAGCCTCGGGGGACTCGGACGGCTAAAACATCGCCAGCAGCTATCCTTACTTGCCGCCCTCGTTCCGTATCATTGACAGATAAACGTCACTGGCTTACCATGTAGCACATCATTTTAACCGCTACAAATTCCAGAAATAAGGAACAATTTTTTGTCCCAGTTAAATGTGGCAAGAAATGTAATATGCAAAACATCTGGCAACAATGAAATGAATACAAGCAAAACTTACTTAATAATAAACAGAGAAAGAATACCGATAATGATAGGTTCAAATATTTTACATAATGTCAAAGTTTACGTATACTTAAACAGTATATACAAGAGATAATCAAATACTCCTATATACTTTCAAGAGTATTTCGATGGTTTCTTCTAAAAATATGAAATTGAATATATATATTGAAGAGTGTTTTGATGTGTACCTTTTTGTTTTCATGAAACAAGTAAAAGACTGGATTTTCAACACACGCAAGCATTATAATCATTTTGGTATTACTGAGTATGGAGAAAAAATAAAACAATGTCGTGTAATACTGATTAATAATAAAAGCAATCATTTGTTTAAGTGTAAATCCGACCTTTTAAAAATGTGTAAAAATGTTCCCGCTCCCATAAATTACGTCTCGCAAGTCTCGTGTTCCATTCACCGAATACACAAAACACATTTTCCACGTAATTTGTTTTCCATTTAATCGAAGTGACAAACTAACATTAGTTTTCCTGCATTTGACATGTGAGAGTGGTTGGACGTGGAGAGCGTAAAAATGTTTATATCTAGGGATGTTGCCCATATTCTCGTTTTAAATAACGCAATGAAGAATGTTTTCACTTCCTCTTCGTATCCTAAATAGGGATTTTGAGAAAAAAATTAATGAATGACGATGTAAAGGCGGTCAAAAACTGTTTGAAAAACCTAAAAATAATTTTTAATAATAATGTATGCCAATTATTTTTGATAAATTTAGGTAGCACACCTTTCCATAGTCATGAGAAAATATTAGAAGTACTTGAAATGAATGAATTGTACTCACAATTAGTAAAAACTATTGAAGATATTCTGTTATTTACATAAGTATTGAACACGTTTTTTCTATCAAGATCAATTACTGGGAATTGCTATATGAGGTCTGAAGCGGCTAGTAAATCCAGGACAAAGATCGTTGATCCAGAGTTATCTATGACAAGATATACCTATGACCAGGGCTCGAATTTGAATTTAGCTCTGGCTTTGAGTTTCATTACACTTCGAAAGCAACGTTTCGTTTATTACAGTTTATATGGGTATGTACGAACCTATATATAAAAGAAGATATATATATATATATATATATATATATATATATATATATATATATATTTACTACGTTTGTATAACAAGTAAAGGTGAAGTAAACAAAAGTTTTAAACATTTTTATTCATGTTTTACTTGTCATGTATAGTTTGAGAGGTTTTTTGATAAACGTAATAGCATTTTTTCTCAATTTTAAATTGCTTACTTGTAAGAACATTCTAAAAAATAGGAAAAATGTAAAAGTTCCACTCTCTTACTTTTGAAATTGACTGAGCCAAAAATCATGAAAAAAGAGAATTGATAAGTCTGACTGGAAGGTTAGAGGGAAATATTGCGATTATTCTGGATCTTATAATGTTGGAACTATGCACCACGTTTTTACTTCCGTAAAAGTTATATAATACGTTGTAATATATTTACATTGTAAACAATTAATACTAATAACCACAATTAAATGAAACTATGTGATGTAGTATTATTTCCACTTTCTTTAAGTTCTTTACCATGACCTAGGTTTCGTTGTATACAACATCTTCAGGTGGGCTATTAAAAATTAACGCCAAATATATTCAATACTTGTAAATATTTTACTAAAAATACAATTTACGCTGAAATACACATAAGTACCGTAATGTGTGCAGAAACCTTGTAGTATGAATTTTATTAGGGCTGGTTAGTTTTTTTGTAATCACGAACGCCAGAACAAAAAGAGAGAATTAAAAAAAGCATTTAAAAATATTTACTTATGTTCAATTCTCGAAGCCGCGTCTACATAAAATTCAGGGTTTTGAAGATCATATTTTTTGGCCATTTTAATTATTACACGAATTAATATTTAGTAAAGATTTCAAAGTTTATTGCCACCATTGTCTATGTGCTGAAAGTGTTTTACTTCGTTTGAGTCATCGGAATATTGAAACATTTCAATTACCAGCCATTCTGTTTTTATTTTGCATTTTACTGTTTCTGGTTTTTCGTAATTTACGTATTTTATCATTTTTATTTTCTTCAAAGCTTATAGACTTTACATATACTAATTTATAACATCTTGAATTTAACAGGAATACGTATTGCGACTAATGAAGTAAAGCTTCAAGATTATAATACATTTGCTTAGTCAATGATTTGCATTCGATACAATTAAATGATTTTCAATATTTCCTTTCTATTTATTTACTTTTCCCCTTCATCTCTAACAACATAATACTTGCTATTTTCGTTGTGACTTCAATATTTACAATAATCTCATAATACGTGCAATTACAAAAGCTTTGTCATAAATCCACAAAAAGTTGTAATATTGTGAATACACCGAGTTTTGTTAGAGAACAAACTTTTTTCGATAGAGAAAAGGAACTTTTTAGGATTTATCAGTTTTTGACGAATTCATCATTTATCAGTTTTTAAACGTAATAAACGCATCTTAATCGTGATAATAGAAAAATATAAACATTTACATTAATATCAATGTTTAATATTGCTTGAAATTATTGAATATTAATAAATATTTTAACGAAATAAATTTTATAATTTTACTCATGGACGAATGAATATTAAGTATAAATTTCTACAATTTATTTTTGCCAAAAACAAAAGCAATTCTATTTTTCTAAAAAAAACCCGTAGCGTTTTATAAAAAAGGACGCTTATTAAATTTTCCATCCAATTTTCATGACATTACTCCGCTGAGAAGGAAAAGTGATCTTAACAACTCCGGCAGTAAAACAAAATGTTTATACTTTTTGTAAATACTAATAAAGATTTATGTCAGAGATTGTCCGTATATACCTGAAAAACAAGTGTAATAAACCCTGAGTTAGTATGAAATACTGCAAACGACTTAATAGTTATTCGGAAATTATGATAGATGCATTTTCCACCTGCTTAATCTTGGTAGACTTTCTTTAAAACTTCTGTAAAGGCGAAACTATTTAGAATTATTTAATAAAGATTTAAGCGTATTCATGAAAACATCTATTTTTGAGTTGCAAAATACACCCCTGAACATCGTTGTTGATGCTTTGAGAAGTTGGACAGTGTGGTGGGATAGTGTAGCAATTAAGCAGTGTAGTGATAGATAGTTTAGTGATAGCTAGTTAAAATGTTGATCAATCAAATATAAATTTCTGGAGATTAACTGCTATCAAAATCTCATATCGGAATTATTAAGTCAATAATTCCGATATGAGATTTTGATCAATTTAGTTTCGTATAAAATTTGAATCCATTTAATGTCGCACGAAAAATTCTTTGTTGCAGCAACTATTAAAGCAATTTATCTTCTAACTGAATCGTTACATTTTATTTCGAATATTTTCCTGCAGTATGTTCTCATAAGCTGTAACTTGGGAAATCATAAAAGTTAATTAAATTATTTCACAGATATATCTTGACACGCATCGTGCTCTTATATATCCTTTTTAATTTTATTTTACACAAATTTAATTAAATTTTGCCCACTCACATAGGATGGCCAACAAAAAAACAATATATCGATTCTGATGTAATATTGTGGAAATGTTAAGTGTCTCCAGGACATTGTTGGAAATAATTAATCAAAAATTCTGGCTTCCAGCTTAATTTTGTGCGAAAATTTTTCAATTATACACAATATTATCAATCATTCGTATCTAATAATGACGTAGCATTAATAAATATATTTTCAGATCCAATGTGCGCTAAACAGCTCTTTGAAGAACTCATTATTTTAAATATTACCATTGTATCTTCAGAAAGAAAAAAATTATTGCAGAGACATACTTGACTACTTGCTACTTCCTGAGCACGGTTAAAAATTTTAACTGTGACTTTTAACTTTGTGTTCATAATCGTTATAAAAAATAGAAACTTCGTTTCTATTTTAAACTTCGTCATTGCTTCTTTGAATATAGCAACCATCCATTTAAGTTTGAATTTAAGAAAATAATTCTATCTTAAAATTATATTTCGGCAGACATTCAAAACAAGATTGCTTTTCAAATAAACTGTTACTAATTTTTTTTTTTTATATTGTAATTAACTATTAACGATTTTCATATTTTTGTGAATGTTTTCAAAATAGTATAGAATTTTCATAGATTTTATGTAATCTAATACAGAATAATGTTCGAAACATTTCGCTTAAATTCATTTAGTACTATATGTGCCAAAGAAGCATTTGGAAGAGTCAGCCAAATAAGAGTTTGGTATAGTGTGTGTAACCAATTTTATACATCCATTTCAATTTAATTCTATCGTTTTTCTCGCTTCGAGATGTTCTCTTGCCAAGTGACTTATAAAAAAAGGTTTCAGATTATATTACGGTAAATAATTTTTTTATATTTTTTGTAAAACACCAAAATATTTTTAAAATAAAAATGTCTTAATCTAGTCTCGCAATTTTTCATATAGATAAATTCTATTTATAATTTCAACTAAATATTTAATTAAGCTTTATAAAGGCATCAAAATTAAAACGAAAGCCTCATAAATATACTCTAATGAGTGGTGGAAATAAGAAAATACAGGCAGATTTTTGTAAAATACATTCCATTAGCTTGAACTCGTATTTTATATCGCATTATTTCAAACATGAAGACGAAATTATCCACTTAAATTTTAAATACGAAAACTTTTTTCCATACATGTTTTTACTCCTAATAAAATGATTTATAATTATCAAAAAAAACTCCTTCTGTTTTAGAAAAGAAAGTATTCAATGTTGGTTTCTTTCATATACTAGTTAAACAGTGAACAAGGACCAACCAAACAGACTTATTTTGACATTAAAATTATCGCTATAATTGTCAGGAAATAGAGATTAAAATTTGTTTACATTTAGTAAACAAAGTTAGGATTTCCAAATTCTATTAAAATCTATAGGCAGTAGTGGAAACATTTTTAGAATTCTATATTCCATTTAAATTTTTTAAGAAAACCACTTGAATATTAGAATTTTAGTTCGGATAAAAATACATTTTATTACACAATAACTACTCAACTACTGCATTTTAACTAAAAGTGGTTAAGTTATGTACATTTCAGAAGTCAGCGAAATTCAACAGTTTTCATATAAACAATTAAAATTTTTGTCCCTTTTGAGTCGCCTTTTATATCGTCAGAATATTTTGTTAGCAGACGCCGTAAAGATGAAATTGAAATATTTTATTAAAATGACCGTACTGAAAACAAAATAATAATCGCCAAAGAATTAGCTAAATTTATAAAACTCAATTTGTTTGAGCATAATTAAAAAGGAAAATATTTAGGAAAATATTTACGAACTTTCCTTATACATATTGACTAATAAAAAGTACTTAGCAAGAGCTTAAAAAATATAATTGTCTCACAGTAAATATAGAATACATACATTTACTCATTACAATGCACAACTGAAAACTTGAGTTATTAATAAATAATATCACATAATTAATGGCATATATTGACACAAAATTGAATAAAATATTTCTTGCATGCTTCCATAACGGAATTCTAAGAATCAAACAGTAGAAATTAAATTGTACGCGTGTCTCAAAAAGTGCAGAATCTTGCAATCAATCTAATGGTGCCTTAATTTTACAGAAGAGCTAATTAAATAAAAATAAAGAATATGTGTTAAGGAAGGGACGTAAGTTTTTTAACCCCTATCTAACTCGAGTCCAAATAAAACCTATTAAATTTTAGCAAAACTTCCTCTACAAAAATTACAAAGATCAAACTCGATCTAAAACAGAGTTTTCAAAGTGCGAGTTTATTTAAATATTTACGAAGAAATGTAAATATTTAATCCTCAAACATCTTCGCTACTTCGAATAACGTAATCGGATTCGCGGGGTATATTAGTACCCCCATAGTTTAAAACCGAAGAAAATATGAAATTATTATTTTTCGTTGTTCTTTTTAGTCATTAAATAAAACTTCAAGATGACAATTTAAATTTGTTATGTTTATTTATCCAAAAAAATAACATTTAATGCAAAATTTATTGGGTTTTTAATCACCCTTATTTGTTCTACTCATCACAAATTTTTTTTTAAACGTAGGTATTTATAATACTAAACTATTTTTGAGATCGAAAATATAATTTGGTAACAAAACGAACCTTATTCTTTAAAATAATACTAACAAAAATGAAAGAAGTATAGTTTTTAACTTTCAAAATTACCTGTTATGCTACTTGTAGGGCAATGTTTGATTTAAACCATATTTTTCCGCTACAAATCGAATTTTCATAGTAATTGCACACTTCTTTGTCGTTGCAATGTGCTTTGCAAATAAATTTATTACAAACAGAGCAAGTTTTTGCTGATTTAACGTCACTATTATGAGGCCATGAGTAACAACGCGCTTTTTCATTTTTTTGGGTCGGCTTGACCTATTTGTTTTACGATTTTCTGTTTCTTTGTCAGAACCAAGTACCTGGTCCATGATAGGTCTCGATTCTCGAGAAAAAGTGCTTACCTCTTTTTGACTACCTACTATGTAGGGTTTTATAACAGACATTTCAACTTCTTTTATAAATTGTTCTTTTATAACGAGTTTTCTTGTTGTCAATGTTTGACGTTTTCCATATGAGATGGCCTTTTACAGTGGGAATGCTTAGGATTGTACCAAAAATTACAATCTACGATCGCTTTGCCCTCCTTGTGACAGAGTAAAGAGCGCATTTTTAATCGAGATCAGTTACCCTTTGTTGAGTTATAGAACGTTATGATCTCAGGCTTAGAGGTGCTGGACTCGTGATAAATCGAGGAATCACGATGCATTGACAAAACTAAAATAACTGATTTATTTTCTTTTGGTACACAAGATGTTTTAGTTTTATTCGAGGTAAATCTAAATAAAAAAGTTTCAACAGGTCTGATTCTTTCAGATAAAAACTCTGGAGGTATTTCTCGCTTGTTTTTACGTAATGTTCTAACGTAAGTTAGGCTTTTTATTTCAACACATCAACGAGCTCAATAGAGAAAAACCAATTGTTAGCGGTTATATTACTGTTGATATAAAAAAAGGTAGCCAACTGAAGAACATTTCTTGTAGTCACAGAGAACGATGTGTTTGGTCTCTTAAGTTATTTTTCAGCGTATATGAATTTGTAATGCAATTTTTTTGCATTGCAAACACATATTATCTTGATGTCGTATGTCTCTGACTGGGACTTAATATAATTACGGCAAAACATCTACCTCTGTAAGCTGCTAACATTTCGTCTATTGTAACATAAGCACAATAAGTATAGTATAGTGCGAAAGTATAGTGCACAACAAGTATAGTGCAAAATTAATGATTGAAATAAAAACGAAACTAAATAAAGTTGATCTGTGGTTTTTCGCTCTTCTCGGGTTTTAGCATGGTCGCATCTCAATGCGAGCCATAGAAAAAGAAAACGTTTCAGAGACATTGTCGCCCAAAATACGTTTTTTCCAGTCCCATCCATTGCCCATAGAGTTTCCGTACTCTCGTGATTAGATTTATATATGCCAGGTAACAACAAAATAACAATAAAAGTTTGGAATTCATCTTCAGAAACGTGGTTGGCGAAAGAAGGAAAGGATGAGGTTCCACTTTGCTCCAAGTGTCCAATTATCTTTTCATTTGTT
Organism: Druceiella hillmani; assembly: GCA_039881145.1. Taxonomy (NCBI): domain Eukaryota; kingdom Metazoa; phylum Arthropoda; class Insecta; order Lepidoptera; family Hepialidae; genus Druceiella; species Druceiella hillmani. Next base: position 1,301,412 of record JAYKKI010000002.1, read on the forward strand.
TCATCACATATAAATGATAAAAGTTCGTCAGTAATAAGCAGTGACCAAGCTTGGAATGGAGAAAGATTGAACAAGGCTTAGGCAGGCCTTTTTATACCCGGCAAAAACGAAAAATTTTGAGACCTCTAGTACATGTAGGTGCTAGCGTAGTTTGAGACGATTTGTGCCGGTTCTTACCATAAAAATGCCTTTCAGAACCTTGTGCCTCTTCAAAAGAGTGAACGCTGTTCTCTACATCATATCAGAAACTATAGACTGCACGGCACTCAAATCACTCTCATTTTCAAAAAAAATTAAAACTTGCTTGAAGAGAATGAGTAAAAAAATTACTTTCTCATTTCGACGTTTAATTTGATACTCATTATATGTATATGACTTAAATTCACTTTTTATATAATCCGAGAAGTTTGACAGCCCATGGACTGACATATTTTTATATAACATTATATGACGCTCTTCATATCAGGACAAGTCCAGTGAAATCTGGTTTGTTAAAATTGCTCCAGTAGTATTGATCTCCAGGATGGAATAGCATAACCTTGTTTCTTGTTAAATACGCTCCAATAAATATAATAATTTTTTTTTAATATTAGCCTGCTTTTCCCAATTAGATGTGAAACAGATCTGGAAAAAATTTTGTTCCTATGAAGGGCTGAACTCTGTTGTTTCGAAATAAACATGTTGAATTTACGTACGCTCATTTCCAAGTATTGTTTTATATCAGAGGTTTAATATCAAAAAAGTTTTCAGATTATAGATTAAATTAATTGAGCTTGTAGTAACCATGGAAACACTTGGAAAAACTCTTTCCCAATCTTAAAGCTTAAAATTAAGTGTCGACCTCATTAATTTTTAATTTAAATGATAGAATATTCAATCTAAATAATTTGGTTAGTTATGGAAAGTCACAACATTTTGATTTCGTTGTCTATTTCAACGGCTAAAAATTCTTGCAAGCTTCTTTTTCCAACATTGAAAACACCAGCATAACTAATTTCGTTGTTTTAAAAAAATCCGATGTCCATGGCAAATAACTACAATCTAAATAATGGTTATAAGTAAATATTTTCTACCTATCTACAATCCATATGATTTTATTATGGGAAGCTTGTTAAAAATCTGACTAAGACTCACATTTATCTATAGTTTCCACTAATAATGCCTGACGAATGATTTCGTAGATAAAATATTTACTCATTTTTCGTGAATATACTGTTCGTATTGTTCTGTATTATACTAACGACATAACACTAAATATAAAATTACTGTCAGCTTTAAACAACGTCTGCACATACACTAACACTACACAGACCATACACTATAAAATTTAGTAGGGATCACGTTCTTCGTTTTTTTCTCAAACGACCAAAAAAAGCTATGTGGATATTGGGTAAACATAAATGTTAACCCGTTATATGACAAAGACCAATTCTCCATATTATTCTAAATCGAAAAAGCCGACTTGAATAATAAATTATTGTACGTTTGGGTACCGCAACTCCGCAAGTCGGTTAGGATTTCTCTATGTATGAGAAGCAATTTACTAATGTGAAATGTGACCAAAGAATAAAAAATAAATTGTTAAGGTGTTTTAAAAATGAGAATGAAAGACCGTGACAACATTTTAAGTTTGTTTATAAATTATTCATCATAAGAAATCCTGGTACGATGATGACAAGAGATTGTTTCCAACTAATACAATTATTCACAATCAATTGGATGTACATTATTACGCTACTACATAGCATGACACCAACAAACATAAAATGCTAAAGTATGTTTCCTAATGGCAAATGTAAATTATAAGGCACCAATCATTATTCTAACAATATTAGAAAGGTGTTACATAAAATCACATAATTCAATGGAACGCAACCTTTGACACCGTCTCATAAGTTATTCATATGCTACATCGCAACAAATAATTCCTTTAAACTCGAAACCTATCAAACTGGATTGTAGAGTTTTTTGCTAGCTACAATTTTTTTATTGCTTTACCGTTAAATTTATAATAACGATTGCATTTTCAAATATGTCGTCGTAATATCTGACACTGCAAATTTATGACGCATGTGTTTCGTAACTAGAATTCCTGGTTCCTGACCTCATTATAATTTATCAGGGCCTTAAGTACGTGTTGTATCGCAAATTCCTGCCGAGATGCTGTGAAAATATTACGATAGGTAATTTGGCAACACGTTTGGAAGATAAAAATAAAACGAAAAGTTTTGTTTCCTTATAGCTCTACCGTGTTACGTGTATGTTGAATTTGTAATCATAACCATAAATAAAACATTTATGAAAGTCATAAAATATTGCTTTATGATACTGTACGTGGTTTGTTTCCTCTTTGTTTATTTATATTTTCCAATTTTATAAATGTCTGTAGGCTTATAACAGTAAAGCGCTCGCACAAGGTTTCGCAAATCATGAATAAATAAACATAGACTGGCCAAATTAACGCTAATTAAGGGCGTAGCTTATATTTTAAAGAAATTGATTTCATTTATTTTGCATATAATACGTTATTTGTTCAATTAAATTTAATTGCCGATTACTTTCATAATGACATTATGTTTATTTTGTTTATATGTGCCCACATTTCTTGAAAAAGCTATTGTTCGAATTGACCGTTCGATAGAACTTTACAAAAGGGTAAAGGACACTAAGGATATTTTTTCATTTCTTCCTAGGCAACTGGCTTGGTGTGTACAGATTGAATTTTATCTGCCAATGTGAAAAAAGTTTATAATTAAATTGATACTTTCGTTCTAACAATTTTGACCTAGAATAAACTTTCCGATTTTTTAATTTAAATTGGTGATTTAATTACTATTAAACAAGTTTCAATATTAAAAAAAAGTTAAACGTTCATAAAATTTGTTAGTACTAACTTTTGTACGTAGTTTTTCCCACGCATATTTTTTTACTTTTGTGACCTAGTTTTTCTTCATTAATAACGATTTCCTCATAACAATAAATTTCATCAGAATAAAAATGACTTTAAGCCGAATCACTGCAGTAGTGTTATTAATATTTATTTCTCAGTTTAAACCACAAGGATTTGGCCTTACTCTCTGATAAAAAAGTATTTTCAGTTTTGATGTATATAAGAAGAAAGATTTATTCGTAATATTATTTGATCCTAATATTACCATTTATGTGTCCGTCTGTCTGTCCAACTTTCCATCGTTACAGACGTTTTTCTCATAAACCATTTGACAAATCATTTGGTAAATCATATGATGACTGAAAAAACATATTAATGTGAATATATTTAAATATATTCGGATTAATATTAATAATATTTGGAGGTATTAACATGGAGATTGAACGGCCAAACAAAAGTATTCGAAACTATTAATTGTTGGTTTTATTACATTTCTCAATTAATTATAACAATATTTTGAGGTAATTTTAAGGCTGTATTTTTTTTAGTCAAAAATACTTCTTTAATGCAACTTTGCAACAGGAAACGTCGTTTCCATGTCGTAAACAATATTTTCATAAATGATTTGAATTCAGCTACAACGGCTTAGAACTTTAACTCACTTGGCACACTTAATCGCTTAAACTAAAACAAAAACAAAGAAAACTTATTTTCATCACAAGACTACCAGATTTGCTATTTCCGAAGCATTATCATACTGCAGACTTGCACGATAAATTAAATCGATATTAATTATTTTAAATTAACTTTTTTGTTCCCTTAATATATCATAACAATTTTATGTGTTTGAAGTTATTTAACCCGATTTTTTATGTTTAATTGTCAATATCTGTATCATTGCATATTTGTTACATATCTGCAAAAGTTAAATGATAATAAGCAACTCTTAACAGTAGGAGTTTAAAGTGATCTTACACATATTTCTGTTGAGGCTGTAGTTATGTGAGGATCTTCAATTGTTTATTCTAATAATCTTTTAACCTCCCTTAAAATTTAAATATTAAAACTTTATTTTTAAGATAATTTTTCTATTTATCGTTTTTAAGATTTCATAGCAAAAAGAAGAATAAAATTTCTGTAAAATTATTAACAACTGACGAGATTGATAAGCAAATTGATCTTAGGAAGCGAACTCTCCTTTATGTATATTTAAGCGCGTCTGATAAGTGTATTTAAGCGCTACAAGAATTTAATCACAGGCACTCAAAAACAATAAACTCTTGACTTAATTACGCCGACTTACTTTAATATGACCTTCGTCGTGACCATTCTAATTCTAACTCTTGTTTTTCTAAAAATACAGTACTATCTAATAACCTTTTTAAATTGTTTGTATTTCTAACCATTCCTTCATTATATTCCCAATTTGAAATTGCTAGTTACCTCTCTATACAAATTTCTATACGCGAATAGCCAAAATGTTGTTGTTTTACTGAGTACGATTAACGTTTTTTTTTTAATTAACATATACTTTACCACAATTTTTCAAATTACGTAGAATATCAAAACCACGTTTATTCCATTTACTAAATTCAGTTCAAAATAATAGACGACCCAATAAAATCTTTTGTTTAAAAAACGACCGTTGTTTAGCTGCCAATATTAATCTTAAAACTTACTGTGACAATGTCATATACTATATTTATTGGGAACGTTTAGTTTCAAAATTGACTTTAATATACCATTATAAAATGTATTATTATTTCACTAAAGAATAAATTCTATAATATTATTTTAATTATATAATAAGCAGAGAAAAACTCTGTAGTCGCTCTTATTTTTTTATTTTCACGACGAAATTGCAAGTTCAAAAGATTAGCTACTAAAATATTACTTTTAATGCTAAAAGAAAAATAGTAAGCATTTCACTGACAAAATATAATATGTGTTTAAAAATCGGAAAACTATTAAAATTATTTATAATTTTATCTTAAGACCTAGATAATTAGAAGAATGGCAGCAAAAACTAACTGATAATATTACAACAAAACAATATTTCTTTGCTTGTGAGCGTAATAAACACGAGATTCTTTCAGTTTTTGAATACAGCCGAGATAATCTCATAAATACCAGTTTACCTTAAAACTATGAAGTGATGGCCTGAAGTGAGATAATCAGTTTTAATTTAGTATGGACCAATTCCTGGTTAAGGAGTTTTTATGATTTGGAAGGAATGAAGTTTGTACATTTTATCTAAAATTACACATAACTTTCGGTTTGTGTGCAAACTGCAAATCATATCTTGTATTGATTTCGCTTGAATACCAGAAATTAAACATGTTTAAATTTTCATAAATATGTGATGTATATATATATATATATATATATATACATATATATATATATATATATATATATATATACATATATATATATAAATGTTCAGGGCTAGTTACGTGTCATTGCTTGTAATGAATTGAGCGCCATTGCTAATTAGATGATTGATAGGAAGAGATAGCTTTTGTAAAAATGTTTCCATCGAATATGCAAGTAAACGGTATCGAAAAATATATCAATGTTTTTAGATCTGAACCTAGCATTTTTGATTTGCTCTTATTGAAATAAGAGTTCAAACTAATTTTTTTTTCGATGATAACACCTAGGTCTTTAATTTTATTGGCTTATTCAGATCGCAGTTCCTAATTATATGCGTATATTCCATTTATGCATAACTGCTTTTGTAAATATGATATGGAAACATTTCTTTGGATTGAGTTTCATGCCACTTTTTTCATACCGCATGTTTTTTTTTCGTTCCACATGGTTAACCTCCGAATTAATCCATAAAGATTTGGCTGAAGTCCGCTGAAATTCCTTAGGATTCTAAAGCGGACAAGATGGTCGGCTACAAGTCATTGTCAAATGCGCTGGAGATATCCAGGAAAATTTCTAAAACGTGTTTGTCTCGTACGCGTCTGCCCAAGGCAGAGCTGTCGCCATCGTGTCCGATGTAGACACTTCGAAATGGAATCCAAATTGTTCAACGAGATAGCTGCGCCAACAGAAGCTCCGCTAATACTCGCTCTAGCAACTTCCCGAAGGTAGAAAGGAGCGTGATGGGTCTATAAAATTTTGGATCGCTAGGCGATTTCCAATTACTCTTCGGTATGACCTTGGCCACCTTACTTTCCATACCTTCGGAAAGTGGCCTGTGCGGAGACATTGGTTAAAGATCTCAAGTATTTTATGTGCCGCGTTTTTTTCATACAACTTTTACTAACCTGTTATCTATTCGTTCAATGCCTGAAACCTTTTTCAAGTCAAGGTTCTCCACGATTAGGTCTAACTCAGAGTGTTGCAGCTCCGGATCCGAGCTACTGTATGGAACTATGCTCACTGTAAACATGATAACCCGCTGTCATCAGGGAAGAATGATATCAACAGGAATTTGAGGGTCTCGCGAATGTTCTCGGTGTGACTCCCATCGGTCCTCTTAAGAGTACTAAAAACAAAGGGTTTCAGGGGCTCCGTACACTTCAGTATATGGCTTCTCAGGGTTCCGAATTTTCTACACGGGTGACAATATTTCGCCTAGCCCGCTTAACTTCTCTAGTATAGTTACACTGGCCGTCTACAAAGGCCGCCCGGTGAACCTCAACAATATCCTAATCCATCCCGTGGTCTCAGTATGCTGGTAGTTTTGCCGTCGTCTTCTATATTCTCGTCGCAGGACCTTAATACTGCTTAACCAAGGGTTCTTCTTCGGTGGGCCCAGTCGAGCCGTGCCTCTGTCAATAATGATAATCACCGTATCCTGAAACTCGATAGTCATTTCATTAAGGCAATCTATACGTTTCGATAATTTGGAAAAATGATTGAGCTCTCGGCGAAAAATTTTGACAAATCTATCCCAGTCTTAGCACCTTGCCTTGAATCAGGTGCTGGTTTGCGCCCCAGGTAGTGGGGAGGGACGCACCTGGAAGATGGAGAATAGGATTGCCCTATGTTCGCTAGAGAAAATACTCCGTTCGGCTCGCTAGCCATGCACACCCCCCGCATACCCACTTGAGACGAGAGTGATATCAATATCACTCTTTCTCGAGGAGGAAAATTATGCGGGAATGTCGGGCAAGTTGCTCAGCAGAAGGCTCTTTTGGTGTATGCAATCCTCTAGCATTTCTCTACGCAGATTGAGGCGCCTTGAGTACCACAGGCAAGACTGCGCGGGATCTTTATGCAATGTTTGTTCATCCTCTGCTTCAATGATGACACTTCTATCTAAAATGGGCGCCGCTTTGTTTATCTTAATCCCCGGAGATTTGAGCTCGATAAATTTTTAGAGTGTGCTGAGGATCTACTTGCTCGACCTGGGTTTGTCCTTGGTAGTGTCGAATATGAAAAGAATTTGAGCGTGGCTTGAGGCTCTTTGCGCACAGGCAGGATCTTTTTCCTCACCGAGGTTACCATTTTTAAGCGCCTTGCTTTTAATACAGCACTGTAGAAACTTTTTCTATTGAACTGCCTCCTTCCTAGCTGCATCTCACTCTATGGTTAAAGCCTTATGCTCCCCCTCTTATAGAAGAGATCCTCCCCAGGCTAGCAACTGGTGCGAGAGTCATGGCCGTATGCACGGAAGAAAAACTACATCAATGCGTAGGGATTAACTTAATCAATAAAGTGATATAGTGAAATACGGGAGATTCCAGCGATAAGAATTTCTAGAAAATTTCTAGCGCGGAGCACTCGTAGCTCGAGCGTGTAGACTGCGGAATTATATAATAATATGGAAAATACTAATTCAAAAACATCATATTTTCAAGCTTGATGGCTTACGTTTTCAGTATTCCAGCCACATCAGGATTTATGGATCAAAAATTGAAATTATATTTTATGTTTCCATATATGCATACTAACCTGTTCACCCAGTTACTTTCTTGCTATGTCAAGAGAAGTGAAACAAGTTCAATCTCGTCGAGTGTACTCCTCATCAGTGAACAGTTTCCTTCACCACCTTCTCGTTTCATCATTGCAGCCTGATTGCTACAGAGAAAGTTTATATTGCCCTTAGTCGTATTGCATTAATTAAACCTAAATCATCGAAATTCGATCACGATACATGTGCTGTTCAATGTTGTGGTATTATATGGCATAACGTCATTTTCCAAATTCTGATGGTAAGTAAATTTTCATCGAGCCTTACTGAGGGTATACCTTTGAAAATATAAAAAAAATCATCCAAATAAATGGACTTATAACGTTTCAACTCTATGACGGCAACTGTGTCGTTCAATCATATGGAATGTCATGGTATATCGTCAATTTCTACTATCAAATTCACACAACATTTATATGAAGCTATACTAATAGTATACGCTTCCAAATAAAAATAATAATCGAAATTGGTTAAGAAATACTAGGGATATATGGTAAAAAACATTAAAAAACAAAATTTAATTTAGAATCTTTTCCTTTTTTGATGTCGGTTAAAATAATATTTAAAATGGGGGTATTTCTTTTAGATGATGTCCCACGTAATATTTTCTTCTTAGTTTTATTAGTGTAATGTAGTAGTGAGTCTGATAATGCTGAAATGAGAGGCGTAATGATAAGTAAAATGCCTTTATGTTTAATATCGGTCATTTCGTTTCAATGGTTTATTTTTTTTTAAATTAATGTATATTCAGTTTTTTTTAACTGAATATACTAAGTTGTCAGAAAAATTTCCGATAGGATAGGAACGTAGATTTAGAAATGTTTCAATAATTAACACATCTAATTAGATGATTTTCAAGGTAATTCATGTAACGGATGAAATACTTGCCTCTTAAAAAAAAGGAATGCTTTTAAACTACTAGTGTATTTTGGGAGTCGGATATCTTTCTTTTTATGTCCTTCCTATTTTAAAAATTATTCTTAGTCATTTTGCTATATACAAATATTATTTTATAGTTGATTCGTAACCTTTTGCCGCTTTCGTTTTAAATGTATAATTCGTCTTGTCAAAATTTTAAACAAAGTCTATACGAAGTACATAGTACAAATAAAATTATTATTGTTCATTCGCAAGAGCGACCGCAACACCTGCCTTTATTAAAGAATTTTAACATATATCAATACACAACGGCAGACCGTCGTCTAAAAACGTTTACAGTTTACAAAACGTTTTTTTTATTCTTAAAGTTTACATACGTAATTCACAACATATCGCTCGCTTGGTTAAAACTTACACCTAAAACTTCTGTTATGACAATAGCTTACCGTAAAAAGTTCCATTTTCATGTTCAGTAGCTTCATTTCTACTAACAGAACTTTTTATGACTTTAGAAAAACCTTGGCTTCATTTTTATTGGTTTCGATAGAAGTCTTACCTCTAACAAAATGTTTATTATTTCCATAAACGAGTTAATCTCTCCCCTTCTTCATTTCTTCGTAATTTGCGTCATTTAAACATATGGCTGAAAAATATTTTAGGAAATTACGAAAGTAATTGTTACTAAAATAAAAGATAAAAATCTGTTCTACTGGGAAAATAAAACTCTTATAAGAGAATTTACATAATCACCTGTGTGTTATAGGCGTTTTTTTGTCAGAAACAGTATTGTATTGTACGAGGCATTAGAATATGTGAGTATCTTTACTAAGAATCTCGCTATATTATAATTCAAATTTCATTTTGGGATACCGGATATTTTTATAAATGACACAAAGCTATGGTTCTATCCTGCACACACACTGTATCTAACAGTCATTCCATCTACAATCTATGCTTTCTTTCTACTTAAAAATATATTTGCATTGTTTGAGCTGTATCATTTCATTTTCACAGTGTATTATACAATATTAAACTATATTTATATTATCGATTGTAAATGGAATGCATTAGAATGAAATTTAATTGTCATTCTATTTTTAAATTTTTACCAAATTCATTTTTAACATTTTATCTAACCAAATTATTATAATTTAACGTTCCTTGTAAGTTATTTATAAACAATATGAATAACTTTCACATCCGAAGACATCCAAAGACTCCATTCGAAGTTAAGTAGTGTCTCGTCTGTACGGTGAGATCATAAAAGAAAAATATATTAGGAATTTATAGTCAATAAAACAATTAATTTAGACATATTTAATTAACAATTAATTTTAGATATTTAAATTTTAATAAATTATATGAAAGTATGATAATAAGGATTTATGCATATAAATATTGGATATTTGAAAAGATTTGATGCAAATATTTTACAATGTGTGGTTAGAATAACTGAAAATGTATCGTTTCTTAATAAAGTCATGTATTGCTTTCTGACCCTTTTTCTATTGATAGTTATTGGTCAAAGAAAGCCTAAAACAAGACCTTGTATCACCTATACCACATCGGACCAGTTACTCTTTTCAAGTCATCACGCCAACGCAGTTTTGACCTTCCTCTAGGATAATTTTCTATTGCACTAAGTTACAACAAAGTGTAAGTGAAGATTTTAACACTTTCAATATGTACGAACTACTGAGTCTTTGATAAGGAATATATACCTGTTAAGTACATAATTTTGCCTTTTATCTAAAGAAGTACATGTAATCAAAACTAATCTATCACGATATTTTTGCAATAAACTGTCATTTTTAACTGTATTTTTTTCAAATTTCACAATCACTATTTTTAATAAATTCCAGGTAAGGTGAGAGAGTTGAGATAAAATACACGAAAAAAATACAGTGAGTCTCAACTCGACTGTATTTTTTTCGTGTATATTATCTCAACTCTCCGTCATTCATTAACCAATTTTATAATTTAGTTTTGTTTTGAACAATTTACCCCGGATAGAGTTTCATAAGAATTTGGTTAGATCATGATGTGACTTCCTATGATGTACCTAAAATTTCTTCATGATCGAATTTATATAACTTAGGTAAAATAATATTCAAATAATAAAATTGAAAAATAATGATTACTCTAATAATAAATATAAGAAAAAATGTGCTCACCTATACGAACGCCCGGTCGGTATAAACCATTGCCATTTCAATCAATTCTCTCTTGTCGTATGATCTTCCAACATAATTTATTTGTATTCAAGTTGACAAAATAATGCATTTCAAAACTTTGACTCGACTAGAAGAGACGTAAATCTACTCTATATGTGAGATTAGCCAAATAAAGCCATAATGTTTAATCTGGAAGATAGTGACATGAACTATAATGGTTGAACCGGAAGATATTAGTTGTGAGGAGTAAAGTCATCGAGTTAGGGCTCGTTGCATTGGTCTTGACAGTGTGGAATATAACATTCATCTTTATGTGCATAAATACCTAAACGAGAAACAAAGACGTCGAATTAGCATCAATTCACAGTCTTTACAAGTTGCTGTATTTTGCAAAATTTGTTTATGTTTGGAAACGATATTGTACTGCGAAAATGTTTATGTATTTAAATTATTTCGTAATTTTGCGGACGCTTATTTTTCGGTGTTTATTTGAATTGTGTTAAAATGTTTATTTCAGACAAGTGAGGAGGGTACAATCTTAAACTACAATCAATTTATTTTCTCTTGAAACTTGATATAATAAATTTACGACCCTGTGCTCAGCAAATACATCAAAATGATTTAATGAAATAATTCTCATATTCGATTCTCAATCATATTTCGCCTATTAACATTTTGTAAGTTATATTTTCGCGTGTCTAATTTTATTGAATAACGTATGTTTTTTCCTCAAATATATAAATAAATTAGATGGATAAAAAATCTGTTATAAATACAGACAAAAAGCATTGATATTTTATTAAATGTGCCCCTATTTATTTTTAGATTTACGGGAAACAAAATCCCTTTCCTCTTTTGATTGAAATAGTTTTACAAAGGTATTAGAACTTATTGGTATCAATTCAAATAATAAAAGAAAATGTGTGTGTCCTTGTGTGTACTTTTGTAAGCACGCTAGAAGTTATACTTCTTTAATAAAATACAAGAATAACTATTTGGCATGCTAATTAAAGGAAATAAAATATTAAAAAATTGGACCGTCATTATAAATACGGTTGGTAAAATCTAAATTCAATCAAGTAATAACATTTTTGCAAAATTAAAATTTATTTCATGGATAAGTGGCCATTTTCAAATTATCCTGCTTAACTTTATTATTTTTTCATAGAGTTGTAAATAATTTGATCTTTTTTATCTAGAACCACAATCAACATCCTTTAATATAACGTTATTATTATTAATAATAATGATTACTATTATTCACTAAATTAATTTATTTAAATTTAATTATTTTTAAAATTTAAATGTATATTTATTGAATTTAATATAAACACGTGTATATAAAAACGGTCTGGCAGATGATGGGCTTGCAATGATAAGTCAGCCGAGAAAAAAATGGTGGACCAATATTTAATTTTTAATATCTTCAATGTTATATATCTTCAATGTTATATACCTTGGTGGATGCAGAACCTTTGCGGTGGTATATCTTTATCAGGCAAGATATTCCAAAAGGGGGTATTATACTGTTATAATACTGTTATAATACTGTGTATTAATACTGTTATAACAGGAATGGGGTAAGGCATATACTTTTAGTCGTTTATATGTGATCCAATGATATACCTTTAACCCTAGATTACTAACCTTATTTTTCGACGTTTAATACTGACCTTCGTCGTTTCGACTACGCTGTATAATGGAGGGGGTTTTAGGGGTTTAATTAAAAAAAATATTTAAATTTATGTTTTTATTTTAAATAAAAATAATTAACCTACATGTTTAGAGATTATAATACATACTTTAACATATTTTTTATTCAGTCATCATAATGAGATCATAGTTTACATGCATAATCAACTTTTTCCTAAATTTTTAAAAAAATCGTACATATTATATATAGCGTTAAATTGTTCGAAATAAACTATAAAAACAAAAATAATATCTGAAAAATGAATTAAAAATAAAATTTTGCTAATGGTTTAGGAACTAATACATTTGTGACACACATCAAGTTTGTGTTCCCCACACAATGATTTATTGCACTTAGTGCACCTACTTTTAGTCATCCTTCGCTTTTTGGAGGGACATATGGGACATATTTTTCTTTTATTTTGCTATGGGGGGACATCAGCTGCATTACTTTGTTCAGTCTCATTTATAACACCCTCATTACTACTTCCTGGCTTGTTTAAAATTTGTGTAATTGAGTCCAGCAGACTAGTTTGTAGAGTTGGTATAAGCAATCTTTTTTGCATGTGTGGTTCGATCAGCTTGTGATGCAGAGCTTTTAGATATTCAAGCTTCGATAAAGGTTTTTTCTTAGCCTCTGTAGTGTTTGTTACATAAATGACGTAACTATTTATAAATGCAATATTGAGCATACCATAAAAGTTGCACAACGGCCAGCGTCGTGTTTTTCGATTGCAAGAGGCAATGACACATTTGGTCCAAAGTATCTACCCCTCCTTTGGTTTGATTGTAAAATTCAACCATTGTGGGCTTTTTAGTATTTACATTAATGGTTCCCTCTTCGTCACATGTTGATAGTAGGAATACAACTTTTTGGGGTTTTCCTTTGTAGGAAAGTAATGTTAGTTCGTTATCATAACAGAACATAGCTGTTCCAGTTCTTATGGTGCGTTCATTTTCAAATTCTACCGGTATCTCCTTTTATTAGCTCGTAGAGTTCCAACCAATGTCAGCTCATATGGTTCTTTTATTAAACCATTGGCTAGTGGCACCGAAGTGAACCAATTGTCCATTGTGATATTTCTATTCGTACCATGAACAGTACGTGTCAATTTTTTTACAAAATATTCACCAAGTGGTACTCCATCTATTTTAGTAAAAGAACCTAGATAAGGCTCTGCATCCACCATATACTTTGTAGAATTATCTACAATCATCACAATTTTGATACCATATTTATTTGGTTTATTCGGTATATATATACGAAAGGGACATCTGCCTCTGAAACCTAACAACCGTTCATCAATGGTAAGGTAGCATCCAGGTTTATAGTTCTCTCGATACTTAGCTATGAAAAGATCCCAAATATCTTGAAAGGGAGCGAACACATCGGTTAACCTCCGTTCTTGACGCGTAGACTTATCGTCAAATCTTAGGCAGTTTATTAGCAAATCAAACCTTTCACAAGACATTGTACTGCTATATCGATTTCCACAAAATGTGATATCAAACAACTCTCTAGATGGTAAATGATTATCTTTCATTGCTGAAGATAATGTGAGAATGCCAATGAGAGCTCTAATTTCATTAGTATCGGTTGGTCTCTGAGTGGATTTCGATGTTTTATATTTTTGAGATTTTATTGCTATCTCTGCATTGGTGTGGGTTACAATTAAATCAATCATATTATCAGTAATGAAACATGAAAACCATTGAAGTGGATCTAAAAGATTTTTGCAAGAACGTACAGGGCCAGGTCTTATATGAACTATGTTCCTTGAAGGTCTTCTGCTTTGTGACCTTGGCTTTCGTGATGACCATTTGTGTTTATCTTTCCCACGAAGAATGTTACGCGATGGTCTTATAATCAAATCGCTAGGATCTGCTGAAGTGCTAGGTGCCGCATCTTCAATGGAACGTGGTGAAGATGTATCACTACTTGCCTGATAATCTTGATCTGGAAGTTGCTCTTCATTCACAGTAGAAACTTCATCATCACCCTCCGTTTCATATACGGGATCAGCCTCAATATGGTCTTCAGGCTCACTCTCTGATGAATTTTCCTCCTCGCTTTGGCCTTCTAATAATAGCGCACGAATTGTATCTAAAAAAATAATAATAATAGACACCATTGTTACTAAAGAAAAGATAAAAGAACGTAATTTTTACTTAAGTAAAAAGTACAAAAAGTTACGTTACTACTAACCCTCGTCGATGCGACGAGCCATGGTTGCTGGAACGGCGCGTACAGCCCCCCTACGCACAAAGCACTACCGTCCGTCGCGAGGGCAACGGGTCGACTGAGATTAGGTTAAATTAGAAAACCGCACGGTCGCGCGCGCAAAAGTTATTGCGATTTTTTTAGTGACGCGTCGTCGAATCGACGAAGGTTAGTAATCTAGGGTTAAAGTAATGGCCGACGAGAAAGGAAGTTTGTATAACTCCATCATTCCTGCCTATCCCATTCTCGAAATAAAGTACCATGTATATATGGAGGTAGGTTAATATAATATCTAATTTATCCCACAGATTATATGGTATAAGCTCAATCTCGGTTGCGGCATATTAACACTTAATCTTTATTAATGATCATTGCTTAGAATGTTCATATGTAAAAAAAAAAAAAATTGTTGGGATTTTATTACATACGTCTTTACATGAAAAGAGACGAATGAGTTTCACTTTTCAGTAACGACTTTTCATTAATTTCACTAATCGTATACATACAAGATATTGTTTCATATTCAATTAAATTTTGATCATCATCATAAAAATTATCATTTATTAGAATAAAATTAATTTCGTGTCTGTGTGTGCGTGGATGTGTGGTGCAAGAGTGCGTGTGTGGGTACGTGCGTGCGTGCGTGAGGGTGGGCGTGCGTGCGTGTTTGTGTGCGTATGTGTGTTTGCGCGTGCGTGTGTGTGTGTGTGTGCCCGTGTGCGACTGCGTGTGTATGTGTGTTTGTGTGTGTTTGTGCGTATGTGTGTGTTTGTGTGTGTGTATATGCGTGCGGGTGTGCGCTAGGGTGTACGCCTGGGTGGGGCGTGGGTGTGCGCATGTGTGCACGCGTATGTGCGCGTGTGTGTGCGCGTGTGTGTGCACGTGCGCGCAGGAATAATGACTTCGGTTGATTTAAGTGAAATATCAAAATTACTTACCTTTTTAATACTTTAAAAACTCTAATTTATGCCTATTCCAAATCCACAGTTGGTTCTGAACCAATTAGTAAACAATAAATTTCCATTTTTCCTTATATTAAATGGTATTGGGACAATAAGTTAATAACATATGTAAAAGTGTCAGATTAATTCACCATAACAACTCATAATATTTTAATAATTTGATATATTAAGTGGATTTTACACAATATTTAATGAAGCGAAATTAAGGAACTAAAAATATTTATATGAAAAAAATCATTATTTAATTGAAAGTTTGTGCGGATTCAATATTTTATTTTATATTAGATGTAACCGCGACCTCGTTCGAATGTAGATCTCTAGAAAATATTAAGTTAGCTGTATGATTAATAGACATAAGGCCATTAATTATCATATAAACTTATAAATGATAATTGTAAAAGCAATTTTTTCAAACTCACTTTACACTGAAACGTTAAATTGTCATACGTTCTTTTTAGTCCGTCGATTGCGATAAAGTATTGCATATGTTTTATTCAAAACATAACACAAATTTCAATAAAATTATCAGTTGATAATTTTATTGAAATTTGTGTTGTCTTTTTGTGATTCGTGGACCAATAAACAGGCACGTTGACAAACACGCACACATTCCAAAAACTGTTTCTCTGCTCAAGTTATTTTGTATTTCAAGTTCTTTTTTATGTTCGCCTAAATACTTTTTCGTAAATGTTTTTAATGCAGAGTCATGCTAATTCTACCGATATATTATATGTACGGTACAATAAAGTAGGTGGCAATAAAATTTACAGTTTCATACTAAACATACCAAAATAATAAAATTATCCTTTCCGCCTCTTTCGCCAATGTACGTTTTGGTGAAAAACTTCTTTGCGCGATTGAAATTGAACGTAGTGCCATCGTGTCCATATTAAAGCAATATAAATGAATTTTTGAGAATATTTAATTCGCATACCTTCTGATAGAGTAAATCAATTGAAATGGAAAAAAAAGTAATTGTTACTTCTAGGTGATTACTATATTATTGTGAAAAAAACAATCCGATTTGTTCAGTAGTTTTTATGAAACGCAAGGACAAATACATTTTGCAATTATCTTTTATAATAATTATGCATCCACTAGGTAAACACTTTTTTAGTATTGTTGTAATAATGCAATATAAATATTTATATGAAATATGAATATTTTTTAAAATATATGTTATTTTGAAACTATTTCTTTCTCCAAACCAGTCTATTTTTTTTAGAAAACTGCATTTGAATTTAGCAAGCACTTTTTATATTACAATTTTTCAAATAAACATAGATATGTACAATACAAAAATAAAAAAAAAACTATTTTTGTTTTCCATTACGTTTATTGTGTACCCTCAAATATTTTTTCCCAAATAACTTCCATATACTTACAATCCAATTTTATAGTTTTATTTTGTGTATGGATTTTGACATTTTCATCCGACGTGCTGCACTGCGTCTCTGATACTCCATGCTATCATAACCTGAACCTTCAAAGAATGATATCACACTATCAAACAATTATAATTACACTAAGCAGATCAATACTAAAGAAAATTTTGTGGCACCAATTTGAGATTACGATTACAATATAACACAAAAATTATCACATAAACCTGTTAAGCTGTTTTAGGGAAACCGCGTAAATATATGAAAAAAAGCTTATATAGGGTCGAATAAATAAATTTCTCTTTTCCGAAAACGATAGCTAAACTGCCGAGGGAATTGCTGGATTTGATATTATAATTTTTAATAACAAGGCCGAAAATGCCGGAAAGGAAAAAAATGAATCGCTTTTTTGATGTCATTTAACAAAGATGGTTAAAGTGATATTGAATTTGACACAACAAGTTAGTCTCGCATTGATTCACTTTTCATTTCAAATCCTGTTTCATGTTTTACCATTAAAGTGGAGTAAGCTTATTGGGAAAACCACTGAAAACATAGTTTGGTTTTAAGCAAATTTGACAGATTATTTTGCTTTTATACTTTTAATAGGAAATTAAAAAAAAATTGCTATATTATTCCTTGGTTAATTAATTTATTAATAGCAATATCATATTTAAAGAACACTATTATCGTGGTACGCATACAGATACCATTAAAACACGCACTGTTATCGAGTGATGAGCAAATATTTTTCAACGGCTCTACACACATACACCGGAACAAATTTTTCTTGTAATCCAATCTCACTGGGCTGAGTCAATATTTTCATGTCTGCGGACGACAGACGCTCCCTCAGCTTCTAATGTACTCCTCTATTCTCGTTATTAATTTTACTCCTTATCTTACAATTTTTGAAATATGTACCATGTTTTATGCGTATAAAATATGTAATAGGCAATATACTTACGTCGTGAAAAATTCATATTTGTAAATAGGGTAATAGAAATAATATGTTCTTTTGAATGTTTAAATATGCTTAATGTGAGGAAACTTTCGTAATGCAATTGCGATTTTTACTCCTACTTGAGAGATTTTCTATGTGAAAATGTTATACTACGAGTGCTCAAACCATGATGATATACGTTTAAGTATTTACTTGTTGCACTCTCGTCTGGACACTAGCAAAACATAAACTTTATTGCCGCCAGTATAGTCAGTTCTGGTAAAGTAAAATGAAAAGTTTTTCTTATAATTTTTGTTATAATTATAGAATAGTAATTAACTATAATAATCAAAAATCAATGTAAAAAGTTTAATTTTATACCTTAAATTTCATATGAATCAAGTCATGCTTTATGTTTTATCAATATATCTTGAATATTTTAGGCGTTAATTTTGTAGAAATATATTATTCACAATTAAATAAAACTACGTGATGTAGTATTATTATTTCTACTTCTGTTTATTAAGTTCTATACCACGACCTAGGTTTCGTTGTATTACAATATTTTCAGGTGGGCTATTAGGAAAGATCTTTGCTAATAGCTTTCATCAGACTAAAATAAATCAGTGGGGCGCACTTAGAAACATACTTTCTTTGTTGAATCATATAGGTCTTCTCAATATTTTAATTCATTCGTTTGTTATAACATATCATATACAAGACATGAAAATTGGCATTTTAGAATATAACAACATAAATTCCAAGCTCTAACAAAAGACATTTTCCTATTAAATACACCTGGCGATTTTATATTGATTTGATTAAAGGGCTATCTTGCTGATCAATAATTATTTTCGGTTTTTAATACATAATCGATTGTGTAATAAAACCGTTTAGATAGGGAACAATTTTTACCACTGTTTTATTTTTAACTTTCTAATGTTCTATGTTTATTACGTCCGATTTCATTATATCTATTCAATGACTGGCATCTTCAGCTTGATGCCACAGTGACACTGCATGTCACTGTGGCATCAAGATGGATGGATAGGAATCCGGAGTTAAATGACAGGGCATCTGATTGAGACTCTAAATTCTAATTAAGGACCAGCAAATTCTCAAGGATCACGACTTAGGCAGGCAGTACATGTGCAGCAATAGGATCTAAAGATCAAAGTTTGAAATTATTATAACAGATATATTAATTAGGGAGAGAATAGGTGTTGCGAAGATTCATGACAATCGGTAAAGTAGTAGTTAAAAAATCGATCGCAAGATTTGAATCAACAACATGTGGAACGCCAAGCTAAATAAAATCCTTTAAAAACACATTTTTTTACATTTATCTCTAAGGCTGTGAGAAAGAAGTGTGTTCATGTGTTTATAGGAACCATGATCGTAACACACGTTGGGTCAAAGATCTTGGATTATATTGCTATTAAATTGAATGAAAACAGTAAAGTAAATTATTATTATTGAAATATAAACTCTCTTAGTACTGTTAGGTTTTGTTTGTAAAAAAATTATAATGTTAATGAATAAACTTCGATTCTCATAACATTTTTTGTAATTTAAAGCTTTTGAGAAGCCAAAATTCTTATTTTCATTTAAAAAATCAACAAATACCTAATCTTATCGAAATTTATATCCTCTTAAATTCTATTACCACGGATGAAAAAAAACTATATCAAGAAAGTTCACAACTTAATTTTAGAGGTGACAACTTAGTTTTTACAGGTGTTATTTGGTGATATATATTTAGGGTTTCATAATTAAATAACAATGCCTTTTAATTTCGTCACGTGTGTGTGTCCATCCGTCTGTGACACCCTCGTAATTTTTATAATTTTAGAAGTACGTGCAAAAGTTAAAAATATGTATGTGTTTCACATTGAGATCTCAGTTAAAGATCTTTATCGGAAACTAGAACATGTGGAAAAGTACATTTTTCCTTTTTTTGAAGATTAGGGATGAAAACATTTCTCGCCTATCGATTTTCTTTAGGTCTCATTTGCCACTTAATTTCTTATGAAATATTAGCTTTGAATCGAATTGATGATATATAGATCATATATAGATATTTGATAATTTAAAGTTTTTGTAATATATTCTACTCTTCCCACTTTCAAAAAAAGTAGAAAAAATCCCTGAAATATATTTCGAAGAGTTCTTACAAGTAATATTACGTTTCATAATCCAACATTACTTTTTATAGTCCTACTTTACTTATAAAAATATCTTGTACGCGTTAATGATGCAGGGAATT
This sequence comes from Druceiella hillmani, assembly GCA_039881145.1. NCBI lineage: Eukaryota > Metazoa > Arthropoda > Insecta > Lepidoptera > Hepialidae > Druceiella > Druceiella hillmani. The sequence goes on from JAYKKI010000002.1 coordinate 1,321,754, forward strand.
ACTGAATGAAATATTTTTTTTAAATAAATTGATATGAGTTTTTAAAATATGTTTTGCAATATTTATGTAAAATTATCAGAATTTCTAATCAGTTGCCGTAGATTTTTATCGGCACCTAATAGAAAATGTTGCTGGGATATTGGTTTTTTAAAGAACATTTTTTATGACGTTTTATTATGATAAATTTGGGTTATACTGTTAATTAGTTTCAGAGTATTGGTCGTTTGTTATCAGTTTTCTCAATTTTAGATAGATTTAATTGATATAGAAATACATATTAAATTTCTTTGCAATGCTACACAAAATGAGCGAAACTTGTTCCAACTCTGTGCAGCGTAGGTATCAGTTGTTTTGTCGCTATATCTGCACCATCGGGGCTTCTTGAGCGTGGGGTGTTCCCATAAAATGTCATGATCATTTTTCAATGCCGAAAGCAATGCAGAGTAAACGATATTCCTTGTTTTTACCTAATTACTTAGCCCAAATTTGTAACATTGAAAGTTTTAATATTACGAACCCTGTACAGGTTACACATTACTTTTTTAAATGAGCTATTATTGCAAAGTTGGCACGGAACAGAACTGAAATTTGTACAATATAATACACCTGCATTACTCTATTTATTTTTGATGTGTATATTACTCATTATTATATTTGCAGGTGTATATATAAAAACAGCAACCAAATTTCCTATCATGAAACACAGAAATGTTCAACATGTATTTTTATTTCGATAAACACTTGACATTTACATCAATAATTTTCTGATAAATCAACGTGGAATTAAGCTTCTTTGTTGGACGATTTTGTTTTATAATTATTTTGGTGATATATATTGTCAATACGATTTGTAAATTAAGTTAAATTTAGCGCCAGACATAGTCAAATTATAATTTTTTTGATAGAGTCTGGATATGAGAAAAGAACATGCTTATGAACATATAACTTATTTCATTACGTTGGTAATGTTTACTACGTCATAATTTATTTAATATAATTTCCACTTCGTCAAAAAGTATGGAATAGAATATTGAGATTATAAAGAAACGATAAATAATGTAAAGCAACAAAGAAAAAAAATATTCAGCATATTTCAAGGACAATGACTTAAAATTAGTTCAAAATTATTTCGCAGACTAAAGAACACCCACCCGATACACTTAGCATGCTCATACCCCGCATTACTAATTTGTGAAACCATTGTTTTTGCTCAACTAAATTTATACATATATTTATATTTGATGGTTTTAATAAATTTCTAGTTTAACAAACTTTAAAATAATAAATATTTCTAATATGTATAAAAAACAAATCGACATTGTAGTATTTACCATGTCAACCCAGTTTTATTGCACGATTCAAAGTAACTTTTTCTTCCTAATATGTATTAAATCAGACATATTTTACAGCACGTGGGTATTTGATGCAAGTGACGAAGACGTCAAATAGTTCAGAATTAATATTATGTTTAGAGAATATTTATGATGAGCATTAAAGATAATTTTCCTTGTAAACTACATAATTTAGATACGTAAAAGTAAAAATTACGTAAGTACAAAAAATTATATTGGTTTCTGTTAATTAACGTGCAATCTCAGCAAAAAGCAAAATGGTAAATTTACTAATATTTCGTAATATATCAAATTTTGTAATATATCACAATGTCACGTTAGCTTATATATTTGGAATTATAAAATATTATGTGTTCTAAATATTATCGTTCAGCACCATATTATTTAACTTGTTAAATCAAACAAAATAAAAATTCTCCTCTTTTGGAAAATGCTTAATAATTTTAATAAAAAGGGAAAAAAAATTGTAAAACCTGCATTTTATATTAATATTTACTATACAAGATATATTTTAACCGTGCGTTCTAGGTAATATACATACTATTTTTTAAGCTAATGTTTAATTATATAGTTCATATCTTTTTCATGAAATATGTGAATATCCTGTTAAAAACTAATTCAATACTTTTGACAGATCGATGTATCAGAGTGTTTGTTTTTTGTAAATCAAAATACGTATGTCAGTGAATCTATCGGAATTTTTAATTATTGCCCCGAGGCATCTCGTGTCCACGGGACGACGACTTTACCAAGCACATCTCCCAACAGATCATAAGTGGCTTATTTACTTATTTAAACATAAAGTAATGAAGTTGGTATTAGGTCTCTATGTTGATGGCTCTGTTCACGGATTGGCACATGAATAGAAAGTTCACTTCATATTGAGGAGCACATTTAAGAATACTATTTATGTAGAAACCGTATTTAAATTTCAGTTTTTTTACTCAAAAAGTTATGAGGACTTGTGATATGAAATATAAAAAGGTAAGAAATTGCTTTTAGTAATGTGTGAGTAAGTAACATTGTAAACATTTGTGTTTAGTTATACTACTCATAGTAATTAATATGAGAGACATTATTAGTTAAAATTAATATGGTCCTTTTCTCAGCCATTATGTATTATTAATTAAAATTAATTTGGTGTTTTTCTCAGCCATTATGTACTATTTCCTCCAATCTTTTGCAAAATCTGTGATTTTTTTAAAACAAAGGCAACATAATATAAATAAAAAAAACGCTGCATTTGAAATAGATAAATGAATTGAAAATCTAAGACAATAAAAGAACTAATTTTCATTGAAATTTGTTTCCTGAACAAACACTACGTAACATTATTAGCTCCAGCACACGGCCAAAATATTTTTGTGAACTATCTTGCTAAAAATAATTACAAATTATGTATTGCGAGAAAAATAAAATAAAATAGTTAATTATTTATTATACTCCTTAGTCAATAAAAGTATTATAATTTAGAATATAAACTACATTTTTTAGATGACCTTTTATATTTTTTAAAAAAATTTCTGGTCTAGTAAAATAAAGTGTTTTTTTTTCTAATATTTCTTTTTTTTTAATATTTTTGCAGGTAAATAGAAGATTATTCTCTGCTGTCCAATTCACAAATAACCAAGCAAAATAGCTTTGACTTGTAAATTACAATCAAAGATTGGCTTTTAGTGTATTGAGCGGTACATAAACTGTCTAAGGATTTTCAAATGTTTTGTTTCGAATATATTTCTATCCATAATAAGCAAACAATGTGTCTAATTTATAATAAAAGGTCTTTGAGCTTAATATTGACAAATTCCTAAGCCGTTTTTTTCCCTGGAGGATAATATTAAATGTATCAATCAAATCATCGATACGGTCAGATAATAGATTTCTACTTTCATTCTTTTATTCTGTACCTATCACCTAATGTGGTTCTCGTGCTATCCTGTCTTACTAATATTAGCATTTCATCCAATTTTTTTATTTTCTTATAGTTCTTATTTATATTTCAATATTTGTGGTGGCCTTATTCTTTTCTCTGTGTTATATTTTCTTTGTTTGCTTTGTTAAGTTATGTTAATTTGCTTGCCTTCACTATATTTTTGTACTTTTTTTTAATTCATTTTGATATATATTAAATTCGCAATTAGTCTTGGCGTATTCCTAGTTCTTTTTATAGTTATCATCTTAGCAGGTCAAGAAAAACATTTCAATGTCATTAGTTTTTAATCGAGAATTGTCTTTGGGTAAAAGGATGTGTAGCTTCATAACGTATTGAAAAAATTACATTTTGACTTTTATATCAAGTTAATTAGGACCTAAGGCCTGCTAGTCTCTTAATAGTTAATTTTAATTATTTTTCCCACACTTGCAAAACTAATTTCCTTTCTTAAATTTCTCTCTTTTATGATATTATTTTAAAAATATAGGAACAATCGACATAAAATTAATGTGTAATCTACCATTACCCAAAGTTTAATTACACAAGAAGACGGCCATACCCTAAAAGTGTTGATATAGTGGTATAACATTTTTTTTTTTTCATAAGAGACTGGTTGAGTATTTGAAAGTTTTATACTGATTGTTTTGATATATTGGCCCGATTTAAAATTGTCATTAAAGTTTAAAAAATTAGCAAATATTTATATTTATACAAACATTTTCAACGAAGAAACATCTTAATATATTTTTACATTAAATTGAAAATAAATTTCTTATACTTTTAAAAAATATATATGAAAAATATATAATGGGAAATGTGGCTGAACTTTGAATTTTTTGTCGGTACGTTAACGTAATGAAAATTTTAAGTAAAATAATACTGAATATTGAATATATTTGGCGTTAATTTTGTAGAAATTTATTATTCACAATTAAATGAAACTACGTGATGTAGTATTATTTCTATTTTCTTTAATTTCTTTACCAAGACCAAGGTTTCGTTGTATTACAACATCTTCAGGTGGGTTATAAGCAAAGATTAACTCTTACGAACATCCAACAGCATTTATATGTTTCAAAAACAATGGCGGAAGCCGGGTTTGTATGAGTTTTCCCACTGCTTATGTTAATGAGTTTATTGTAGGGGAGCGGTGTAGGTTTTATTATGTTTCCGAGAGTTATACAATATACAAGTATTTTAGTGAGGGTAATCAATTCAATTGATGTTATTCTGTGAGGTAATACAATGCAAATGTTCCGGTGTGTAATAAAATTAAATGGAAGTTATTCTCAGTAATATATTTATATAATAGCAATGGTATCTGAAAGTTAGAACAAGGTAATACCACTAATTCAACATATCTCCCGTTTTCTTTATTCATCTATTTATTTATTTTAATTACTTTTTTTCCCTTTTTTTATTATATTATTATATATATTTATATTTAGATGTGTAGTTGGGCTGAAACAATTTGAAGAGTACTGTAGTACAAATGTGGTCTACCTATATTATGTCTAGAAGATATTAAGTATGAGTGATGATATTTTATTTAGCTGTTCATTTAATATATTAACCTTGGTTAAAAAGTTTAGTTTGTTATTGGATTCTATTTCTAAAGTGAATTTGATATTATTGTGCAGAGAGTTCGAAAAGTTAACAAACTGATCTAACTGTCGCTGTGTACTTTTCCAACAGATAAGGATCTCGTCAATGTATCTATAATAGTATACTATATTGGTCGCTAATTTACTGCTTAAGAGACTGGTTTCTAGACTGTTCATAAATAACTCGGCTGAAAGGGGACTAAGGGGGGATCCCATTGCAAGACCATTGACTTGTTGAAAATTTTTTCTTTACCGAATAAGAAATAATTTTGGTCCATGCATAATTTAAAGAGGTTTCTAATTTCCGATGCTTCAATAAGGTTTAATCGTTTTTTTTCTAAGATATCTGAAATAATATTTAGGAAATCTTTTATAGGTATATTAGAAAATAAGTTTACTACGTCAAGTGATACTAATTTACAATTGAGTGTTAGGTGTATATTTTTAATTTTATTAGAGATCAAGAGAGTTTTTAATGATATATTTAGGCGCAAATCCGGTTTTATTTTGAAAGATCTTATTAAGGTGAAAAGCAAATTTTTTTGAGGGTGCGTTTGTTTATGAGACAACAGGTTGTATGGGTATATTTGGTTTATGAATTTTAGTTTGTCCATAGAGTATTGGGGGTGTAAGGTTTATTTCTGTAACTTTACGTTTAGCGAATTCGTTAGGAAATCTGATATTACTGGTTTTAATTATTTGTTTTACGTTATCTGCAAATGTCGTGGAGGGATCTTTTTGTAGATTTATGAAGTCTTCTGGTTTAAGGAAATCGTACACTTTATTTTTCTATTCACTTTGATCTAGAATAACTATAGTGTTGTTTTTATCTGCTTTAGATAGGATGAGTTTATCTTTATTAATTTTAATTTGAAAAATACTTTGTGTCAAAATTTCGTCATTAATTTGTGTTTTGGTTTTAGCTTATTCTTTACATATTATATCAGCAGCTTTGTGTTTAGTAAGTGCGTTTTGGTCACTGAATGCAATCGTGGTATCTACTACTAGTGATTATATGTTTTGTGAGGGTGCGGTGGGAGTATTATATTTAAATCCTTTATTTAAAAGTTCTAGTTCTTTAGTATTAAATGTTGACTTTGAAAGGTTTACTGTTCTAGGAGTATAAGTAACATTTGTTTGGGTGTGACTTTTGGTTTCTGGGTTATGGTTTTTAGTTTTTTCATTTTGTTTAATTGTTTTTGTGTTATGTTTTTTTATTATGGCACTGACATCATTTCTAATGACACAATCAATTTGTTTGGATATAAACTCGCTAATAGCAACTAGTAAGTGACAATAGCTTACAATATAGGTAATGACAAAAGCTCACAAGCTCAGGAACATAAATTTCATAGTGGGCGATGAGTGCTTGCTTTTACTTGTTGGCCTTTCTAATATCTACAAATTGATGATGATGGCTATGTAAAATTCTGGAGTATCTATTACTACAGATTATATGAAAATTTGTTCAGTTTATGAAGCATTAAAATTCTGTAGCCTACTATGTTAAGTCAAAAATATGTCAGTCATAAAAATACATCAAGATGAAAAAATATATATATACTCAGCACAACAAAGGTTAGAATTGTTTTATAAGTGGCCTCTTTGATAAGTGATTTATTTTCATTACGTCAAATGGTGAATGCTTTGAACTAAATTTCAAAAAAGATGGTTGTAAAATTTACCAGAACACGAAATTAATTTTGAGAGTAATTATTTTTTACAGACAGTTTTAGTAAAAAAGTATTGTTTACTTTTTTAAAAATAAAGCAAACACTTTAGTAAGAATCAAAGAACTGATGGAAAATTAAACTTATGAAACAATTAAAGTATAATGCACAAATAATGGAAGGGAATATACTAACAATGCTAATTTAATTTTTTTTAAAAAGTCGAGCATACAAGTCAATCTTCAACTTCGTATACCCCTGAATCATGCAGAACGGATGAATCGTAACTTGTGGAAAGAGCTAAGTATTTCATTCTTAATTGCAGATTACAAAATATTCGGCCTGTGGCAGTGTTGGCAGCAACGTCCTTAATTAACTGTTGACCTACAGAAGCTCTAGACTCCGAGTCACTGTATGAAAAATGGATGGGTAATGAACAAAACATGAAAACTTCAAAACTGTCACGGTTATCATCAAAGTTATAATCCAAACGGTTATCATCCAATGGTCGGTGTACTAAAAAAAAAGACAAAGATGAATTTCGAAAGCGATAAAAATGACACTTGTTGGCTACTATGAAACAAATAAGAATACAGATTGTATGACGTAAACAGAAAACAAATTTACCGAGTTGGAGGTGCAATTTTTTTAAGCATAGGTTTAAAAATACCTGTATAATAATGCCATTACCTGAGCTGCAGCAGTGGATGCCATATGGCAAGTCACATATTAAAGATGATCACAAACTTGAATCTGATACAAAATTATCGAATGCATAAAATGCTACAATATATAATACTGGAAATTTATGATGATGGCTGTGGAGAGTTCTGGAGTATTTATTACTGTAGATTATATAAAAACCAAAGTTTTACAGATTATCAAGCATTAAAATTTCGTAGTATAATATGCTGAATAAAAATATATCAAAATCATAAAAATATAACAAGGTTTGGAATCATCGCCGCTCATTGGCTGTCCACCCACGATTCAAAGGGGAAACGACTAGGTCATATTTCTCCGATGTATCTGTGGGGTTGTACTGGCTTATCACCAATTGCTATACTTTGCACTATCCAACTGGATATGGTGCATTCCGTGCCGGATTGTAAAGATTTGTCCTTAGAAATAGCCCGGCGTCTATCTGTGGTTATGTGACGCGAACATGAATCGTATTTTATTTCACTGCAAAGAGCACAATGATGATATGTTAGAGAGCATGCATCTTAATAGTAAAGTAGAATGACGCGGAGCTTTAGAACGCAGTATCTTTAGTCTGGAGAGAGAAATGTTGAGATTGTAGATACGGGACACAATTAGGGGACTTTCGAAAGTTGCTTTTTTGTATGAGGTGGGTTCTTACGGGTTATAGGAGGAGGCTTGAGATAACCCGGGTGGAACGACGAGAATAGTCTATAATAATAGTGAAAGCTTTTACTCTGTTGATAATATACAGTATATTTACGAGCAACAAAATATTTAAGCCGAGAAATAAAACTGTCATGAAGAAAGCCCGAGTTGTCTAAAACGAATAATAGGTAAACAAATAATTTAATAAAGGAGGATTATTGAAGAAGTTCTTTCAGGCTCAAATGAAAAAGAAAGGCACCATGCCATTTACAATGAATGAATAATATAAGTAATTTTTCCGGAAAACAAGAGGGAAATTTTTCTCAAATGTGTATATAAATTTAAAGTTGATAATTAATTACTATGGCTGTTAAATATAATTGATATGTCGACAATTGGATGTCGTTGCTGCATTTTTACAATGACGATCCAATCGTCAACTTATGAACATAAAGAAGAAGTATGTAAACAGAATAAATAAATTTATGGAGTGAAATAAGCGAACCATCAGTGAAATTAGAAACTTACATTCGTGTTAAGGAGCGTAGGGTTGAAAATTTTATATGTGGACTTTGTATATATTATAAAATTGATCATGAAAATATTTTCTTTGTTATGATGAAAATATTTTGGTTATTAATCTATATAGATAATACACTATTTCGTTATAATAATATTTAAAAAGGAGAAGAAATGAAACACCAACGCAACCAGATAAAACAAAATTTAGAAACAAGTAAAATCTATGCTGATCAGATCATCTATGTTAAAAGAATTCTGAAGATTTTTGAAATGTCCGAATGCCATTTACTTTATTCGTTACGTGATCCCATGCATGAAATTAATTATTACCTTAGAACCAAAAAATATAATTACAGAAATATCATATCAAGAAGCGGTTGGAAGCTTACTTTACATATCACAAGGTACAAGACGTGATATATGTTTCATGTTGGATAAATAAAATAGTTTCAATGATAAAGGAGAACAAATAACTAGTGCTGCAGTATATAAAAGGAACGAAAGACGTGATTCCGACCAGATTGCATATGAGAATAGCTGAAGATCGTATGATGGCTCAATTTATTTGTTTTAGGATGCAATATCATGGTGTTCTAAGCATCAGAATACTGTTGCCTTATCTATTATGGTAGCAGAGTGTATGGAATTAGCTACTGCAAAACAAGAGGCAAAGTGATTGCGATACTTGAAATATGAATTTCATCGAAACATCGGTCTTGCATATATTCTGAAAATTAAATTGTCATCAAATTCACACATACCAATTTTAATAAGCGTGTAGCAAATATGTTAACATTAGATATAATTTTCTTCGAGAGAAAGTAACCAATTAGGAAATTAAAGTAAACTATGATTGGACACAAAATATGGTCACTGACGTTGTAACGAATCCATCTCACAAAAGAAGACTGATTACTATTCCAAGGCAATGTTTTTTGAATGTATTTGCACTTAAAGGGAGAATGTTAATATATAAAATGCAATATAATGCCACCAGTAACACCTGCCTAACTAGTTAAATTATGTAATATAAATATTAACTATATAATTATGATTTATTAGTGACTTGTATTCTTTAACGTTTCACTGCTAACGAGTTAATTTAAATAATGACTTTATTAAAACATAAAGGTTTTTCTGCTAAAATATTTAATAGTTAAAATATTTTATTTTTTTGTTCAGGAGAGCGATACTATTGATTTTGTGATCACAAATAGAATTCTATGCGGGCAAAACCGCGGGCACAGCTAGTGAAATAAATAAACTGAGTATTAGTTTCTAAAACATATTCTTCTTGCTACTGAAATTATTTTATTCAAAGTACATTTCATGTACAAGTTAGGGTGTGGTAATTTGCTTAACGAGCAGTTAACCTTTATTTGCATTAGTGCGGCAATATGGTTAATCCTGTGTTTGTGTTCATTTTGACCCCGGAGTTTAGATCTCTTGGTCGTTAAGATTAAACAAAATGGTCTTAGCTTCATTAGACAGTAGTAATATACATTAAGATCTTTGCTCTATTTAGGTATTGCACAAATAGTTTAATATTTGTTTCGATGTACGTATTTATAATAAAAATAATCTTTAACTGACATTAACGTTTCTGTTATGTTCTATATTTCGAGCGTCATACGACACTAAATGTCCGTTATTTTTTACGGAATTCCAGAAAATATTGGGTTGGGTTATAAGTTCTTAAGGAGTTCGTGACTTACCAGGAAAGTTGTCGAATGTTTAAAAATATTATATTATAAAATAAAAGTAAATGCGCTTAAAAATAAATGCCTAAGTGCGCTCAGTTTATAAACGCGCTAAAGATTCTACGTCCCGAACTACATCAAGCTACATCAAGAAAATTGCTACATTAAGAAAAATAGTTTAAATTTTATAATACGAATGGGTATCAAATACGAACTTTAATTCTTTATCAGTTAATATTTCGCAACACGAGGATTTTTTTTATCGAGGATAAAACTTAACTTCAAATTGTTAGAGTAAGTAGTAATTTGTGACGAGCAGTGGTTTACATATGTCATTCATAAACACAGACATCAATATTTTAATGTAGAACAAACAGAAATGTCAGTACCCGAATTTGAACCAATTATACGTCTTTGCTTCGAGAGGGATCGACGGAGATTGCAGATATTTACTGTCAGCAATTCGATCCACTAGGTAACAAACTAAATAATCAATTGGACTTAATTTACCTTATTTATGAAAATATTATATTGCATACCGCAAAATAAAGTCATAAAAATTATGACAATTATGTTGGGTTCTAATACCTACATCTACCTTATTAACCCGACATTTTACGGTTTGGGTAATCCGAGCGTAATGAACATTCTGGACTAGTTGTGATTAGATCCGTTTTTTTTAATAAAGTATATATTAATAGTTACAAGCTAATTTGCTACTGACGTAAAAAATGGTATTAAGCGTATCTTAAGTCGTTATTCACAATACAAACACGAAATTAATATTATTTTATGGTTGTTTTGAGGATTTTTATACAGAAATTAAAAAAAAGAATCAAAAAATTGAAATAACAATTCGGGATGACTGACTCAAAAAAGCGTCGAGTATTTTTTACTACGTCTTTACTTCCCGTTTATTTCTATTTAATATTATCTTTTTCTTCGTCAAAATACGAATACATAAAATGGTCAAAAACAAAACGACATTAAGAGAAAAACATGATAAAATGGCAGTGAATGCCGGTATAAACAAATAATTATCAGTAACATAAACTGAATGGAAACACGACTTAAAAATAGGTATATTAAAAAATTATACAAGAAAAACCAAGAAAAAAGAATTGAGGTTATTCTCACATAATTTCCTGACAAGTATGTAACAATTTATTATTTGGTATAGGAAGAAAAATATTTATCATAAAGTACATATTTGATCATTTTCAAATTTCACACAGTTTTGTACTAAGTACAAAACTATGCTTAATTCTAACCTCTATAAGCACCGGTTATAAAATTTATAAATTTATGTAAATTAAAATAATAACGCTGAGAAAAGAAAATGGGTCGGAATGTGTGGTTGATGTCAGGGTTTCGATTTTAAGTTCACCAGCTTGTGTTTTTTATTTTAGTCTTCGTGCTGTTAATAAATATTTATCTGTTTTGGAAAGACGTATATTTGCTATGGGTAAAATATTAAAAATCGATGAAATTTGTATAACTATAGTCTGTATGTACTAAGTAAAAAAGTCAAAAAATTAGAAAGACAATAATATTTACAGAAAGTGTGGAACTTGTTATTTTTTTATTTGCGAATTGCTCTATTATTCGCCTTGCGTTAACTTTACCAAATATTAATTATATTCAATAGAAAATAAGGAAAGTTCCTGAAAGTTTCTTGGATATGATAATTTAATCGCTAATCGAATTGATGATTTCTGAATCGGATTTTAGTTCTTCACATGTAGTTCAATCATATACGTTTATTTTTAAGAAGAAGCGGTATGGACGTTTCTAATTTTTTTCCAAGGAAATAATAGAAAAAACCAGTGAAATCAAAGGTAATGGAGATAATATATATATATATATATATATATATATATATATATATATTTGATTAAGAAATAGTTACTAACTTTATTTTAAACTAAAAGATATAATATGGTTTAATAATTGAGAAAAAATTAAATTTTTTATGTCTTCTTAGAATTCCTAGCAACGTTTAATTTATTGTAAATAGCGACGATATACAGATGTATGCACGTATTTTTTTTTTGATTGATTTTGAATATCATTATATAGCACAATAAATTTTAGTTAAAAAAACCCGTCTTGCATAAATAGAACTCACAAAACGTGGGTTGCATAAATATTCCGGCCCTTGTAAACATTTAAGCGCTCATAGTTTTTCTATTTACCTTTTGATAATTATTAATTTTTCATGACGTAAATATATTGTAACTTATTATGTATTATATCTTAAACACTTAGTGCATATTTCACAAATTAAAAGATCTAAGATAAGCGCGATAGTTTTCTTGTAATCTTCTGGCCATATTTCACCAACCCCGTTTTTTTCATTACCTTTGCTTTATAATATATATATATATATATATATATATATATATATATATATATATATATATATTTAGTTATATATATTAGGAGGGCGGTACGCTATATTTTTGGATATCGTTTTAAAATTTTGCTGTTTAGTAATCAATTTAAAATTATGAAAACATTTTTTTTTATTCCCATTAACAATCCTTACCCAATGATATTGCAAATGAAAAAAAATATTTGAGGACCTTTAATCATTTCCTCTTTAACTGTTATACAAATGTTTAAAAAAATTGGGTGCATATAATATGAGCAAAGTACGTGTGAATTATATAGGTTAATAAAATGCATTACTATGTCCAATTTCGAGAAGGATGTCAAAAGTTACGAGTAGCATCAGAAAAAGGGTTTTAGAGCGTACTTATATAAAAAAGAAATCTATTATATAAAGCCTGTCAAATTCGACTAGATTTCCTGTTAAGGGTATTAGGTATATATTTAGGCACTTCTAAATATTTAAAGGCACAAGCAAATATAAATGTTTAACAAAAATTCCCTACTATACCTTTGGCAATCTTAAAAAAACCGTCCCAAATTGAAAAATTAGAACATGTAGAATTATCGCTATAATTTTCCTATAGGTTTCGACTAGACTTTTTTTGCATACTTTTTAATGTATCTCTGAGGATATGACACAAATACTATACTTACAAAAAATATTTTTAGAATCCTTGTAAACAGTATTTTTAAAAAAATATTCCATACTGTACATTTAATTAAATTTTTTTAATTTAATTTTTCCCTCGTATAAAGTCCATGTGAATAATGAAAATTCCCTTTTGAAATATATGCAGCTTAATACACGTCATTACTTTGACAAATTTGAAGTCTCTCCGTGACACTGTAATTGAGAAAAGGTTATGATATAAAAAAAGGTTGTGATACCCTTTCGTGGTATGGGATCTTAAAAATGTGGTCAAAGTAATAAGTAGATTTAACTTTATTATACTTGACTATGTTACTGGTATTACTACTATACATAGTACCTAACAAGATAAGAGATAATTTAAAGGACAAGAATATTTAAAAAAAAATTGGGCAATTTTTGATACCTCCAACTTCGGAAAAAATGTTTTGATTAAAATAAAGAAAAAAAAATTATTAATAAGTTGATATTTCATTCGTTTGAATGGATTTTGAGGATGTTTTTATTTTTTTAGAGATTTAAATATGAAATAAACCAAAATCCTCATTTTTCAAGCTTAAAACATTTTATAGGGTAATATAAATATTTCTCGTAAGAACAACATTGATAACAAATTAAATTATTAAGTAAAAAACTTATTTTTTATTTTGTCTGGCCGTTATTCTTGAACACATTACCGTGCAACACATTTGTGGGTGGTTTCAAAAATACATATTTATAAAAATTCTTATTTTCTTTGTTGAAATATCCGTGTTCAAATTAGATTTAGAAAAACAATTATGAATAAAGTCTTCACTTCAACTTCAATGTAATTTTCGAAACTCAAGGAATAAAATCGGTATTATTCCATTACGTTTCAAAACTATCAGAATACTGTAGATACCTTCAGATCAATATTTATAGCTTACCTGACTATGACCTTTAAGTGAAGAAGCTTGTGCATTAGTAATACGAAAACGGCGATGCATATTTATCGAACTGATGTTAAAAGTTAGTTTGGTTTTCAAATTTAGTACGTAGCTTCGATCTTTATGTTACAGGCCATTAATTGACGTTGTTATTACACAGACCACATAAAATAAGAGAGAAAATATAAATCAAGTTCAAAGTATTTTCAATATCAATTATAAGTATTCATAACGAACTATTCACAAACTGTTTGGATTCCACTGAATCTCATAACAGCAATTATTATTCAGTTAGTTACATACTTCCTAAAAAAATAACTTTTCTATTTAAGTACTTGTCTATAACTTTATACAACTAGATAAAAACAGGAAGCAAATGGGAAATAATAGTGAACTAAAGCAATAGTATTTTTAATTTATTGATTATACATTTATTATACAACATAAATTATCTATTGATTGTAAGTTGTATTAGAATCATATACAGAAAAAACTGTATACAAGTGTATACTGAATGCAAAACACCATACCGTAGATATATTTTCGCACAAAATCTTATAAAATAAAATTTGAATTTATGAATACGTTACTTTGAAAAATTTCTATTCGTCTGCTGCGGAGATGCATGCAAAATTGTTGTAATATTTTTGTTTTGAGTAGAAAGGAATTTACGTGATACAAAGCGAAGAAGTCAAATGTATGCAAATGTGATCAAATAGCGTTATATTTTAAGCACATAACTTATGCCATTTTACGTACCTCGGCACGAACTACAATGTTCAAAATAAAAATATAATGACATGGATGGAGTTTATGGAGTAATGGAATGGAGTTTATCTTATTTACCTAACTAAATAAGATAAACTCTCAGATTAATATTTTTGTAAAATCATTAAATAAATATATTTACAGAAAAAATTATACAACTATTAAGTATATTTGTCTTGCCTTGCTCTTTGCCTTGAAATATTACAAATAATATTTTTTCAATTTGGTGTAGTTAAAAAAAAGCTGCGGTCAGTTCCTAATATGGTTTTGTACATTACTTGAATAATTAATTAAACTTTAATATTATATTTCCAATTTTATTTACTATATGATTTTTTAACCACATTACTTGAAGTATTTAATTCATCTAAATGAACTTGCATTTTTTCGAAATATTTGTCCCATTCCAATCAATTGTAATTGCTGATTATGTGTGTTTGTAATTACATGTTATTACCCTCAAACTATATATAAATATAAAGGTCCAGCATTCATAGATAGTTTGAAGGTATTGTTCGTAATATTTCTTAAAAAACAGTGCGTACAATTTTAAAATGAAAGATAGAGTATGCAGAGTTCATTATGGAGTGTTATTATGATTTTTAATATTTTCACTATTATGCCTCTTTGTGTAACGGTAATTTTTCATAATTTATAATAACATTAAATAAAAATGTTGTCACTTTCTCAAGTATGATGGAAATTAGTAGAAAACATTTCTCAAACTTAAAGTCTATCGAACCATTTTGGCGTAGTAATTATGTTTAAAAACCTTCAATGCCGATTAATTTCAAGAAATTGTAAACGAAATAACAAATTTTCCAATAAATAAAATTAAGAAGAGGATAGGTTATAGTACCGTTGGTGCCTAGTAAACTCCAGTAAGATTACATGCTGTATGCAAGAATTTTCACTGCAGGCTTGTGTGCATAGTACGGATAATAAAATATCTTCTACTATTTTATTTACTTGAGTTTTATTATCTAATACGATAACGGTGTTTCTATAACATTGTTTTAAATAGTGAGAACAATTTTATCCAGATACTAAAACGCACATTATTCACTTATTTGATAATAAGGTTTTGACAACGATTTTGTTAATATTTTCATCGTGTGTCGGATTAAAATTTTTATTAGACAAAGTAAGCAAAGATTATACAGTTTTCATCCTTTCATTAATTAAAAATCAAACTTTGCACAGATTATAACAATTTCTTGAATATAAAATCAGTAGTATTTTGAGAATTTTAATTAAAAATTAAAAATTATGAGATGTATTACTTTATGAAATGCATTATGTATTAAAATATGATTTTTTTTTGGTGTATCTTTACTCTGCTAACTTTTTCCCTGTCTTTTCCTTTTACTTCTGCTTCCGATTAGTGTTATATATGAAGAGCTAGTGAGAATTTCACATTTTTTTTCATGTGCTTTCCTTTCTTTTAAGGGCTATTTTGGGTAGGACGCGAATCGAAGATGAATATTAGGAGCTTGATGCTAATACCACAATTTTTTTTCACTATTTATTTTCGCAGCTGGTATAATGATCTTGCCACAAAAAACATTAAATTATTACTTGAACATTGAAGACTAAAATAAGTTTAATTTTATATAAGTTTCAATAGATGTTTAACGATTGCTTTTATTCACACAATATTAGAAAATTTATCTAGTAGCGTAAGCAAAGTAAAAATAATTTTAAATTTCTTATTTATTGTAAATTAATATCCACTGATGCCAAGAGTGTAAACATTTTTAATTTCCCATATATTATTCTTAACTATTATTTACACAGCATATTTATTTGACTGTGAAAAATATTATTATATTAAATTGAAGTGAATCTGAAACTTTGACGTCCCACCAAATTGTGTATTAGTGAAAAAAAATGAAAAATATTTTTTTGACAGACTTTTTATAATCAGTCGTTTTGACAGCCTAATAAAATACTGAGATTGTAAAAATAAATACAGATTAACGTTAAAAATATCAATTCATAACACATTTCAATACACACACACTTTTAAATTGACGTAAAAATCTCTAAAATTTATATCAAGTCTTAAAAATTTTTTAAAAATATTTTTGTTATTACTTAACGAAACAAAAATAAGAACGAACATCTCAGAGAGAAATAAAATGGCTCGTGCTCGATACAAAATGTTAGCATTTTAAAAAAATATATTTCGAGATAAAGGCAGCGCGCACTCTTTGGTTCTGCGAAATCTTTGCTTGCCTAACTGCAAAAGTGGATTAATTTTAAATAGAAATTGCCCCTTTATTATTAGGCACCATAGTTTTTGCACCTTTAATTCATGCCTTCAGGTCCACTTAGAAATGAAGTCACTCGCAATAGGTACTCGGGCAATGGACGTCTCGTGTTTATGTATTCTTTAAACTTAATTTGCCGGTTGACTTTACAAATACTCGCGGCAACTAAGGCGAACATTCAAACTTAGAAATAAAGTATGAAGCTGTGTTGTGTGAGGATATAAACGTATTTTCACTTGCGGATTTCTCTTTGAAGCGATTTAATAATTTTTATGTCGAAGTTAAATGTAATATGGAAAAATCTAAGCAGCTTTACCAAAATATCTATGTTTAATTTGTTCATAAGCGTTTACTTTGCAGTTTTATTAGATTTATGCAGTGCTCAAATTATTATTATTTAGTTGCACGTCCTAGCTTTGCCTGGATAAAAATGACACCTTGACTTTATTTTATTCTAATTACTTTTTATAAGACAATTAATTACGGCTAATCTGTTAATGATATTCTGAAGAGATCATTCCTTTCTTTTATAATTAAAGTCAATTAACTAGATTAATAGCATCTTCATAACTTTAGATGTTAATCATAACAATTTTTCAATTAACCTTCGAAGGGAAGATTTTAATGAAGGAAAATTGAGTTCTTTATTTGATATTTTTTTGTATTATTTCATTTTCTTCTACTCAACATAAAGTGCTTACATATTGTTGAATTTTTAAGGAAGGTGGAAAAATTTTATACAAACATATGTCCTAAATTCTATACAACAAACGATTAACTAAAACAAATAAAATAATTTCAATATAACTTCTTCACTTCAAACCATTTTCAAAAGTATTTGAAATTTTAATAAGTAAAGAGTTAGATGTAGTTTTTCTTAAAATATATATTACCTTATTTTGTGAATTTTTTTATTATACATGGTAGAAATACTGATATAAACCGATCAGCTTTCCAATGAAATGATAAAACGATATAATGTCCAATTTATTTCAAATAGTGAGCTATAACATTTTAAAAGATTTATAAAAATGGCTCCATGATTTGGTTTCCTATAATTTAAGTTTTTACTATCGTTTGACCTCGATTTATTTTTTATTTTTAATACTTACTATATTCTATGTTACTCAGAATGTCACAAACTTTCGATGAATTGCAATATCAATAATATCATATATTGAAATCGGAACAGACATTTGCAGCATTTAATGAACCTAAATATATTCCTATACATACACACACACACACACACTCACACACACTCACACACACACCCACTCACACACACATACACACACACACACACACATATATATATATATATATATATATATATATATATATATGTCTGTATACGTACGTACATACGTGCTGATGGTGCATGTATCTGTTTAAACCTCTACTTACTTATGTGCTTAACTGTCAAGTAATTATCTTAGTGGCTTCATTTCTTTGTACGTATATACCTGTACATATTTACCTACGAATTTCCCCTATTATTATCTTCTTTAGGTCAACAAAAATGAAACGCCATATTCGATGATTTCACTCTTCATCGGTGAAAAGTTATTGTATCACCATCCAAATGCAGATTTGACTAAAGGGATATTTATGCTACTCTTAATCATGTCTACAATTTGGAGACTTTGTTCTTTTAGATTGTCATTAGACCTATATCATTAAAAGTCGATTACGGCAACTGTGCTGTAACTCTTAATAAATCTCTATCATGCTAATCACATAGATTTTGAAGTTTCTAAAAAGTTATGGAAACCAATAATAAAAGAAAGTAATTATTTCCTTCAAGGTAAATTGATTAAATTTATTTATACGACTCCGCTCATTTATGGATTTTTTTTACAAAAAAGAGCGAAAAAAGATATCATTATATTCATTGACGACATTCTGCTATCCAAAATGCAAGATAAGCTTAATTTTAATAATTAAAAATACTATCGCAGCTAGATTTAGAGAATTCAGTTAGTATACAGTTAAAGAAGGCATTAATTCGTATCACAACTTCAATGATTGTTGTATATTTATCGTTTTATTCTTACCGAACAACTAACTTGCCTAATTTTAATTCATTATTATAAATGACTAGCTTTTATACACAATAATACTAAATATAAAAATATTATTCTTAAATTAAAGTTGGTTAACCACTACCGGATAACCTGTATTGATTATCATTTGGTTATACGGTATACGATAAAGACATTTCGACGTACCCATGTGTAATGGAGATTCTTTTATTTATAACCGCTGCTAGTTCCTATCGCTCTCTTGTAGATCTTATTGCACATTATTTGTGTATTTCGAGATATCGCAAAATATGTAAAGAAAAAACATGAAAACCTTAATAGTATTTAATACTTATCCAATTTTGTCTTAACTTGGAACATGTGCGGAAATAAATATAATTTTTTAAATTATGTTATGTAACTGGCGTTTGTTCAGTAACTTTCACGTAATACCCGCGCAGTGTCGTCGATTTTTGTTAAATTGTTTTCATTTAGCACCGATATGATGGCCACTACTTGACTTCTTATTGCTTTAACCGCTTATTATCATGAAGTCACGGTGATAATTGTAAAAAAAGTAATACTAAATTAACGTGCATATCGGATGTTAAATCGAGAAATGGATTTAACATCCGTTTAGTTTTCTGCGGAAATTTGTCATAGGCAATGCGACTTCAGATAAAAGGTGAACCTCAACGTGGACTAAAGATCAGAGTCACTTTCACTATAGCACATTGGGGAATATATTAGTTTTCTTGTGACTTTATTTTTAACAATTCTCCTAATATTCCAATATTCTTAATCTACTTAACGGATTTGGATAAAATTTAGTGTGGTAATAGCACATATCCAATTTTCTTAATCGAATTAACGGATTAGGTAAATTTAGCATATACCCAATAGCAATATAAGAGAGAAAAGAACATTCTAATAACTTTTCTTATTCCGAATTTCATGCAAACCAATTCAAAAAAATTAAAAGACTTTGATCAAAAAATCTATTAATTATAATTAATATTTTTCCCAAAATGAGTAATAACACACTTTATTTTGAAATCGTGTTGCAGGCCTTGCGACAAATTTTGATGATATAATGTTTAAATTTTAGATACTCGTCCATAATCACACCATGACCCTCCTTACATTATGTACTTTTCAGTGCGGTTCCATTTATTTTATAAGTGTTCACGAAAGGAGAACTTAAGAGGTTTCGCACGTTTCTTAAATAAAAATGAGATTATTGCTCAAATTTTATTGGAATACTGGGTTGATACCATATTCCAATACATTACTATTGGATCTGTTTATTGCCTGCATATTTCTTAACTTTTAAATTATCAAATTTTCAAAGAAGAATTTTAAATCATCGGCAAACAAAAGTTTAACACAAGGGTAACATAAAGGTATGAAGTAATCAAAGCAAATTATTACAAGGTACAACAGCGTATGAGTTTGTAATTGTAAATGGTTTACGTAAAGTAAAATAAAAAATTTAATAGAACGGTTAAATAAAATAAAAAGTAAAAAAAAAAAACTTGCAGTTTCCAATCCGCAGTTTCTAAAAAAAGAAATGAAGTTGCTACACAAGCAGACATAAAAATATATAGCATACATGTTATTGGATATATTATTTAAAAAAGGACTTACCATAGACATCATAGAAAAGAAAATAATGAATTTGTATTGAGAATATAATTTACTATGAATTAAACTATGAACTTAGAAACAACTCGGAAAAAAATTCAGTTTCTCTTTAGGTTGTTCAAAGAAAAGGAGCATAAGGGTCTTTCATTTTAATTCCTATTTTTGACTTTCAAGATGAAATTTAATTAAATTTGTAACATTATCAATTTAAGTAGTTTCGAGTATGTGGATGTGCCATTCGTTTTTAAAGAAATTTTTATTGCGCTAAAATGTGAAAAGGATAGAAAACTTGACTTTTATAGAAAATTCCCAATGTTTCTTGCTATTTCTTTTAATGCATTAGCTTAGCTTTTATGATCTTAAGACTAGCTTATACTTTCTCGTGCTAGTGACACTTGCTTGATGTAGGTCGGCGATCGGCGCCTAACTTTTATCAACGTCATCGTGCCTCAAAATTACAAATAAATTGGATACATAAAACCAACAGATGTTATTGAAGGTTTGCGAAGGCGGACTATTTAACTGGTTTAAAAGTTTTTTCCTTCTTTCAAATACACTTTACTTGGGGGTCGGTAGGATTTTCGTTCACCTAAGTGAAAATGGCTGTTGTATGAAATAATTAAATATTATCAGAATATTTTTTTTTATGCCAAAAGCATGGTTATATAATTAAATAACAAGTGTTTTCAAAAGTTTGAACAGTATATGCGTATGCAATTACTCTCAAAGTACGATAATTACTTTATAAAATAAAGGAAATGCCCTGCAGACTTAATGGGCGGAACTTTCAGTAATAAAATAAAAACATATTTTTCACACTTGCATAAAGTATAAAAGAGATATCACTTGAATACAGCAAAATGCTATGATTAATCTTAATTTCATATTTGCAGTATGCCCGTCTTTGGCATTTTTATTTTTTG
Source organism: Druceiella hillmani (assembly GCA_039881145.1). Classification (NCBI taxonomy): domain Eukaryota; kingdom Metazoa; phylum Arthropoda; class Insecta; order Lepidoptera; family Hepialidae; genus Druceiella; species Druceiella hillmani. The sequence goes on from JAYKKI010000002.1 coordinate 1,343,468, forward strand.
TGATGCTTAAGGACATTTTTCTTTGTAGGCGATGGCATTTAAGAATTTTCAGAAGTACAAGAATGCATGAAATTAAAACGTTAAAAATAAAATAAAATTTCAAAAAATTATATATTTGACGTGGTAAATGGCAATAATATTCCTGGAAGTTCACAAAATGACCGAAAGGTGATATAGTAATGCTACAACAAAAAGAAGTGTTGTAGCCAGGCAGCGGCATAAGCAGCAAGATAGCTGCTTAAATTATCAACGTATACCGCACTAAAGCAGCGGTATTTGATTGTATTTTTATATTGAATATATAAAACCTATGACAAAATAATAGGGTTATATCGTGTTTGTCTCTAAAGCTAGTGAACAAGTGGTATATAAAGTTTAAAAGTGGCTTAAGTTCTGTTGAGGGTGCTTCACAACCGGAATAAATACAAGACGTAGTAATACACAAAAAACCTACGAACGAAATTGACACAATTTTGAAGATCAGTTTATGTTCAGCGCAGAATTTCGCCCATAATGTGCTGAAATGCAAAAATGTGTCTGCAAGATAAGTACCACCTTAATTTACTGCTGAATTGAAAGAAAATTGCTTCCTGACGCTCAAATGTAAATGTAAAACTTTCTGTACTTGATTCATAGCAGCGCCTGAACTTTTCTAAATAAATTGTCATGTAGGTCACTCTCTTGTCAGTATTTGTAATGAGCTGTACATTCATATTAACTTCAGTTGTAGTTGTTTAGGAACGTCTCTCGCGCATATCATCATTGAAATCGATACGATTATCCTTGAACTTATTAAACCAGTAGCAAACGGAAGCCCAGGACGGGACATTATCAAATAACTCCAACCAAAGTTCATCGTAACTTTTTTGTAGTTCGAGACCAAGCCGAAAATATAACCGTATGAAAATTTTCTCCTGTTAAATTAATCTTGATGTGATAACGATTTTAAAATTGCTGCCAATTTGTAAAACCGTGTAATAAATATGAATAAAGTATACGAATGGTTTAAGTTAAAATTCGATTTTCAAAATTTCAATACATTTTTTATTACCATTATTACAAATGTCCTAATTAAAATTCTTAGAACTTTCAGGCCTACCCTCAAATTAGCATAAAATACATTAAAATAATTTTAAAAATTATTTATAATTAAATATTTCAAGCACATAATTGTAAAAACAGTTATTTTGAATTTGCTTTAAAGTTTTTATAAAATTAGTTAATGTCAGTCAGCACCGTTAGATAATTATTAAGTAATAATTATTCTAACTTTATCGAATGATTAAAAAAATAGTAATAATTATTACTCGATAAACGGTTTTATTCACGAGCAGGCATCTGAAATTAATTTTCCGTCCACACTTACATACCCTTAGAGCCGGGCGGATCTAATCTAATCGATAACCACCACGGGCACTAAGAAAACTGCACACAACAATAACATTGTCGAACATTAGCACGAAATAAATATAATTCTTGCATTACAATATGACCGCACTGCCTTTTATAGGGACGCTCGTCAAAGTATTAAAGTGGATTTCAAAGGTGAAAGACTGAGTGCGTCATTTCTCTTAAACTTGCGGCAGTGGAGGTGCTTGAATTGATTATTTAATTGTAGAACACTGAAAATTTGTAAAGCCTTGTTTTAATAAATATAAAACGGATTAAGTTAGATTTATTTAGATTAGAAATTAAGCCAGAGATTTTATTTCAATTATCGTAGTAACATTTAAGTTTTTCAGCAAAAAATTAGCATTTCACTGTCTTTGAATACAATTTAAACTTCTAAAATGTTGACAGTTTAAACTTCTTAGTCGGAAGTTGTAGTGGTAGTATTCGATTGAAAAGAGTGAAAGCGAATAATGAGACTAGTGTAATAAATAATAGTGAACATTTAATCCCTTTTCATCCTCCGCAATCCTTGAGCTGCGCTTAAAATATTGAATTGTTCCACCGCCAACCAACGACCACGACCACGACCCACCACCACCACCACCACGACCACGCCCTTTTCACTAAACTAGCTATCTCTGGATCATATTCCATAATAATGTGGCAACTCATAGTTTTACCATCATAGTTTGGGTTATATCCTGATCCGAGCAAAGCCATATTTACAACCGGTATTAATTTTCGGACAATCCAAATCTAACTTCAACTGTTTTAATGATCAGTAACTATTTTATCCCCATAAGCTATGAAGTGTTTCGCTGGAAAAAGAAAATTCCTTCTTCTATTACGGAGCTAAAAAAAATTATTTATAAAAAGAGAGAAACGATCTTAAGATAAAATATAAATAAACAATCCTATAAAATCTAGTCGGTCAATAGAAACAAGCTGCAAAATTATTAAGTAAATAGGTACAAGTGAGTGCTTCCAACAAAGAGATGAGCATTTTTTAATTTTAATTAAATATAGATAGCAATATGACCTCATCAAATTTTTTATTTCACGGAAGCGCTATTTTTAATTTTCTCCACAATTATGTATTAGTTTTTCCTATATGTCAAATTATTTCGATTCCTTTTTTGAGTTTGATTTATCATTAAAATTTCCTTTCAGCTTATCTGAAAAAATGTTGGAAACAAAAAATGCCTTCGCATCATTCAATATACTTTGATACCCTCGTGTTTAATATTTATGTATTTTAGAGTTAGGAGCTATATTTAAAACTAGGATCTACTGTTGGATTCTTAGCGGAAAATTTTATTTAAGATGGGCTCGAATACATACATATAATTTATTACAAGGCCTTGTTACAAAACAACTAACGTTATTGTCTTAGCATGATAATGCCATTAATGATAATATATCATACAATGAAGGCCAAATACTAAAGATGTTATCATTGTCCATAATATAATAAAAAGAATTCTTGGTATTATCCAATCTAAGAATATATTGGTGAGTAATATGAGTAATAATAACGATGTGCGAATAATTTTTATATGTTGTTTTGCAAACAGAACAGTACAACCGATAGGTATATTTAAAATAGAGATATTATACAACAAATTGCTATTCATTTATCTTTTTTTTGTCTTAAAAAATAATGGAAAAAGACTTTAAAGCTTCGTACGTCGTGATATATTATAATAAAATTATTGCTTAGGTCCTGCAAAATAATTAACCTCCAAAAAGTCGAAACTTAACGAGAATACAAAGCAGGAAGTACAAAGTTAAAAAGAAATATTTTATAAGTGACAATTAAGGTTTTTATCAATATTCAAAGCTTTTCACTGGGTTTACAGTACTTCATTAACACTTGAGAAAGCAGTTAATTTTATGAAACCATTAGTGTCAGGTTTAAGTGAACAATTATCATGACGTGATGTGAACTGAAGATTGTGGGCGTAACCAACCAAGACGAAAGTAATTATGAATTCTGTTAAGTAATAACGAATTCTATGTCAACAAGTCTTTTAAAAAGTAATAATTTATACAATGTTAAACTACTCGTCTATTTATTTGTGTGATAAGACTCTTTCGGTAGGAATCTGTAAATTCATACTAATATCAGATAAAACCTATTACCAGTATAAACTCATCAATTTTCAGACTAAACACAGAGAAATAATTAAAATTCCTTATTTACCTCTTGGTACTCTTCATTTTATATTTTATATCTTCTAAGGATGTATCAGGCGATATAATTTTTATTTAATGATACATTTCAAGCCTCTGTTCCTGTTCTTATCGATTATGTCCAAATATAAAATATTCAGAACATTTAGAGTAACGGAACATTTTAAAAATTATCGGTGATCTTTAAAAAACTATAACTGTGCGAAAAATGTTTTTATGAAAACAGAAAAATTATATTTAAAGCTAATATTTTTTCCCTTTACACTCACTTCGGGTATTTTTACAGTGTAAAATATGAAAAAATTGTTTTTTCAATTCTTTCTATTTCAAATCGTGATACGAATTAAAATCATTCATTTTTTTAAATTTATTGACAGCATCGTAAAGTGTAAATGACGTGCTTTGACTTTGTTTTATTCTAATTATTTTACAATTCATTTTAATGGCGTTATTCGCTTTCAAGAGAAAAAATTATATTTGCTTTTGATTACTCGTAAATATATAACTGTAATACAAAGGTAAAAGCGGTTTCGCAAACATAAAATACTGTTTTTAGGAAGGTATAATTTAGTCTTTTTTATTTACTCAGTTAAAATGGGTATTATATCCATTTTAAAGTTATATTTAAAATTTGCATTTTTAAAATTTAAAAAATAACTCTTATTAGTGTTTTGGAAAAGATTTTTATTGGTGTTATGTTTTGAAAAGCGATTTCATTCCACGTCTTCTACGTGGTCAAATTAACATAAACAATTAAAGGAACAGCGCAGGTTTGTTAAAATATTAAGTCGACATTTCATTATGGTAAGGTTTGAGTACACTCTGTTTTTTTATTTTAAAGATTATAACCGGGTGAATATGAACATTCGGTCTTTGTGCTGATTCTGATATATTTTATTGATTTATGTCTAAAAAACATTACTATTTAATATTTAACGATTTCCGAGTATGTAACTTATATACTATTTCCGAGTATGTACAAAAAAAATTAAAAAGTCATAACTTTTGATTGGCCGAGTTGATTTAGATCACCAAAAAGTATGGAGTTGTTATATCTAAAACACATTTTAGAAAAAAAATAAAAGCGTAAAGTTATAATAAACTTAAGTTAGATTTGTGGAACACGAGCAGAACTCCTACTACAAGGGTTTCGTACACATTTCTGCACTTACATTAAACGTACATAGCATTTCTCTTAGGCTACTTACAAATATTACTTTTTCACAATCTAAATATATTGCATCGTATAAAATATAACATCTTTCATAGGCATAAAAAAATATGGAAGATTTCAAAACTTATAAGTGATAATTGGTATAGTTTTCCTATAATTTTCTAGTAATATTTTACCAGCTGTCTTTTTTCATAATTTTCGCTTGAGTAATTTCGTAAATATTTTCTTAGCATATTTTTCAGTATATTTCTCAAGATATAATACCTAAAATTATAACATTTAATGTTTTTGAGATCCTTAGAACTAGAGCTTTCACATAACATCCCACTAATATGGAATTAAAAAAATATATCGGGTACTTAATCTGCCCTGCCTAAAATTTCCAAAGTGAAATTTTTATGTTTTAGCTATCGAGATAAATGGAATTGCTTAATACACGTACTTAAACTATTGAGATACATTTAACAAATTACACATATTAAGATGTGTTTTTATTGAGTCTAATTTTATGTTTCTACCCCGAGCCGTTCTGAGATAAATGGTGTAATATTGTTTATTTTCTGAGCTACGTTCAGTGAGTGTAGTTCTCCGTTGATTACGTTATTTCAGGTACTACAGAGATTAATGCTGAGAGACCCCAAATATAGCTCGTTCCATAGTTTGTTGAGTGATTTTGAGCTGATCTACATCAGTCTCACTGACTTTGTCCAGGTTTTTGTTTTATAAATCGTTACAACTAGGATGTACTCGCTGAATACTTGTTTTCAGATATTACGGTATGTGCAGCGAGAATACCTAACGCAATTTTCCGGATGCTACCCAGCCCAGCTGAATAATCGTTTCAAATGGTTTCTTTCGGTAAGTTGTTCCTTCCCCGATTAAGAGTGTGCCCAATACAGTAGACATACTCTTCTATAACGTCAAGAGGTATTCATTTGATATTATATTAAAAATCGACAATAGTGCAATAAAATATTTAAAAATCACATTTTTATTTTTTTAAACTTAAATATCTCTCCCGAAGATATCAAAAAAGGTATGTTGTTAAAAAATACCCATATGTCTTATAATAAGATTCATGATTTCCCCAAGGAAATAACCTAATTCAAAAATAAATAAAACACATATGTATATTTTAATGATATTGTAATTGTACTTTTTTAGTAATCTGAATAACACGGATAAAAATAATGTATTTTATAGCTTAATTCATAAAAGTGTAATGTGGATACTAATTATGTATTGATCTAAATCGATCCAGCCGTTTCAAAACTTTCGTTGTAAAAATATTCAGAAATATTTTTTTAAGAAAATTCGTACCTGCCTTTTAATAAGTGTAAATCATAATCGTAATTTTTTTATTGGGTTATGTCTATTCAATTATTACTGCGAAAATATTAAATATATATAGAAATATTAAAAAAAATATTACTTGAAAGAATTCACAAATGTTTTAAAAATTTATTATCGCCCTAAGAAAATAATTTAATCTGAAAATAAATAAAAATGTTATGCGTTTATTTTTTTTATAAATTTGATTCAGACAATAGAAATAATAGATTCCTAACATCTAGATGGCCACGCAATATTTTTGTATATTTAATTTATTCCAATACCTAATATAACCCGCTTTTGGCCACAAAAGTAGATATATCCTCGCTTACGTTAATAAATTACCTACCATTTCTAATTCTCCCCGTAGTCTATAGACTAAAAACATATAAAAAATCAAGACACGAAAATTTATATTTTTACTACGTTTATTGAGAAGACATATTTAAAAATGTGGAGTTGCGTAACAACTGATTCTCATAAATTATGAATTATGTAAAATAAAGTAACTAATCGTTCCAACCTGGTTTCGTGAGACACCAGGCTCGAAGTTCCTTTTGCTACAAAAAGTTATTTTCCCTTCGCTGAAATTTTAGAGTGATTAAATGAAAACGAATTTTTAGATATAAAAAAATAAAATAATGGCAATGAAGCGATCCAAGCAATGTTTTTTTGGTAAACAATTTAAAAAAAATTGCATCGTACACGAATAGTGTTGTATGTTTTTGTATCAGTTTGAATCCCTAAAGGCCCCTCTTATTGAACTTCGGATTCCATTTCCTCAGCCTGATACTACAATGGTCTGCCTCTTTTTTGTGTGTTAACTTATATCTGTGATATTAATAAAATAATTTAAGTATTTTTCTTAATTTGAATCATCTGTATTGTATTAAAAACAATCGGTTAGAATTAAAATTGAGGGTGCTCCATAGAATTTCTTTAAAATCGGCAGCATAAGCGCAATAATCGAACATAGGTCTCACGATAATCTAATAATAAAGTCTCTAAAGATTTGATGAGACTGAGGTCAAATTAATCTGCTCTTTAAAAAAAAAAGGTTCTACGATAAATTTGAAAGATTGTGTTAGAAACTATTTCATGATGGAGAGTAAACTTATCAAGTTTGAACTCGTTTCACTGGTCTTGATGTAAGCAAGAAAATAATAAAAATTAGATAGGTAGGCAAGCATTCAGAAATACGTAGAAATATTTGCGTTGACGTGATATTTTTTACTCTATAGTGTTTAGCAGAGTAAATGAAATTACTAATTTCTGAGCTTGGAAATTACATTCTTCTTTGAACAAGATCGTCAATAAAAATTACACTTGTATATTGGAATAATTAAAGAAAACTAGAATGGAGAAAACCAGCCAATGCAGGCTATTTATATTGATCCAAGAATTTTATTAATCATTATTGCTTTTAATTGGAAAATAATTGCATTGATCAAATATTTCGAGTGTGTCTAATAATCTGAAACTCTAGTCCCAGTGTGAAAGTTTTTGTGGCAAAACGAGAATATCATTTTTAATTTATGTACGTTAAAAAAAACAGAAGGAACCTTTACAAGATCACTTACATGTCTGTTTTTATGTAGTGTTTTTATATATGTGGTTACAACCCTTTTTCTCAGAAATCTCTTGACGTAGAAACTTTAAATTTGGTACAGCAATAAAATATATTATTATTTATTTGCACATATTGCAGTAGCTAAAACTCTATTTCGTTCTAACATATTTTTTTCTTGCCTGGTCAGAAATAAAAGTCTTAGTATACGTTTCCTAAGTAAATTTATAATATTAATTGCATTGTACCTGTAAAAGTAAAGCGTTAACATACTTTACATGGAGGAATACATTTAAACAGAATTTTTTTATTCAAATATTAACAAATTTATGTTTTATATATTTTTATAACGAAGCCACATACTTTAATTAGCTTATAATTAAATACCACGTGCTACGGCCGTCGAAAAAAATTATAATATGATGACTAATTAAACCGTCATCGCTGTTCATCAGTATAAGCCACGTAGTGGCCATATATTTCCACTTCTTTCCCACAGCATGACATTTTTCTTTTATTACACTAACCAGGAATTTGTTTTAGTGAGGAGAGCTAGTATTTTTTTGGAAATATTGATTATATTTAGTTATTGTTACCCTATATCTAATACTATTACTAATAAAATTTAAATTGTCTCTATGAATACAGATTGAGAATGCATGTTCTGTTTAATTACTTGAACCGAGAATAAATATTGATTTATTTTCACAAGTAGTTTATTAGGTGTCAATTTAAAAACAGCCTGTTATTAATGATAGTGGATATTATTTGATTAGTAAGAACATTGTATGAAAATTATAATGTTTTTTTTTGTTTCTGAATGTAAACCTAATTTATTTTTATCCAAAATGCCCACTTCTGAACAGGAAAATGGACCTGCTGAATCGGCACAATACTTCCCACAGCGGAGTCAACCATGCCTTATAGTTTTGCTCCACTAAGTTGAGTCTCAGTCATGAACTATTATTAAACTGTAAATTAGAAATATATTTTCAAATCAACATTACATGTGATTATATATAAAACCAAATCCAGGATTTCATTTAAATAGTAATTTTAAGAAATCACTCAAAATCAGTCTTTTATCCCCGAGCTCCCTTAATATGATACTTTACTTTTAAATTCGAAATACGTCAAAACATACATATTTTTCCGTGACGCTCAAAAGATTGAATAATTCTCCTGTAGTGGTGTAAATTCTAAATATGTTAAATTGTAGTGTAATTATTTCATAACAGTATTAACAATGAAAGCGAAAATAACCATACAGTGAATTAAATAAATGACTGAGTTTCTTAGGGGCCTAAAACGATAGCCATTGAGGGCAGCACGTCATAGTGATGACGACCAAAATACAATCATTTATTGAACCTTAAAATATCAATCAATATACGGTGAAGAGAATTATTATTTAAGCAAAAAATATTATTTATTTATTAAATTACTTTAAATAAATCCTTTAAGTATGTGAATACGTAAAGGTAATATTCTTCAGAAACAAAGCCGAGTAAATCCTAAAACCAAACTGATATTCAACACCCGACAAAACGTTTCAAATCCGAGTCTTTATCCGAGGACACACGTAATGTTCATACCTAAAGTTTGCGGTATTCCATCCGCCCGTAATATTTGATGTAAATCCGATGTGAATTATTTGACTGATCTCCTTCCATGAGTATATTTACCTTACGGTTTATTTTAAACCGTTAGATTCTACCCGACAAAACTGTCGGCTTATGTACATGCCGTTTGAACGTGCATTATGTACATTGTATTAAACTCATTTTAACTAATTCCTTGTGTAGGGAATCTCTATGGCGATAAAAGCATTGTACTTCACGATTTTGGTCACACGACAATTTTGATTCCTTAATTCCCAATACGCTTTCGATGCTGTGGTTAATTTATGGTATTTTCGATAGAAATGAATAGGTAAATGTAACAAATTGTTTAATATATATATATATATATACATATATATTTATATATATATATATATATATATATACACACACATATATATATATATATATATATATATATATATATATATATATATATATGTGTGTGTGTGTATATTTCCTTTTCTTTATGTTTGATTTATCGACTTAACTATGGCGCCAGTTTTTTTAAATTCCTAAAATCATATTACATAAACTTAATAAATTTATTTTTGTTGAATTTAACTTGATATCAAGAGTAGTATGAGACTTCATGGAAAGAAGTGGAATAATTTTCAGCACCAGATTTTTTTCACATTGCGCCATTCAACCTTTTGGACAACGAAACGAATAAGAATATATTCTCATTTTAAATTTGCGACGTTGCGGCTTTGCTATGATGCCATTAATATGAACTTCATACCTTTATAACGAGACTACACGTAAGAAAATAGTAACGTTTTTTACCCGTATCTGTATATGGCTGCATGTGCAATTGTTTATTTCATCGTAAAGGCTTAATAGATATTACTATATCAAGTACCATATTAATTTATTCCAGACAATATAAAACTCTTTTTAAAAGTCAACTGCTTACAGTATAAGTATATATATGTATATATATATATATATATATATATATATATATATATATATATATATATTATATATATATATATATATATATATATATTTATATATACATATATATATATATATATATATATATATTATATAGAATTAAGTCGGAAAGAGTCCACTAGACGCGAAACTAGCCAAATAGCAGACAAGAGCGAAGGCAGCCGAATTGAGATGCGTCTTGTCCCAGTTGGCCAAACGGCAGACAAGAGCGATGCTATCTGAATTAAGATGCGTCTTGAACGTAGGACGCGTCTTGCCATCAGAATATTTTAACTCCCTTCCAAACGTGCATTAGACGTTTCACATGAAAAAAGAAATTATAATAGGCAGACACAATGACAGTATACTACGAAGATGTGTCACGAACGATTCAAAATTAAGGTAGTTTAATTATTTTGCCTTCATTCTGTCTCAATAAATTTAAATTTATTCCCCGTATGGGAAGATTGTTTGCTAATTGATTTATTTGACTGCCTTCTATATTACTCTAATATGTCAAAATACCATCTTGTGCAATGCGAAAACAAAATTCTACCTCTGCTACTGGTAAATGTGAAAGAATGACATTGCACGGACTGGCATTTAAACATTGTCACTTCATTATCTTGTGAATAATAATTATATTTTGAATGTGTGACATATTTTTTTTTCGAATATAAGAGTAACAAGGATACCTGTAATCGGAAAAATTAACATGGTGATAATTTTTTTTTCATTTTCTCCTTTATATTTCCATAACGTACTTATAGTTGTCGGCGTTGTGAAGATGATCATGCGAGAGCCGGCATCGAAAAGGTTGAGATTAAAAAATAAAATTTATTTTGAAAAATCAAAAAAAATATGTAATGTTATAATACTATCCATCTAATATACATTGATACATATCTGCGACTTGTTTTCGATATTCGTTCACCCTATCCCCGTATTTTATGTTATTTTAGTTTAAAATATTTGATTCATTATTTTAGTGCAAAAATGGGTAAAGTGCAGGATATATATAGAGACATAACTGCTCAGTAAAGATTATATTAACACTCCCCGCCCCGCCCCGGCTTCTCACGGGTGCAATGTAAGTACTAATATGGTGTAATTGCGGAGCGGTTAATAATATTACTGTCATTCACGCGGCGTTGCCGCCCTCCATGCACGGCATCGGCATCGCGAATACTGATTTTTGTTAATTTTAAATCTGTGATATCTTCTAACATATTAATGATAACGATGATGTAAAAAGCAAATTTTATGAACATTAAATGCCCAACGAAACCAACTAATTTAATCAAACAAAGATTAAAATACTATTGATCAATATAACTTCGAAAATATAATTCACAAAAAAATAATAGAAATAATCACTGTGGGTTATCCGTAGGATATAAATATATGCCATCGCGGACTTTTTTGTAGATATTTTTAAAATACTCAATTTCACAGTACAAAATTTTGATATATCTCGTAAAGTTTAGTCAGCGTTAGCAACGAAAGCGCGGAAATTATACTTTTTTTTACGAAACATTGATTTTTTATATTTTCTGTAAACATAACATTCATATAGTATACATATAAACCTTACGGAAGAAATTGTCTGAATGATAGTGAAAACCGCATCAAATTCCGTTGCGTAGATTAAAGGATCTAAGCTTAGAGAGGGATAGACAGACGCGAGAAGCGACTTTGTTTTATATTATGTAAGTATTCTATTTACCCACATAAGGGAATTTTTTTATGACAACTCTTTCGCAATACATTTAAAATATTCTGTTTCGTCATCTTGAATTATGCTTTCGTGTTTCGTTTCCCTTTAGAAAATAAGTACTTTCATTTGCTCTCACACTGTTTTAAAAACTGATCAAACATTTTAGCGATAAATCAAAATCGGTTTTAGAAAGCGGCAAGACAAAGCCGAATTGTTTGCAGATATTTCAAATAATTAATATTAGGAAGGTTAAATATCTACAACGTTTGTCACTTCTGTTGTATAACAAAAAGCAGTGATTTCAAAAATTAGTTATACTAATGCTCTTCAAGTACACACACATAAAAAAAAAAAATATATATTTTTTTATCTTTATATACATACAGTACTGCTGTTTCATTCGGTTGCTTTAAATGTAAAGTCATCATCCTTGAAATATTTTGAACAAATTCTTTTTACGATATTGCTTCAAAATATTTGGTCATTCCTTTTTAGTCTTACCATTCGAACCACATTTTTAACAAACTAGAAAAAATGTTAATAATGTACATAACGGTAGACATTATTAAAAACTCAACATGCGTGTAAGCATGTTTGTCTTCCATGCATAAACTATATAAAAATATATGCTTTGGCTATATTTAATCACATAACTACCCAAACCTATGAATATTTTATATTTACATTTTCAATTTTAAGTTTATGGTTTTAGTAGTTTTTGAGTTATGGAAGTGGCAAACAGATGGATAAATATTAATTTATTTTGGTTGTAAGTTTTCTTGTTTTTGCAGAATCTTACTCACGAGTACATTCTCAAAAACCAAAGCAAATAAAAATTAATAATAAAAAAATATTGCATAAAAACACGTCATTACAAGGCTACATCGTTGAAATTCATATACTTACTCAAAATAAAATTATTTTATCAATAAAAACAAAAAATACATTTTAAAAACTATTATTAACTGATAGTAAGATACTTCATCTTTTTAAAAGTTATGAACTCTAATTTAAATATATTTTTATTACGCAATCTGGCATTTTTTGACAGTTTCTAGAATAAATGTACTTACGGGAATATAAATTTCAACCAAAACGATACGGTGCTAATTTCGCCATTTAAAATGGAACATTTTTTGGTTACCCTGGGACTGTTCTTACGAGGTAATATGGGTCTGCGGATAAAATCTACCCTACAACCATTTTTATTATATAAGCTACACTTGCGTAAAATTTAACAAATTAGTTGAGTAGCAAGTGCAACAGGGACCTAAATACCAACAAACTCATTTTCGATATCAAGTTAATATATTTACTGTAATTTATGGTCACTATATCAGCTTTATTAAAAAGTCTCAAGTAGACAGAGAAAATAAAACCACATTAGAACACATAAAACCACAATATAAGGCTATTCATATTGTTGTCTGTGTCAAGAATTTGTTCTGTAACATATCGGAATCTTGACTTAGGAACATGCAGTGCTCCAGCCAAGACGAGCCATGACGACCAAAGCATTGTGGCATTTTTCTCGAAGTAATTCGTCGTATTTTAAACCTATAAAAGTCCAACACTCATTTGGTCTTTTTCACTTCGGTCTGAATAATAATTGTTAGCCCAGATTTAGCTATGAGACTTAGTAATTATATAAAAAATCACATTGATTTTTTCATAGGTCTGACTGAACTGGTTTAGTCTTTTAAGCCGTTCTAAGGTTCTCATTCCTCTGTACTTTTTATGCACATTACTTCAGATCACCATCTCAGCCAGATCAGCATTTATCAATAAATTTTGGATGATACCTTTTTATTAGGAAGTATATACTTCCGGTATAGGCGCATGAAAATTTGGTTAGAATCTGAACATGACAATTGACGATACATTATAGAATTTTTAAAAATTAGATAATAATAGAAGAAACTAAGAGCTTAGGAGAGGTAAGAATTGTTCCATGGATTGTCAAAGAATTTATAAAAGATCGTTTTTTGGTGCCATAATATGATGGCTTTCAGAGTTGTTGCTTAGATAATAAATGATTTTTAGTAAAGGATTCATAAACTTAAATATAATAACGGTAAAAAGTATTAAAGTGTGAACTAATATAAAAAGATATAATGGTCGATTCGTTTTGACGTGAGGCCATTTGCACAATAGAAATGCTTTTAATTAAATTAATATTTCAAACTCAATGCTAGGGTTGCCTTATTTTAAAATACAACGAATTAAATTTAAAGGCTAAAGACAATATTCTGTAGTTTTTTTTTTGTTTTTAACACGGTTATAATTTTTTTTAACTAATGTGCCATCATTATTGATCGGTTCGTGTATAAATTTTAAATAATGTTGATATCCTGAAGGGGTAAAAATTTAATTGGACGATTCTCTTAAATGCAAATGTAATTTAACTTTTAAAGCGTTTTAGGCAAAAAAAATAGTTATATATATTTTTCTCGTTAGAAAATCCGACAGTAATATTATATAGCATAATGTCTGTTTTAAAGGGTTATGTAGAGTTAAGTAGGTCTAAAATATTTTTTTCCCGAATTACTTTGTTTCTGTTATTTTATGTGCTGCATTTGCTATTACATTTCATAAAATAGCAAAATTTATGAAGTAGCAGCCATAATTATATACTATTATGCACTAGCCTGTCGTCTGTACTTATTATTCTGGTTGAATAAAATTTTATTGTTGTATATAAAACCGTATTTTACATAGTTGTCTCTAAACTATTTCATAAACTCCTAAAATATTTCATAGTATATTGATCAGAGTTGGGCCGTTGGTTTCCACATTGTTACTTTTGCTCGGTGAAGCATTACAAGAATTTATTGCAAGAAATATAATGAAACTCTCACGAGAATTATTTCATTATGGGCAATTATTGGAAGTGGATATATTATGAATATTATTACGAAGTTAAGAAAGAAGATCTCAGTGTAATTATTTCTGCGAAACTGGCCGACGACAGAAGCAGAGAGGAGTTATAACATCTACGAATGTGATATGGAACATTCACTTTTATCGGTATGTTCTCTTATTTATGAAGAATTTACATATCTGAAGGTCTCAGTCAGGATAAATTATTATTGCGTGGGTAGCTCGAGCATTGTGTGGGTGAATACACATAAAATAACAAGGAGCGTTTCGTTAATAAGTAAAATAATATTTGAAGCAATAAATTTTGGATCAATTATTTTTGAAATCGCAACCGATACTGCCGTGAATGTCTTTTATAATTATTGAAGCACACAATGAAAACTGATACGAGCCACATGATCCGAGTTCGAATCAGCATGGTGAACATAAGAGGATAGGAAGTGTCAAAACAAAATAATAATAAGACAGGATGTGAATTTTATTTTTCTCGCGACCCTATCTGCGTATAAGATATCATATTGACTAAAAGTATGCTATTGATACACGTGCACTGGTAAGAAGGGGATGGGGATTTTCATAATTTCATAAACGTCGTGAATATTCTGCTCCCTTCCGGAAAGGTGCATTGATAATATGTTGTTTCACACCGCTTATGCGAAATGTTTTTCGTGTGGTTTTCGTAACTTGGTTTGTGTTACCCATTATTTCTTTCTTTTCGCAAGTAGACTCATCATATTTACACTGATATCTGAGAAATACCTTGGTTATAGTTGCATCTAAATTATTTATTTAATGATTGTTCATTAAAGCAAATAATTACAACAAACGAAGTTAATTTAATATGCTAATAAAAATTGTTATTCCAATTTTTTCAAAAATGATGTGTTATAGTATTTTGTATTAAATTTCTATTTTATCCACAATCGAAAATTTTTCTTCTCTTTCTCCAGTATGGTCACATACTTATATTTGTTGTATAGCAAAAATTTGTGCATTACGTCACGAGCCTAATTTGATATTTTGACACGTTACTAAGTGACTAAGTGGACTTATTTACATGTACAGAAAAAGTAATAGCGTTTTGTTATGGTTGCCAATCTACAATTAGCATTTTTTCATTAACAGTTTTCTGAATCTTTTTAGATTACTTTCAAAACGAGTACTACTTTAATTTTAAACAATATAATCGGCCGTAATATTTTTAGCAAATACGAGTAGAATTCGCTTTAGGAGAATATCGTAAATACTTGGTCGTATGTATATATATTTGGGTGTATACGATATTTATATTAAATTCTTCACAAATAATATTATTTCTTAATATGTAAATTTATAAATATATTACCTTGTATATATTTTAAAGACTTAATAAATGTACATTTAAAAATACAAAGTTATTTTGGCATTTTATTTAAGTAATTTTTTGACTTTCTATGAATTTGTCATCAACCCTATGATATGAAATAAGTTGGTCGACGATTACTTATAAACTGGTAGAGCCTATTAAGCTATGATAATTTTCCTTTTGATTTCGTGTTGTATACTATTATTACGAATACTTTTCAGATGCTAAAAGATATTGGTTTAGCTTTTAGGAGGTGGAGACACGTAGCTCTAAAAAAGTTTGCTTTGAAGTATTTCTTAAAGTGATCCCTAAATCGAAAAAAGCGTTTATGACATGCACCTAAATTTTAAATTACGTTTTAAACAATATTGTACACAAGTTATATGGTAATAAAAAAAAATTAACCCCCTATATTCATAAAGGCGAGATAAAGATTTTATTCCTTTACTTTATAAGTATTATAAATGTAATTAAATATAATATGTTTCCGCTCCATGGCACTGATAAGCTTCGAGTAAAACATCATTCTTTTTTAGATCGGCCAATATTCAGGATTAGCGAGTGTAAGCAATTAGGTTAGCATTAAATTTGCCTTACCGCATTTTTATATCTTCCTAAAAAATGGAAATTATATTCACTTTGAAATTTATGTTGTAGTTTGATACTTGGAAAATTAATAATATTTTAGAAAATGTTTCAAAATCCATAAGTCTATTTTGAAGTGAAATATTACACATGATATCATTAAGTAATAAATTTTTATATTTTATAGCATTTTTACTGGCGCAAGTTCTTATTTCGTTTTCCTAAAGCTGATCCTGTAATTATTTTTTGTTTCACTCAGGTAAGTGAATTTTGAACTAAGGTACTTGAATTAATTTAAAATTTTCATTATACTTAAATAGAAACGTACATTAATGAGGGAATTAACATGAATATTCCTTCCCAAGGATCCATTAACGACTCCTATTGTTTATATATATATAAAATAAATCTATAGAAGAGACCCGTTTATCCTTTGAAGATATCAATTAAGGGCACAAAATAAAGGTACACAAATAGAGTTTTAAATTTTTTTCCGTTTGCCTATTTGTTTGTTGGCTTGACCTTGATCAGATGTTAAGTTTTCATACTATAGACTCGGTTCACTCAGTCAGAAGATATATAAATTTAATATTTTCAAAACTTCGCTTATTTTTTTAGATTACTAAAATAACAACATAGAAATATATACGCCCACCCGTAGTGATTACACAAATGTATCTATATACATAAGTAGATGGCGTTCCTGTTTTTGATTTCGATGGAAATGTATTGGAGAAATGGACAGTGACAGAGGTGAAGTGTGGAGTGTTAGGGGAAGGGAAACTGAATGCGGTTAGACGCCTGAGCACAGATTTGTTTCTTGATCATCTTCTGCAAATAAAATTTCACACGTTGAATGTATTCTATATCAGCTCAATAGGATTCTTCAATTTACATATTTAACATTTAAATATGTTGGTGACATTTGTAACGTATTTATTACTTTGATAGGTATTTGTAATGCATGTTAGGGGGTAAAAAACCTATTCGATTTCTTAAACATGTAATAAAACTACAGAATTAGTCAATCCGTACTTTAAATGTAATTAGGGTAACATTATTAAGGAGAGCATGAAAAAATAATAGAACACAAAAACTTTGCTTTCGTAATTTTCGACTATTCTTCTATTGGTCGTTTTAGTGTTTGTATACGCATTCCGTAAAGATAATTAACATAATTTGGAAGTTGTTTTCAGAATAACATAAGTATAAATGAAACAACTAAAGATATGGGAATTCAATATTTCCAAAAAAGTATTAACGTAATATTAGTACAACACGAAATGCTTAACTATACGAAGCGTCAGTTATGACAACTGATCAAGTAACCCACCTTTTTTCACATTTAAATTGTTTTTTTTTATTTATCACTTTATTCTTATTTTAAGCTTATTCGAAAAATTAAGTCATTCCGAGTTGTCAGACATCCTGTCGCTTTTAATGAAATCTTTATTTTAAAAGAATAGTTTTGGTTTTTTTAGTTCATTTTGCTATGTAAGCATGTTATTTAGTTTTTTAGTTGCAATTTAATTTCTTTACCTTACAAAAAAATATTAAATCAAAAAATGTTTGTTTTGAAACTAAAAAGAATTATTTTTTTAAAATTTGTCTCCAAAGATTTTAATTTTAATAGTATTTAAAAAACTTTTACGTTTAAAATTTTTATTTTGACACTAAAAAAGTTTTTCATGTTTTTTGCCAAAATTTTATTTGTTTTTTAATTATGTATTGTCATTGTTTCTTTATACGTGTGCAAAATTTTTTAAATTTTCTCGTTTGAAAATTTAATTACAAAATCCCGTTATACTCGTGCATACATATATGTAAACGAAACTAGTATAAGAATGTTAAAAAAAACTATTCACGTTCATGGTTCCAAAATTAGTTAAAAGCCTTGTGAATTTAATTTCAAATTTCAATACGGAATTACCGAAGCGTCAAGCGTCCGTTTCGCTTCACCAATGCAATCCTTTTACACCGTGGATTGCTAAACTTTTATTTGTGTAAAAATGTAAATTTGTATTCTAAGTACAGCTATTAATTTTTTTACTTAATACTAAAAATAGGAGCCACAGAATATTTCCATAAAATGATTATGAGCGATATTCATTTTATGGAAATATCCTGTGGCTCCTATTTTTAGTACTAAGTAAAAAAATAATAGCTGTACTTAGAAAACCGTATTTTTAATTATGAAGAAGCATTCTTAAAATTTATGTTGAGTTTAGATTATAAAAATCTAATTTAAAATTTCCACTAAATTGTCTATAAAAGCTGGACAATGTTCGGCACAGTTTATTAATTAACGGATTATCCCTTCTCTCGATAGAATGCTTGGAGGGAAATTGAGGAAAAAATTTAACGAATGATCAGCTAACGATCTACAAAACTTTATTCTGAAGAGTTAAATAGAATTGATTTATTATAAAAGAAAAAAGAAAATTAATATGATGAAAAAGGGAAATTTCCGGACAGAAAAACATCAGCTAACTTTTTTCTCAATTATCATTATAAAATATGGTCACTCAAATTGTTTTTTTTGTTTTAATAAATATATGTGGTGTTTACATACATACATACATATATATATATATATATATATATATATATATATACATATATATATATATGTGTGTGTGTGTGTATGTGTGTATACACTATACAGTTTCATAGTTTCCTCACATTCAAATTTACTTTCAACGAATTAAAAGGTATTAATGCGTACAGCTAATAAAATAATTACATTTTCTTGTGTCTTTAAATAATAATAACACGATTCTTTTCAGTCTATCAGAAATGGTAGTTCTAAAAACTTTTTTAAAATGGCAATTGCTTGGAAAAAAAACATATTTTAATCACTTTCTTGCGATTCGGAAAATTTTTGACACCGTCACTTTTGACATATCCAGCAAATTCGAAATACATCAATTCAAAATGGATCTCTTTATTATTTTTAATGCGTTTGTATTCAGACTAAAATTAAGTGTTCGTTATCTGGACTATCACATCGATTGATTAGAATGCAGCATTTCCATCAATTTTTTTTTTGAGTTATTTATGATACACTTACCGAAAATCTTGCATAATTCATTTACCACCACTGGGAACTGATCGCAAAGGCGAATAAAGTCATAGCGAGATTTAATAAACGGTATTCTTTGTTAAAGGTTGCAACTTCATTATTATTTTAGTTATTTGTTAAACTCAATCTGATATGTGATCCGTTATGTAATGATATTTTAAAAATATCCTACTCATTTTGTAGCATAATGTAAGAGGATATTCATCAAGGAAAACGGTTCCGATATTTCATATTCACGCGTGTGTATAAATATTTAATAATAAATTTGTGAAGTATGGAGGTAATATGAGCCGCGATACACGTGTTTTCTTTTTCCTGTATTATAGTCAATACCTGTAAATACATTATATATATGTATATTTTTTCCTGTTGGGTAATCGCATTTCGCTTTCGAGTGGTTTTAGTCATTTGTATCACATATTATTATGGAGTGGTCTTTTATCTACAAAAGGAGTTTATTGTTCTTTGGTTGTATATAAATGTGATATTTGTTACCCCAAAGCTTAAACGTCTACATAGATTTCGATGTTTGATTTATCATATATTCAAGAATGACAAAGAGTAAGTGACCACTAAAATTGCCATTTTGTACGAATAAGGAAATTCGGCCTAATATAAATTCATCACAGAAAAAAATCGAGAATTTCTAAAAATTGGAAATTTAGAACCGTAGCAATTGCCATTACCTGATAATTTCTAGTAACTCATCATAGAAATAGAGAAGGAATGTTTTTGTTGCAAATTCCAGTAACATCTTTGGTTTCGGAAAATAGTTTTGAAATCCTGGTAACAACACAAGGATTCCAAAATATGTT
The DNA here is from genome assembly GCA_039881145.1 of Druceiella hillmani. Lineage (NCBI taxonomy): Eukaryota > Metazoa > Arthropoda > Insecta > Lepidoptera > Hepialidae > Druceiella > Druceiella hillmani. The sequence goes on from JAYKKI010000002.1 coordinate 1,364,111, forward strand.
TTTTTTAGAATTATTTTTGCCTTCGTTAAGTGTGGGCATTTTTAATATTAAGAACATTTTGAGAATTAAGATTATCTATAGGTAATACTATTTTATTCCTAAATTTGTTTGTAGGGTGATTCTTTCTAAGTTAATTATATTTATCTTAAGTTAATTAGTTACATGAGAGCTTTTGGCTATTTTCTGCGAGGTGGAGAATTTTTTACATCTACCTTGTATCCACTTGAATTTCCTTCTAAATCTATCTAATAATCCAGTAACGAAAGAAGTTCAAGACGTTATTGTAATAATATACACATTTTTCCATACAAACATTTTTCAAACGAAGTAAATATATACGATAACTTAGAATCTACGGAAATATAAAAAAAATACTCTGAATTTCTAAAGAATTTGTGGAATTAATGCATTTTATAGGTAAAATTAATAAAGTAGGTTATTTTAGTTTAGTAAAAATCGATTTTTAAGAAATAATTGCATATTATAACACTTACTTTCCTACTAATGTACAATTTTGGCTTTGTAACAAAATTTAGTGCTTTTTGGCAAAGCGAACATTAATTAATCTGGACGATATGTGAAACAGAAACGTAAGCTTCAATAAACACCTAATTCATATAGGATATTCGTCTAAGACCGGTATTTAAAATAGCGGGTACATGTCCGTTAATTACTTTTGGCAGATAAATCCGGCTTATAAACGAAATTATATAGCTATTCGGAAATATGACATATTACTAATATCAAATAGAATCTTTTTCGAATACAAAGTTAAACCACCTATTTAAAATTATTAATGAAACAAATTAATTGTCATGAAAGATCAAGATATTTTTATCCACGTGGAAATAAAGATGTATATCGCTCGGGTGGCGTTGCAAAATTTCACTTTCTGCACCATCTATTGGTGGCATTTCCGTTGACTTAAATTACGCCAAATAACTGAAAAGCTCTTCATTTTCTAATTTTAAATTTTTTTCTATATAACATTTATAAATACCGGTCATTACAAAAATAAGCTTTTTTACCAGTTTGGGATCCACTTTTTAAAATTGAATTGTGTCATAATTTTACCTTTTAATCAGGTAACTTCAATAAAGTTAATATGAGCGCGAGCATGATTTTTGTCAATTTGACCCTCGAAATCGGTTTATAATAAATTATGCATAAAATAATTCTTAAAATGATGCATTGGAATGCACGAGTTAGGGTCTGGATATGTACGTTATGGTTTTTTTGGAAATTTATTCTGGACAATATAATAAAATATAAATTCTATTTATAAGCAAGGGAAATAATTAAAACGTGTATTAGATTTCAATATTTAGTTGGGGAAAATATTGATTTTTATTTCATATCAATTTCGAATAGATATATTAGATCAGTCTTACTTAATTTCAAAAGTTGGTCAAAATTTTTAAGAATAAGGTACCAAAAATATTTTAAAGTCGAAATTAAAGGATTTCGTTATACGCATAATATATACATATTACCTTGATGATCTTGACTGGGCGTATTCCTAAAATAATTTCTTACTGAATTGGATTTTCTTAATGTAACAATGAGATCAAAATTTAATGCACGACAATTACCTCCAAAACAAAAGAATTTAGGGTCACTATTTTAAATAAGCGGCAGTAGCAGTTATTATCGATTTTTGTTTAATTTCGTGGTAAAATAAATTAACATATTTTTGGTTATACTTAGCTGTTATAATGCTCAAGTATAAAAGCATAATTAAATTGTACCGGATCTAAACGTCATCGATATTACCATCAAACAGCTTTTAAGAAAATTCTCCAGGGAAAACAAATTTCCATAAACATGAAACGAAGGATTTTATAGTTGAGTATGTATAAATTATAAACTATGTCAATAAGTAACCTTATGTTTAAAAAATTATCTTCATTTTGATGAGATAAGAAAGGATTATAAGAATTTATTTTCATTTTATTTTGCGGGTATTAAAAATGAATCGTTTCTAGTACTAGGAATACGCAAAATGTGTGGTAATGAATTAAATTACTTTTATATCTTCACAATTTATACAACATAACTTTATAAATCTGTATTTTTTCAATATTTTTTGTATTGTCAAACTTTAAATTTCCATCTTTATATTGATTTAAAAGATTTTTAGAGGAAAGATATTTTATTTAAAACCTACTTATTAATTCATTTCTAGACGATCAGGAAACGAAGACAGTGCTAAAATAATCTAGTTGTAAACCGAACGATTAGACACAGTTTTATTAGGAAAAAATATTTGTGTTTCATTGACAACAGTTCTTAGATAGTTGTTACGGTGATTACTCACCAGGGTGCCGCAATAAACATTATGTTGCAAACGAATGTTCTCATTTATCTCCCACACCGATTTAGATACCGTTTTCTACAAAATATTTGAAATTAATCGATGATAGTTATTAGATACACGTTATGGTGATAACTCACCAGGGGGCACCGCAATAAACATTTATATTACCGCAATAAACATTTTTAATTATATTATAATAAAAGGAATCGCACTGTTTTAAATTGACTAAAGATTTAGAATCACCCAAAATCGTAATCAGCGTCATTGTCTCCTATACATAGATGTAATAAACACGATTAAGTCCAAGCAGCAAAGAACATATGTAGAATAGATTTAATGAAAATTAATAGAGGTATTCATTGTTTATATATTTTTTGAGTAATTATCTTCGGAATTCTGATAACATCCCTCTGTTTTTTAGTAATAGTTTTATTTGCTACTTCCTAACCAAACTAAACATCCTGCACTTGTAATGGACGTACTAAAAGCGATAGTTTCAGTGGCAATGAGTTTGGTAAGTTTATTAATTAATGCATCGATGTCAGTTAACGATGTCTTTCTAAGGCAACTTTGAATCAAAGATCCATCACGTTACTAGCAGTCCCGATATCCCATTATTTAAAAAAATTAGAGACAATTGGAAGAACGTTAATACAACTGCTACCGAAACATTTACTGATTTCGTAAAGAAATATTTTTGTGAAACGATGATTAACGAACTTATTAATTATTATAAAAAAGAACTATTGAAATCTATTATACGTGACGATTATCGGGAGTTGATTGAACTGTGTATAGTGTTTTTGGGGGGAGTTAATGAAAGAAATTTAAAATCAGACCACCAGGCGCCATGCATCAGGCAAGATGGATGGCAAGAGCTATTTACTCTTTAAAGATATGCTTGCTGCAATCACAGTTTAAAATTAGTGCTAAGGACAAACGAGCACTGCAAGATGTTTGCTTATTTATTGCGATGGCTTATGTAAAGCCCTGGCTTGAGTGTAATTTGGCGGTAAAAGCCCCGAATCAAGATTTATATTTCTTAAAAATGTTGAAAAACTACGAAACAGTCGACCAAGTGATTTCTAAAGCAGCTCTGACCAAGTTCAGCCAACACTTGTGGTATTTATCAGAAGAAATAGTTTTATTTTCATTATTTGATGATGAAGTTGATACACAAACCAAAGCTGATATCGTATCGAATTTACAATGGGAAAGTTTGTATGATTTTGGTAAGAGATATATTCCATCGGAGGAAGAAATATCTGCTTCTTTGTACGGTGAGTTAAATAAGTGTTTTTTTTTCATTTTATCATTAGAAAATGTGATAATTTTGTTAGTATATTTTTTTTATTGTTTCAGGAAAACGTTTTTGTAATTTCGTGACCATCAAGAGCACAAATTTAGTTTCGCGGTTTAAAATTGATAACGCTTTTCTCCAAGAAGACGTCTCTTCATGGGAACAAATCCCTTCCTTTCAGGAAGCTAAAAAAAAGTTATGCACTAGAAGGCAGTTAATGACACAGCAGAGAGAGGCGTGAAGCTCATGCAAGATTTTCATGGATTAATAACTGCTGCAGAAGAACAAAAACAGTTTTTGTTACGTTGTGTACAAGAACACAGAAAGTTGTACCCAGATTGCAAGAAAGATACTTTAAAAAAAAAGTATCCTGAATCCTGAATTATATATCTATTTCAATTTTATAAATAAATACATAACCTAAATTAATCTTCCACTGTTTTCTATTATAAAATATGTATTTTGATCGTACTATAGCTTACATGCAACTAAGTCGTCTAAAACCGTTGTTTAGAAAAACAATGATGCCTTGTCGGCACGGGTTGCCACTGTCATATGACGATGAAATTTTGCACGAAGGTAGCCTTTAGGACTATAAAAATAATTAGAGGGTATGCGTTACAATATTTATAAGAAAAAAAATCGGTGATGTAAGGGACACCCTAACGCCCATGGATACAAATTTACTCATAAAATAGATTTTTCTAAGGTAAGAAAAAGAAATATTTTTTTAGCCATATAATACATACTCGTATATATGACAGTACTATGATTAAAGCACCATAATTTTGTTGTTTTAAATGTAAAACAGTGTAAATAAAAAGCTCTCATGCAAGTTACTGATCTACGCCTAATAATCATAATAATTATCATGTATCAGACATATGTTTGAAAAATTACAACGTTACACAAAAACGTGAGATGCTTTCTACTTAAAAATAACTAGCGATAAAATAATTGCAGCAACTGATATCAAGCTACCTACGCTTTTTTACATTAATTTTTAAGTTTACAAAATTAACATTTAAGACAAGTTTTTATCAATCATTGTATTCTAATTTTAAACTTATTCAAAAAATCTATTTAGACCGACTTTTGAGACAACCTTTTTCTCTTGACTGAAATTCTTATTTTTAAAAATTATTTCATATTTTTTAGTTAATATGGCTACTAAATAATTTATTTTAGTTTCTATATACAATAAAATTTTATTATTAAGGTACAGCATGTTTTTTTATGTTTTATACTATGTATAGTAGTTTTCTAGGTATGGATCTTTTTAGGTGTTTTTTGCCATAATTTTATTTCTTTTTAAATTATTTTATTGTCATCGGTTCTTGATATGTGCATAAAATTAGAACAAATATATATTTAGAATAACATCTGTCAATGGGCAAATATTTAAATAAAATATTCTGCTACTCTTTTACATGCATTTACGCAAATAAAATTTTGTTAAAAAGGATCAGAATTCGTTAAGGATTAAACAAAATTAATTTCTTAAAAGAGACAATTCTGTAAGAATTTTATTTCGAATCTTTTTTCGTTAACTAAGAAACGCTTTTATTACATAACTGGTCGTACGAAAATAATTGACATTGATAATTTAAAATAAAATATTTAAAATTATGAAGAATGACAATATGATAATCACAATTTTTTTTGCATTAATAACTTAGAACGAACAAAATAAGCAACATGGAGACAAAATCACGGGTATAATTAATTTGTTAATTTTTGTGTAAATGTGCACATATATATATATATATATATATATATATATATATATATATATATATATATATATATATATATATATATATATATATATATATATATATATATATATATAACTGTGACGACGTTGTTTTCCAATATGAAATATGGGCATTCTATAATCGAGTCATAAATCATACTTTTTATTCTATTTATAGTAAAGAATTGAACGTAACAAAATGTGACACACGCTTACGTGTATCTATTTTCCATATATATTTTCTTCGTCTTCGTTTGCGAAAGTGGGTGTTTATGTGCGTATAGGAATTATAATCAGATTCGCCCACGACTATAAGATGGAATAAATAAATATTCATTTTGCTACGCACATTTCTAAAGATAACATTACAAAACAATATTTAATTAATTCAAGAAATGTTTTCGTACGTTCCCATTCATATTTGTTTTTGATAAACAGTTATTCAAATTATACACAGTGATTTCTAGAGAATGACTAAGAACACAGAGAAATATACAAATTGAAAAACAATATTATTACGCATGTTTATAATGTATTCGGTATTGATACGTGAAATATGGGAATCAATATTGGAAAAAATTAACTATCGTTATTTTCACATCTGACATTGAAGGGCGAAAATGTTCGAAGTCTTAATGATGAATTATATGAAAATGTAAGTAAATATGAAAATTTTTATGTCAGTATTAAATCGAATATTTTGCCTTTACATTTTTGCTGCCTACCCTTACTAAGATAATATGAAGTATTAACTGTAAATGACTAATATCAAAATTAGCTGAAGTCAAGAATAGTGTTAAAAGTTTATACATTAAAATGGCGGTATTATTGAATTGCAATGCGTTTAACCTTCTTATTCAGATCTCTATTCAGCTGCTATTTGTTACGTGTGAAAAAATGTAATGATCATGTATGATTAAATTTATAAATATGTGGATTAAGTATATAAAGCTTATCTCAGGTAAGTATTACTATCTGTAATAATATTTGTTTAGCATATAAATTTATAACTGCAAATAAATGTTTTTCTACTGACGTCTATTAATTGCCAATCTCAACGCCTTTAGAAAACTGATATTAATAATTATATAGATTAATAAAATACTATATGAACTATGTTCGAAACATCACAGTTTAAACACTCCGAGTTCTATTCGTTCCTAACATTCTTATTAACTAAGTAACTATTTTCTAATTTCTAAACGAATACATTAGCGATTATTTATGTTTATTAACAATATAGAAATATATTGGAACAAATTAAGTTTTCCTTAGAGTTTTATTAATATTTAAATATTTTAAAACTCGGTAAATATAGGTTATGTTTACCGATTTTCAAAATATTTACATAATAAACGTCAAGGTTTCGAGGCCTTTAAGATTTTGTAAGACAAATTATGTACGGTTGTCATAATTAATTGAATAAATGCGACTATTGATCTGAATGTTCAATGTATTAGTTATTTTGCCCATGTAGAAAGTTTATGCATAACCACCTAAAACCCATTTTTGCAAATAAAATAATTTGTGAAATTGAACATTTTACTATTACGCCTTGGAAGACAATGTGGAGTATTGCAACGAATAAAATGGCGGATACCGAGCACATGATAATCTGAAAATGGAACTATTGGGCAGAACCTTTAGTACTTTGGAGAGCTTTTCTAATGGTTTTGGGTTCAGTAGCTCGTTTTGACCTTCAGATTTGTTTTAATTTCATTACGTCTCTTGCTTAATTTAACGAACGAACATACAGATTGAATGGGTAGGTGATATATTCTCTACGTAATGGAATTTGCAACTCTTTCAAGGTGTTGAATATTGATCTGTTGATTTAGTTGAGGTAAGGGTTACGGATTTATAAACTATAAAGTATAATCTAGAAAGTAGTTTCTATTTTATTAGATATTAACCAGCCTTGATGGTGGATTGGAGGGCCTATAACGGAGCATTTTAGAAATTGCAGTTCAGCTTTAAATAAATCAAAGATTCCACTGAACGCAGAAACATTAAATTTGAAGATTATGTATTTCTAGTGCCCACATTATAGAAATAAAGAAAACCCCTATAGTAAATAAAAGAGGTTTATTAGATTTTTAAAAATTCCGAATACTCTCTTTATAGACAAATCTGACAACTTCAAAGTCTAGTACCGTCATATTAACAAATAATCACCTACAAGTAAGATATATATTATTCCCCTATCTATATTCTTATCACATATCATCTTTATTCTTATGAGTTCGTACATAATTTCATTGCCAATTGAAAAAGAAAATTAGTTTGAAACTTGAAATTGAATTGGTGAGAAATAATTTCAATATAGTTAAGGTCACTTTTGAAAATAAAAAAAATAATACTGATTTATACTTTAAATATGCATGATTCATGGTTAAATCTATGTTATTATTATGAATATCTAAATTCTTTTTCTTGGTTAAAGAAAAATTATTTGTAAATATGTACATATCAGAAATATTTTTGACCATTTATAGTTTAAAATAACTTTTAATTAAATCCAGTTACAACTCTAAAGTAGTTTACTGCCATATTTCACGGACGACATTAAATGCTATTGGAGGGATATAAGTAAATTTAAGTAAGATTATTTAATTTAGTAAAGGGTTTTCTTATTATTTAAAGTACTGAAATAATAATTTAAAGTATATTTTTTCATGACGTAAGTAAATTTAATGCAAATACTTTGAAAATAAATCAGTAATTATGTTATTTTAGGTAAAATGTGTTTCCAGCTAAGTAAGACATAATTCCAAATTACATGATACGAGCTATCAGTCATTAGTTTCTAAAAAAGTAACAAAAATTACATTCACTTTTTTCAGAGCTAATACTAACACCTTAACTTTTGCTTAGTTCTACATTCATTATTAGTCTTTACATTCGCTTCCATTATTACATAGCATAAAATTATATTACAAATTATATCTTTTATCAAAAGAAATGTTTCTCAATAATGTTGGATCAAAAAATTTGGTGAAGATAAAACAAAAATGATACGTAAATACTGTGTTCATTTTGAAAAAGAAAATACTTCGCATGTTAGTTACTGCTCAAGGCTTACCAATAAAAGCAGGGCTATAAAGAGAGCTCCACAGAGGTAAATAATACGAAGAAATAATGGAGAAAATATTTTCATTTCACCAAAATTTACGAGAGGATATAAAACATCTTTAAAAAAAAACATTGAAAAAGGTAGGTACTAAAAAGTAAATAATAATTAATTCAAAACAGGTACCTACTTATTTGCAATGAATAAATAAGTTACTTTTTTGGAAGTCGGTGCCAACACACATTTATAAAAAAACAAATTTATAATTTAATTTAATTTACAATGTAAATTTCAAACTTTAACTTCTAATGTACTTACTATACAAAATAAATTCATAAAAGGCTTATTTATAATATAAAATTTAAAATTTGTTAAAGTTGATCGGCGGTGCTGGCATCGACTTCAGAAGTAAGTAACTTATTTATTGCAAATAAGTAGGTACACATTTTAAGTTAATCATTTTTTACTTTTTTAAAATATATTTAATTTCAAAATTTTTAGTGATTAATATTGTATAATTCTTAAAAGTCACGGGCCAAATCTAGTATATATAAAATTTCCTCTTTGACTAAACTTGATTATCAACAACACTTGAGGAGTTCCTTCCTCCATATCCAAAATCCAATGTCAGATTTTGCAACGTAATAACTAAAGTAACAACTAACTAGTAGCATATATTGAATCGCGATCGATTTACTGCCATCCGTTAAGGAATTACATTATTCATCTTCAGAACTCATTATCACGCACTGAACTGGTTGATGGTGCAGTTATTTTGCAAAGTAAAAACTAGTAGTAGTAATTCATCTTGAATTCCGATTGAATTACTACCATCCTAAAAGGAGTTCCATTGTTTATCTCCAGAACGCATCTTCTGACTCTAACATGGTCGATAGTGTAGTTATTTTGCAAAGTAATAACAACCAGTAACAAATATCTTGAATCACGGTTGATTTAATAATATTTGTAAAGGAGACTCATTGTTCATATCCGGAACTTATCATCAGACCGTCACCTGGCAACTGGTGTAGTTATTTTGCAAAATAACAACTACCCGTAACAAACGTCTTCAATCATATTTGATTTACTTCCATTTGTTGAGGAGTTCTTACGTTAATTTTCGGGTATCATCATCAGATCATTAATAAATTTATATGGGAGCACAGCCATAGCACTTTTTTTCAAATAAGGAAAGAATCCTTAAAATCGGTCAATTAAATAAAGAATTATCATCGAACATACATACAAAAAGATTCCGATGAATTAAGGATCTCCTCCTATTTTGAAGTCGGTTAAAAATTATATCATTGGAAAAGAAGATATCTTCTTAGAAGATATCTATATATATATATATATATATATATATATATATGTATACATTTTTTTAAATATTAATGAATAAATGAAAGTATAGAATCCGAGTGACCAATACTTTTTAACCTAAATTTAGTGCACTAGGTTAACATGAAGGAAAGGAAATTTTCATGCTTTTTCGTGAATAATTTATAATTTTCATTTCACAAAAATTACAGGTTTTTTAAAATTATAAGCAAAATTCGTTAAGGAAAGTTGTGAAATTTAACAAAGAAATTTTAGAACACCAAGCCCGAGGGTCATTAATCGACAAAAACATCTTGCCAATCCTCCAGTAAAGATTCTACAAGAGTTTTGGAAATATAATTAGTTATTCGATGTATAATATGTCAAAAGCTGATATGAAAATAACAGAACTAGCTTCACTTGTAAAATAAACGCTATTGTTTTACCCAGCCATTAAACAGGCGCTACAAATTTTGCTTGCGCAGCCCTGCACAGCATTTACTATTGAAAGATCGTTCAGCACTTTGCACTTTGAGCAAAAACTTGGTTAGGGTCAACAATAACAGAATGCCGGCTTATTGGTCTGTATATTATGAGTATGCGTAGATAAAATGTTTTAGAAGTAAAAAAATAAATTTGAAACTGAAATTTTGACAGGCTTGCCAAAACCCTCGTAGGGTAGTTTTCAAATAAAATGTTCGATCAATCACAACTTCAGCTTTTAAAAAATGTAGGATAAAGGAATAACAAAAATACACAAGCACGAAAGAATAATTTGTATTTTAATGCTAGCGATAGTTGGAATTCTTACAAGTCTAATCAAAAATTACATATGCATCTATTGTTACTATAAGATACATTTCAACTAAACCAATATTAGACTTTTTGTAATTTCAGTGGTGTTCAAAGTTTTATCGGAAAGATTATGAAAAAATTCCTAAAGTTAAAGAGGAATCCTTATAATTACACCATTCATACACCCATTCGTGTGTTTGTCTACGGTAACCTTACAATTTCTGTTTATTTTACAAGTAGATTTCAATTAAAAAACAAAATTTTCAAGGTACCTTTTCGCACACATCAGAAAAAGTATCTGTAGGGTACTTGTGCATTTCATTAAGTGACCTCACTTGGACATGTCTATTAAGGTTGCAATTAACATTTTCAATTTTGCTTCAAACTTCAATGTGCGCTCTTCTTCAATCATGCGACTAAAAGTTGAAATAATGTGAAAAAAATGTGGATAGTTTCATTAATACTTCTAGTTAAAAGATTTGACTAACTTGCAACTTTTTTAATTTTAAGAGAAATAAACAGCTGCGGAACCAATATATTTTCCCTATTTCGAAACAACTTGATGAAGTTTTTTTCCGACCTATTTCCTAATGGCTAAGGAAAGTTTTGAAACTTGGAACTTTGGAATTTGGGGATGTTTATTTTATAAAATTTAATAAGATTAAATAAAATTTCCTTTGATCGCAAATCGATTTTTGTGCTTCGAATTATTGATTAAGTTGCGGCCTTTGTATTGGATAAATACTTCCAACTACAAAGATGAGATGAAAAGAAATTTTACAGACAAATTAATTTCAGTATTTAGAGCTTAAAAAAATATAAATCTTACAAGATCACTCGAGAATCTGTCCGTACGCGGGTTACACACTGGAACAGCTGTTTTCCTCAGAAATTACTCGAAATAGAAAGTTGAAATTCGGCATTGTTATAAAACATATTAACTCGTATTCAACAGATAAATTTCGAAAATTTTAGAGTTGGCATATTACATACTCGAAATTTTATTTTTATTTGTCTTTGTAATATGGGGTGCTGTTTGAAAGAGCTAGTTGCATAGGTTTTAGAAATCTTTTTCATGATTTTTGGCATTGTATCTTCAGAGATATACTGACAATTATTCTAAAAATATATGTTCCTCTCCTTTATTTTCGGAGTTACTTAAACTAAAATTATAAAAAATCTATGCGTTTTTAGAAATCATCGCAAAAGTTGAAGGAGAAATATGGTGGTGACTTTAGACATCATAATTTTTTAAACCTTCTCTGTATTTTCTCCTATGACAAATATAGTGGAACCCGTGTAAAGTAGAAATTTGGCATAGTAATAAATATTATTTATCCATACACTTTGCCCTAACTAATTTTTAAAAAATATATAAATCATAATTAAAGAAGAGGTCAATAAAGGTCTTGAACTTTTTTAGTTTTATTGTAAAAATGTGGGATATAATTTCTAAGGGATGGTTAAGAGAAATACAAAAACATTTTTTTATATTAAATTGCTTATTTCAAAATGTAGCCCAAAAATTAGCGTAACAAAAAATTATTTTTGAAATTCAAAAGTCAAAGTCAAAAATCATAACGAAAACAGCCTTTGCCAAAGATTTAGCAGACAACGTTGTAAATAATTTAATTGAAATACTATGTACCCTTAAACGTTTTTAAATGCTCGTATCCATATAAAACCTTCGTAATGCTAGTTCTTATAGTGCTCAACTTTTAATACATTATCGTCCTCGACTCTTCAATTATATGATTATAATATGATAGATATTTCTTACAATACATTTTTTGAAATGTTTCACGATAGATAATTAAAAAATAATTAAACATTTTAAAATGATTTTACTGTATTCACTATGTTATGGCGGCTCGTCACGGGTTAAATACAAATGAAGATAAATTTTGAAGAGATTTCTTGCAGAAAAATAGATAACTTTCGTTAAGTTTGTCGATGGACAACATTAAACCGACAGTTTCAAAACGGTCATTATTATTACTAATTTATTAATTAATATCTTTTCTGACGGAAGTCCCCCCTTTCTGATGTAGACCCCGTCTAAACTACGTAATCAGATGATTTTGAAAAACAAAATTATTCGTTTATCTATATGATGCTCTAATATTTCGCAGACATATTGAATTGGCTTTCATAATTTTTTTCTTACAAAACAAAAAATAAAACAATTCGAAAGTTGATTTTTGGATAACTGATAGCTCGGATAACAACCTAGTACATATTTTCGTAATTATTTATCCCTCAACAATATAAACAGTGAAAATATTCATAACCTTATACGATACATCTCTCCGGTAGGTGAAGGCTTTTCGATTGACGTTATTTCACTTGCTTAGACTGCGCATGAAGGTCTTGCAATATTCACCTTGTTTTTCAGCGATCACATTGTTCAATGCGGCAAAATGAACCCGATTTAAATATTCCTTCTACTCCTTTGATTGTATAAGGAATTATGAACGATTTATTACTAGTTAGTATGATATGTATTTATTTATATTATGTCTGGTTATTGAAAAAAAAAATTTATTTTTTAAAGTTTTTCTTTAACTTTTTGTCCTTTAATTTAAAATAATACTTGAACACGGCCAACATAATAAATCCACCACTTTAGTTGGACATGGGATTTTTAACAATCATTTAAATACATTAATAATTCTCCATCCAAGTAAAAATTAAATTGGACAAGTCTAAAATATTATTTTTAGACTTGTCCTCTTAGTAAAATAATGCAATGTTTTACAGGTTTTAATGAAATTTTGGTGAACACAGAGAAAAATTAACAACATTTTTGAAGTTACAGACTGGATCAAAACCGATTAATGAACCGCAAAGTTCATCTTAGAAAGAAAGAAGACATAGAGCTTCAAAAATTGATCTGAAAAATAAGAAAAAATTATTCCGAATAAGAAAAATTAAAAAAAATGAGAGTATTAGTAAAAAAATTATTTGACGATTGATAACTTTTTATTGTTCATAATAATAGGATGAATCACCTATGAAAATAGTCGTAATGAATAATTCATTTGTATACCGATATATCTACAGTTACGGAAACGTATCGTGAGCACGACCTATAAACTCTCCACTGGTTTTTAAAGTTCTGGAAATCCCACGACCTGCTCACCTTGTCTAACTTCATAATTCATTTATTTATGTATTAACCAAATAGAAACACTTCGTAATCAGAGGTTTTAACGAATGTTCATTAAATACTCACACTCACAGAGTACAACTTAAAATCTTAAACTTTATTTGGATGAACGTAAATTAAAGCAAGTTTATAGTAAATACATTTCATTTGTCAATACGCTGTAGAATCAAAATTCGATGATTGTGTAGAGCATTTACAAACTATGAAATAAAAATAATTAGGAAATGAATTAAGTAACGCCTCCAGTACAAGTGTTAAAGAAAGGTAAACATTATTTAAATAGTTTGTTTCTATTTATTTTCTCTGCATATATTTTATATGTGGTTTTTTGAACTTTTGAGAATGTAGGATAAATTATTCAGATTATAGAATTGAGTCAGTAAAAAGAATATATATATGTTTTAAACGATTTTATGTTGTTGTCTTAGAAGATTAAATTTGTTTGCCGTTGAAGTACAAAACTTTGTTCATTTGTCCCAGACGTGTGCTTAATAAATAAATAATAATCCCATTTAAACCTTTTTTTTATTTTAGGTCGATCATTCATAGATATTCAGAGAAGTTAATGGTTTAGTTTTAACAAAACATAGTATAATCGAGTTAGATAATTTGATAGTGTATCTCTGAGTAAATGTCGACATTTTCAAGTACCAGGAAAGAATAAAAAATGTATTCATTATAGGATTACATTAGCATCCATTCACGAGTATATTATCCATCATAGCCACAAAAATGGTTTGATATATAAATTATGCACAGTGATTATATTAACCTGCATTTAGTATCCGAATAAATACATTACACCACATTTTTTTGTTAGTTATTATTAAAAATATGTGAAAATTTTTGGGGTGCAAATGAAGTAATAAAAATATTTTTTCACGTATCTTTGAAAGAGCAACAATAATTCCAAAACTGTATATTTTTTAGAATTTAATTTGAATCAGTTCTAAAGACTTCATTGAAAAAGTTGGCCTATTGAAATTTGAAATTTAGAATATTGATAAAAGGCATTATTAAAGTAGTAATTTTTTATTGTCATCACACGTAGCTTGTAGGAGTTGGTTATAAGGATTAAAACCCTATTGCTTTTCTGAACTTTGCCCAAGGCATTTCCATAGATAATGATAAAAATATCTATAAAAATAAGTTTTCAACCCACTTATTAGAGAGAAAGTTATGTAAAAAGACTGCTATTAGAAATTAACATAAAGTTTACTACAAAATTATGGTAAAGGTCCTTCATGTTCATAAAATGTATGATCATTTTACGTTAATTAAAAATTAACTAAGCAATTTCTTTTTATGTTCAAATGTAATAATAATGTTATTTTGGCTGATTATGTTAAATAGTACATTATGAGTATTATATATAAACTGGTCAGAATATATAGCGTGTT
This sequence comes from Druceiella hillmani, assembly GCA_039881145.1. Classification (NCBI taxonomy): domain Eukaryota; kingdom Metazoa; phylum Arthropoda; class Insecta; order Lepidoptera; family Hepialidae; genus Druceiella; species Druceiella hillmani. The sequence continues at coordinate 1,379,238 of JAYKKI010000002.1, forward strand.
TGTAATATTTATTATATTTTATATAAACCACGTGAATACAATATATGCAACACGTTAGTTGACAACTTGGTGGCCATTGCCCGCACCATCGTGACGTGAAAAATCTGCTCACATAATAAAAATATAAATTTAAATATTCGAATATAAATAAGTTTACTATTTATATTCAAGCAAATAAAAATAAAGTAAGGGAAAGTCCATTTCTCCTCTTAATATTAAAAGACTTATTGAGCAAATTTAAAATAATGCAAGATCATTTATTTACGTTCAGTTTATCTATCTTACAAGATATGATGCTCGTAATTAGTGTTCCGTACCTAAAAAGGAAATAGAAACGGAATTCTCTTAAGGTCACTGAATTATCCATCCACTTTTTTAAGAACCTGTAATTTAGAAAATATAATTTCTCATAAAGTAATAGAAACATTTTTATTCTTTAATTTATGCTACTTCTCGCTAGTTTAAGTATTTACCTACGTGGATTTTCGTTTTAACTGGCGGAATTTATTCCTGACCGGAAGAGACTGTTGCAATACCTTTCTAAATGTAATTAATATTTTGCCGTGTTAACAGAAAGCAAGCAAGTTTTGAGCTCTCTAGACACGTCGCTAATAGATTGATCACTCTAGAAACGAATTCATATATGCGACCTAGTTCCACTCGCTGATCAGGGATTCATTTATCACAATAGACATTTTCTTCGCCAGTTTACCTTTAAAAATATAACTGCCAACTTATGGGTACCAAGCAACGCTTAATTATAAGGTACCACAAGGTCTTAGCAACAGAGTTGCTCACTCTCTCGATAACTAGAAGTAACTCAATTCAACTTTCCTTAACATTTATAAACGCATGTGTTTTAAGTAAGATGCAAAAGCTTTTACTCCGCTATGCACTTTAACGGGGAAACGATTTTACATTTTGTTATAACACGTACGAATATAGGTTAAACTGAGTACAAAGTTGTGTCAACATAAAACTTAAATTGCACTCCATTTCTCGTCTCTGCCAAAGCTGACCTTTTACGTCGACTTCTCGCACAATTTAAGCAGAATACCTAGCTTAATAGCGATTGCAGTGTACCAAGCGATGATAAAGTGAACTTTGACTATACCTCAAGTAATGTGAGGTATGCCATATTGTAGACGTTGCCAACTATGCAACAGAATGAAAAACTCACGTGCTGACGCACGACACAGCGATTGCAACTTTAATTTAATGTTCATATTTAAAAAAAAACTAATTGCGTTCAAAGTTGCATCTATTCGTATAGTAAGAAATACTTCGAAAGATTTTTTAGTGACAAAAATAACGAGTGCGAGGCCCAAATAGGCTTTATTTGTTTTAATTTGAAGTGCATATTATAACTGAATGATCGAGGTTAATAAACAAACTGAATTTAGAAAAAAATATTTTTGTTTTTTGTGGAAGATTTTAACAATATTAAGGTTTAAAAAAAAAACGACTTATCCATTCGATCTGAAATACCATTGTATGACGATTGTATTATGTATTTAGATGGTGTATATTATAAGTAATATCGAATATTGAATATATTTGGCGTTCATTTTGTAGAAATTCATTATTCACAATTAAATGAAACTATGTGATGTAGTATTATTTCTACTTCCTTTAATTTCTTTACCACGACCTAAGTTTCGTTGTATTACATCTTCTGATGGAATATTAGCAAAGATCCTAATATCCCACCTGAAGATGTTGTAATATAACGAAACCTAGGTCTTGGTAAAGAAATTAAAGAAAGTAGAAATAATACTACATCACGAAGCTTCATTTAATTGTCAGTAATATCGATTTAAGGAAAGAAGGTCGAACTGAACCAGGCACATGTGCCCTTTTTCATTCAGGTAAAGCTGTGGTGGGCGGTAATGTAGAATATTTATATATACAAAATAAATCATAATCGTATTTAGAGGAGGTCACGAAGCTACGTTTTAAATGCTAACCAATAAGTAAGATAATGGACATTATGATAAAATGAATTAAATGTATAAGCTATGTGGTTAAAATTCTATTAAACATTAATTACAGTGAGACACAGATATTCGAACTTTAATAATATATTTTAGGTTAAAAAGCTTAAAATCTTTGTGTTTCTAGGAAAACTTAACTCGTTATACGCGAATAAAGCGGTCCTAAAATATAAAATTACTATACTTTGATCTTACCAACTATAACTATATCAGAACTTTAAAATTCCTGCACCAGTCAAAGGACGTTTATTTTCGTCACGTTTAATGAAATAGTTATTTTCTCTATTGAGGTATAATATATAGGAGAAACTGACTGACTGATTCATATGTTAACGTTTAATTCAAATCACTAAGGTTTTGGTCAATCCGTCCCCTAAAGGTTTAGGTCCGAATAAAAGTTATCTTGAGAACTTCTTACGATAGGAACTAAAAATCTAACGTTTAGATGCCACGTACCGTGCCACAATATTTTTCAAAATTTTACTAGGGCGCGTCAAGGGGGGCATACAAAAACCGATTTTTTTACAAAAATCTTTAACTCAGCACCCGTTAGTTATATAATTCTGAAATTTTGTATGAAAGCTTTTTTTACAAATAATTGAATTTTAACTCATCATTCATCATCATTATTTATTGAAGTTCATTAATAAAGCGGATTTAGGAGAAGAAAAGGGGAAAGTCCTTTCGGTATTAATACATAACTAACAAATTTTGTGTGTAAAACTTTCAATTTATTAAAATATACTTCAAGAAAAACTATTATAGAGGTAACGAAATATTGTGGCGCACGCTTGCTAATAACTGCAGGCTTGGTAATACTTTCATATTGTTGGATGAATGATATATTACATTTATTAGTAAGTAGGAATTGTTTTTTTTACTCAATAATTTCCGTACTCTATTTTCTTCAAATTTGTCTATTTTATTTAGTTTTTTTTTATCTACGAGTAGTTATAGTGCTCGTAGTTTATAGTTTATGGACCCTCGAGTATTTTTCAAATGATCCAATTTTTTTAGTTACCTGTTTTTTTATTTGAATATTAAACAAAGCTTCGGAAATATATACATACTGTCACATTAATGGGGTGACCAATCGATAAACCTATCATTGGGGACTGAGGTCGTCTGTTTTGACGTGTGGGACACAAGGAATGGTAATTAACGTACAAAATTATGTAATAAATGGACATTCAGTTTTACCTCAAAATAGTAAAATTAACGGCTAAAGCACATCAGACGAGGACTATGTTAATATGATTTAGTTTTCAACATACGGCGAATTATGAGTTTTCTCAAGCAGCAATTGAATAGAATTCAACAAAATATAATTCTTCTTGGGTTAAGAAAACAGCCACCGGATGCATTGTGGTGTCATATTCCGTACCTTTGTATTTGATCAATTTATATTCAGCGGCTTTCGTACCAAAACAGTATGATATTCAAACAGATGTAAGTTAAGTATAATATCTATTACTTTTTGGAGTTGATTTAAAGTCATTTCACGTAATATCGTATCAAAAATGGAAATAGAAAGGAGTTAAATTATTATTGTAAATACATTCACACTAACGAGACGAAATGAAAAAGATTTATGCAGTTAATAAACAATGCTATTGTATACATATGTCTAATTTTCTGTATTTCCTAAAATCTTTGATGGAAATATCGTTGATAAAATAATTATATAATTATGATAATAGGCACATTTAACGTCACTTAGACCTTATAGATCAAAGTGACATTAAATGTATTTCTCAAAGAAAAGACCTTGATTTTTCACAATTTCAAATCTCTTAGAACTTCTATTTTATTTTAAAAAAAGTAATATTAATGATATCCTATTTAATAAGATGCAAAGGAAAAAAAACTTGAGTTTAATGGTTTTCTTTGCGACTTTAGACTGACAAATGATGAAGAAAATAAAAACGTGAATCGAACTAGTCATTGAAATTTGACCTACCGTGTCGACAATTTTAAATCTATGAAAAGACAGATTTCCAGAAAAAATGCGAAAATAGACGTCTTTAATACGAAAAGATATTGTTTAATGTTTTAATGCAAACCTATTTTTATTGCAAATATATTTTCTATCACAATATTTAGGTGACACAAGAGATTATAAATCCCGAAGTCTTAAACTGCTAAAGTAAATGCTTTACTGGCTTCGGCCATGTTTGGTGCACAATTTGGTAAATTTTGCAACTACTACACGCAGATGTTTAAAAATGACAATTTTGTATGCATAGAAGCAAGAACACTTATAATCTTTTATGTATAGAATTTCAAAACAAGGTCAAGATGAATCTTTTTTTAAGAGCAAACATCTATACTAAGAGCAAACATTGCACAAAACATAAATGATCGCAAAGTAAAAGTTTGATTTGTGATTTAATGTAAATAAACTTTAATACATGAATGTCATAAAATCGAATTTTCTATTTGTACTAAAATACGTTTGTCTTATTAGCGAAACCTGGCTTTAACCTTCATTTCCTTCGTATATTTATTTACATTCAGATTTTGCTTTAATCCATTGCGATACTTAGGTTGCCATATATCTTCGAGATTATCTTCATTTTAAAATTATTGCAAAATCCTTAATCGACCGTTTGTATATATTAGGATATTTATTTATTTAAATTAATTTCTCCAGAATCAAATTACTCTTAACAGTTGTCTACTTATACCCTGGTATTTCGTATTTTGATGATTTTGAGAGTATTATTAAAGTCATATGCCATTAAACTCCTTTCGGTTGTCATGGGTGACAGTCTGTATAAACGTGTTATGAGAAGTGTGTAACATTGGGACTGTGTAAATGCTGGAAACCTCACTATTTTTCCATCCTATCTTACCTTTCAGCTGTTGAACTATCCTTTCTTGATCTTTTTGACATCTTTCTTCACCTTTTTATTTTATCATCTCTTAAAAGTGTATGTTTCTATGGCCAATTTCCTACTTTGGGTTTCCATACAATGACCTAATTTATCCTATAAGTTGCGTATCTATAAATTATGTAGTCCTAAGCCATCTTCTAAAATTTCCAATTTTCGTAGCTTTAACAGCATTGACTTACCATACTTGCTTTATAATGCTCAGTTCATTGATTAGGATAGTATTTAAGCCGTTAAACCAGTTGATGAAAAGTTGCTAAATTCAACAATCGCATATAGTTGTTTGATAACATACTCGTCTTAAGAGAGTGAAATTTGAAAGAAAGGCAGCCCAATGGCCTAATATCTCTATAAAAAAATTAGGGGCTAAGCGTTATCAACTCAAAGTCAAATATAAAGGAAACGTCAGTCCTTCAGCTCGGGAGACATTTAGAGTGATTAGGAATAAGTGTACACAATGTATAAAAATACTTAAAAGCATTACATTTCCCCTCCTTTACGTCAATGCCCTTCTATAACATTTGGAAATTTTTAGGTACTCTAAGTGTTGGTAATTCTCATAAGATTCGTATTATGAGTTTGATATTAATATTTAGTATTCTTTCTTCACTGATCTCTTCGTATTACTTGATCCACACTATTAAGTCGGAGATATTAAAGAATATTCATCCTCCCTCTTATAACAAATATATATAATAAATACCTCTGATTCTACTGATAAACCTAACCTTCCCTCGATAAAAAACTAATTCTATGTAATGCGATGTCCTAAGTGTTAAAACCCTTTAACTCTTCTTATATATTGCAACCATTGTTAACACTGACATATTTTACATATCTTTGACCACTGCCATTTTCCCTTCTGATTGCAAGAAAGGCTATATAATTAAATTGCCAAAAATATTGTCGTCCGCACATTCTAAAGACTTTCGATCAATTCCCATACTGCCAATTCTAACGAAAGTCTTTGAGCAAATAATCTTTGCCTAAATTTTTCGATATCTCAACTCTTGAAAATTCCATATTCACTTTAATCTGGTTTCAATATTACTCGTAATACTTCAACAGTGTTAGTAAAATTTAAATATGATATACATTTAGCCATGAATAACACTCAGCTCTCAATAGTTGTATTTCTTTGTTTCAGCAGTGCATTAAAATCAGTTGACTTTGATATATCGCTAACTTGTGTGAAGTCGTTTAATATATCTCAATACTCATCAGCATGATTAAGCTCATATCTATATGAACACTGACAATCTATGAAGTCTTTAGAGGCGTTATCTGAATACAGGGACTAATCAGCTGATGTGCTTCAAGAAGAAAGTCTTTCTCCACTTAGTTTTTCAATATTCACTGATGAGTTTGTTGGAAATATATATAGTAATTATTATCTTTACGCTGATGATTTACATATATATGGCCATATGATGTAAACTCTTTAGAAACCATCATCAAGAGCTTCAATGAAGACTTCGCTTCAAATGATCAGTGGTTTATAAAATAGGTCTATTAGCTAATACTGTTAAGTCCTGAATTATCATAATTGGTAGACAAAAACTGCTTTCATCTTCAACATTAAGTAATACGCTAATTATTTTTATGCTAATTGTTAAATTTTTTAGTGTGCTGATCGACCAGCTGGTAACCTCAAGTAAATGATGTTAGCTGAAGTAACTTTAAAAGAATGAACTCCCTCTAGCAGCTTTCAAATTGTCTAGACGTTCAAACTAAAACTCGTCTCTACCAAACACTTACTGCCACCCTTTGGCTGCGGAGATGTGTGCTACCTAGAATTTCTGGTGTATTGCCTTAAAAAGTTGGAACGCTTTCGAAATTTGAACATAGTTTTGGTTGAAAAAAATATGATCATGTTTCTCAATTTGGAGCTCAACTAACATGGACGGAAGTTTGCAATCGGCACAATTTACACATTCTTAAACTTCTTTATAATATTTTGAATAATCCTATTTATCCAATTTATTTTAGAAGCAGATTTAGTTACTTGTACACACAGTACAGGGCAATGCTCTAAAAACAAGCTCAGTTTCACTTTTCCCAAACATGCAACCACCTTTTATGAAAATTCCTCCGCTATCCAAGTTAGAAGACTTTGGAATTGACTATAACCGGATACCAGGAATTCGTCCTCTACAAACTTGTTCAAATGACCGTCCAAAAAATCCTTCCTCTCATAATCCTTTCTAATTCCATTTTGTTCCTCTTTCTCTTGTTGGCAATAATGTCAAAATTCATCATTAATTGTTTGTATATTTTTTTTAAAATTTAGTTTGCTTTAGCTTAATATTCGGTTTTAATATTTTTTTTTGCTATACATTCCAATTAGCTTTGTTTTTTAATATCACTTTTTATATTCTTCTAGAGTATAAAAGGTTTAAATTTAATTAATATGGTATTTTGAAATAGATTGATATTATATTAATAAGTCCGCCAAATGTACATATTATTTTATTATGAAGTCTAAAATAAATTAACAAGTAAAGAAATACATAAATAACGTAACTACAATTTATTTACATTTATTACTGAGTTCTATCTTATTGTTTCCCTTTTTTGAGTCATGCTTGATCTCTTCATACTAAATATGAAAATGCTGTTATGTAAATAATGGAATAATTTCAACAGAAGCATGACGAGTTTCGCATCATTGATGATAATAAATTACATTGCAACAAGGTTTTCGTAGAGTGGTTTATGTTACAATGGTTTGTGACATTGGATAAAATCGATCGTTATTGTTACAATTTGATACGAATAACATACGTCCTTTGATTACTGCTGCTTCTAATATTAGAATTTTTCAGTATCAAAAATTGGAATTTATATATTGTTGTGACCACTATTACGTATCTCAGTTATGACTACTATTAAAATGCTTCACGTTATTAATTTATATTTTATTCGAACGTCCCACATAATCGACTTTCTTTCGTAAATTTTAAAAAAGTTCGTCAATTTTGTTTTCATATATTCGATTATCGCAAAGTCAAGAAAATTAACTTTTGTTAGACATATCTACAATTATTATTTTTAGTTTTATCATCTTTATGTACATAATAATGTAAATGCTATTCATTTTTTTCCAATAGAAGATTTTGCTCATTTTAAACACAATATATGACTTAAATAGAAATCAAGTAAAGAGAACTGGTTTCTATTCTATCGAAATGCATATAAAATAAAAATGTTTAATATTAATTTAAAAGTATAATAAGCATATTAATTTAAAAGTATGGGTTATAAACTTAAGTTGGCTTACTACAAAATTTAAAATAAGTTAAATGCTGTTACCGATTTTAGTAAATTAATATTTTTAATCATCGTAAGTTGCCTAAAACTAAATTTGAAACTCATGAATCAAAGTCCACCAAAAAAGCTTAAAAACGTTATGTTCAAAGATGAAGAAAAATGAAGCCAGATTTTTGGATGGAAATTGAAAAGAATATCTAAAAGCATAGAAAAAAATTTTGCTACGAAAGTCAAACTCTCTTTCTTTTTTAAATTTTAAGAACATTAATGCACCTGAATTTATTTTTATGTTCTTTTCCTACATTTTTGTATTCTTTTATTGTGCTCGCAATAAATATGCACAAAAATCAAATTTTCTCAATTACTTTAAAATAATGAAGGTGTATGATTTCATTTACCTAGAAAAGAAAGTTGATCACAGGATCGCATTCTTCAAAGCAGCAAAAATATTGATGCAATCAAACCAGAGCTGTATCAACGGAATGTCCGTGCAATTCTATTGAATTGGTAATGGATATTCTGAAAAACATGTTTTAAAACGATATTTAAATTCATTACATTTTATGTTTATTAAAAATAGCCTTGATCTTTGCTTAGAAAGTTTGTGTTAACTATGGCCAAGAGGTAACTATAGTCAATGGATTCTATGTTTCAGCTAGATTTAAAAAAAAATATTTTCTAGAAATATTAACGGAATAATTGGTATATTAAAGCCTTATATTACGTATTTGTACTTTAAATCCGTATATACGAGTTTGTCTGCTTGTAAGATAGTATTTATTAATTTGTTCTTTTTAGTGTATTAGCATTGTGTAGAGGGTGAAAATATAACTCAGCAATAATTCCATCCATATAAGAGCAATTGATTTCGGTCAATATTAATAATAAGATAAATTAGATTGAGTGGGAAGTAGTGAAATTCATAACTTGAATACCCATAAAATGTTGAATAATGTTTCGAAATATAGAACGTGCGTTGGAGTGTAATGCCCAGCGAGGAACAAAAACATACGTGCGCATGGCATCAATGTAAGGGTATTTCTATGATAATACTGATATTAAAAATGGTGGCACTTCCATTTATCAAAACAAACTGAAATGTAAGAAATAAAATAACGCTTTTTAAATTTATCAAAAACCAGAAGTTTTACAAATATAAGTCTTTCAATTCGCACTCAAACATTTATAATATCCGAAATAGGAAATATATAACTGAAATGGGAGTTTTCGGTTCCAGAAATAAGTTAACAAGTTTTTATTAATTATAATCTTATTTGTTTCTTTATTATTTTTTAACAAGATTTCCCCTATTATGCTCATCTTATAAACAAGGAAGTTTTGTTTGTTTGTTTGTTTGTATATAAGGTTTGAGCATTTTAAACGATGGGAATAAAAGAGTGCCGGGTGAGGTAAATATTTAAACCATTAGAGTATGAAAATTTAAAAAAAAAATTAACGTTTCCTCTTGCAAAATAAAATCATATACTTATTTCTGAATCAAACAAAACAAACTGTTAGAGCCACCTCACAATAATGTTTAAAGAATATAATAATACAATGAAAATTACATATAATAGTTTCTAATAATTTTGTTCTCTCCACTTTCCAAGGTGATATAAATATTAACGAATGTTTAATATTACCTTCAAGTACACAGGTTTTTTATGGCATAATACCAGTCATGTGTAAGGTACGAAAATATTCTCAAAATAATTTTAATGTTTTGTGGAGACATTTAAAAACTTACTTATTTTTTTTATCCTATCCTAACAGTAATAAAAGTACTTATTATATTTTTGTAAAAATGGAATTGAAAAATTGAGTGGAAAAAACTTCCACGGAACATTATACCAAAGCGCTAAGTTAAAATAAAGGTTTTAAAGCAAACTGCACTTTTCGGAAAATAATTTATTTCTATTTGAAAGTACAGGAGTAATATCGTTATCGCGCTCTAACCTTCTGTCTAATATTATAAGATTATTTGAAAGCAAAATGTGCAAATATTTATTTGACAAAGCATGTGACTCGCAAACGATTTTTTTATATGTTTTACAACAAACCTTAGGCTAGTGCCTCGATCAATAGAACTACTTTCAATTTTTTGGAAACATATGACCTAATAAGACTAATTTCAATAGGTTTTATTCAGAATTTAGTTTGGATTAGAACCAACCCTAAGAACTTCCCACTAGCAATAGAAATGTTCAAAATGCTCAAAATTACATTAAGCCATTCACATTTTCTACGTGAACGCAAATAATTTGAATATTTCAAATCTAAGGCATCCACGTCTACTTTAGTCATTCAATTCAAGTTTCTTTCTCTACAGTACACTTAACTAACCAAATACTTGATCGAAAATATTTTAAACTCTTACTAGACTTATAGTATACCAAAAATATTAATATTTTTTAATTCCGGGCTTACTTGGGACTTGAATTTACTTCGATATCAAAGTTAAGCACAAAGATATCGGATCGTTATGGGCATCTGATTTTACAGGCAGAGTTTCATTTCGTGGTATCATAGATCTGAACAGATTACATAAAATTTTAATTAAAACGGTAAAATAAACTACAGAGAAACTTTTTGAAAGATTTGTACAGAATTAAGATTCAAATTAATAAAAAAATATTTGTGCATGGACGAAATGTTGGCAGAATTTCAACCACGTTTCTCTTTTAAAATTGTGGCCAGAAAATGCAATGTACTTGTGATTCAAGACTACATTATTGACATAATGTATTTATTTATTGCGACTGATTTCTTACACAATGAAATTCTGAGATATTAGTCCTCACTCTAGACATAGTGAATCTTGTTAAACTATTTTATGGTTCTAAAAGAGTATTACAGGTGATAGTAGGTTTACTTCTCTCGAAGTGCATCACCTATTTCAAAAGCCTTTACATATTTTTGTTTTATGAGGAAAATCAAGAGATAAATTTCCAGAGAGTTTCTTTTTATGAAGTCTGCACGGAAATAATCATCTTTGTTTGAAAGAGAGAACCTGTAGTGTCATTTGAACCACAAAAAAATAAGTCCGTCTTTTTGTACACATCTACACATAACGAACAAACTATCAACGAACAATCCAAGAAACTTGAATTGAATGATTAAAGTAGGAGTGAATGCCTTAGATTTGAAATGTTCAAATTATTCACATTCACGTAGAAATTGTAAATGGCTTAAGTAGTTTCAGTAATATAACCGGTAACCAAAGTTCCCAGCCCTTTATAGGTCACATTTCATTTTCAGAAGCAGTGTGTGCTCTTTCAGATTTGTACGCTCTTCAATAATATTTTGTTACTGAATACGTGAAGATTGTGGGCAAATTTTACTCCATCTGAAACTCTTCTTATCACAGAAGCCACTTCATGGTTGCTTACCTTAATTTTACAAAAGGGATACTTTACAAGATCGTTCACGTGTCTGCTTGTCTGTTTATCTCTCAATCTGTCTATCCAATTTGTCCACCTGTCTGTCCATTTAATCCATATGTCAATAAATAATATTCATATGGAAATTTCCAAGGAGCAAATAATTTGAACACGAATTTTGTTAAGTTCAGGTATCGTGTGAAATATCATTTAAAAGGGCAAATTGTATGGACTTTGAAACTATTTTTCAGAAATTTAGCAATAACTAATTTAAGTTTTTCAAATATTCACCATATTTTTCACCTGTATATATATATAAATACGTATATATATATATATGTATACACACAAGTTGAATAACTTGAAGATGTGTGTAGCAAAACAAATGGGATATCATTACATATTAAATTTTTCTTACGCCTGTGAAAAGTATGGGTAATATACATGTAGTGCAAAGTAATATGAATATTTGTAAACCTTTCATCGAAAATAGTTTTTAATGTTTACACCTTGTTATCTGTTTGTTTTAACATCACTTGAAATACTAAATCATATTAACAATTACATTTTTTTTTTCTATCCAATGCCCCCTGAAGAACTCACATTAGCACTCGGGCATTAACGCCAAGCGCGCGGGTTTAAAACTAATAAATAAAAAGTGTCAAGAGTATTACAGCGGCTTAAAGTTCCGACTAAGGACTTTTTTTTTTAAATTATGTATCTTTTGAGATGAAATCGTTATTAATGGAGAACATGTCGTTAGGGAACATAAAATTTACATAGGCGAGACTACGGATAAAATTTAGTAATATATAAATCTGATGAGCGCCACCTTTTGTGTTCATATCTCATTCTTACAAATTTATTTAATAGGGAGTAAATCGTCGATTGGAAATAAGAATTAAAATTACGGAATCGTCATAACCAAATGATGAATATCAATTTTGTTGTCGGGGAACTCTTAAAAATATTTCTTTTACTCAAATATTTGCAAAATTTTATGCAAGAGCTTGCTGTTTTGAATATACGAACATTTATAGAAATGGAAATCATAAATACCCAAGACGAAAAAAGCGATGGCAAACAATGTCACAAACAATATTTTACGACTTTAATAAATGTGTTATTTACGGATATGATTAGAACGTCGATGTAGAGGGTAAGGAACTCGTAATGCCGTAGATGGTAAGGAAACTAAACGTATAATATTAATTTAACGTTGCAAATGGGTTGCTAAATAATCTATTATCCTTCTTTTATGGCTTCATGATAAGAATTCGCGATGCAAAGCACGTACGTACCATATCGGTGTAATGAGCGTAGCAACTGAAAATGTGAATGAGTCGCATCAGGAAACACATCCGTTGTCAAGTCGTTACGCAACATACGAGTATTACGATACCGTAGAGAAGACGACGCTCGTGTCATTCAAAATCACGTGCCTTATTACAAACATAATGGCAGAGTAATACAAAATTTGTTGCGTATAAGAAAACTCTATAATCCAGTGGGATAATTCTCGAGTTTATAAAGACTTTTCATTGCGACGTTACAAATTAATGACACGAAATGGTAAGAAAGGCAGCGTTTCTTTGAATTACGTGATTTTATGTAATACCTTTCAAATATTATTAGAGCTGTGCCTTGATGTGTGGTCTTTTGAAATGACTCACAAAAGAAGTAAATGATTCACGCTTGCAAGGTATTAAATATATATTATAATATTTTTAGTAACTAATATTGTTTCAGTAACGTAAATATTGCGTATAATTTTAGGTTTAGTAAGTTGGAAATGGGCTTCTGACACTATTGTATCAGTCTTTCGTTTCATAAATAATTTATAAAGAAATTTAAATTTTGGTGCAGCATTTTTCTAAATTTATAATAATTCAATTAGCTCTATTTAATTTTTTGGTCACACTTTATATTACTTATAGTTTTAGTGAATATTTTTTAAGGGGAAATATGTGCGACCTTTTATATCTTGATCCTTCATTAAAAAGGATAGAAAATCCTAAGAAAAATTCTGATTTACAGGCGGAGGTACAATGCTAGCTAAACAATATTTTGTCATTCCAGTAGGTTTTTTGATTTTGAATAGTATGCAAAATTGGTCTTTTATATCTCATAAAAAGAATTACGTTAAGAGATTTTTGGAATCGACCAAAGGGTACGAGTCGCGCACCTTTTCTTTCTCATATACATGCACAACTACACACATATAGTTCAGTACTACATTTCGCTTGACACCGACTCCAACAATATCAAGCAGTAATGACATTTTGCAAATCTATTTGTGTAAGGAAATGACAATGAATTTACTGATTTACTGTGGATTCGACAATAATTATATTTCATTGACCGAAATCGAAACAAACGTTTGCGGCGTTTATTGAATCTAAATATAGTCATGCATGTATATTTCCTTACCTACGTGCCTACATTTAGTTATTGGCATATTTTTATATCTGTACTAATTTCTTAGTTGCTTGCCTTATCCCGTAATTACTTCATACCTTCGTTTGTTCTTGCATATGCCTACCTACCTATTTATTATATTATTCTCTCGCTTATGTCAGGATAAATGAAACGAGTCCAAACTCGGTGAGTGTACTCCTCAGCAGTGAAGAGTACATATCGCCATTTTCCGTCTCTATAATTGTACACTAATTTTCTTAAAGCCTAGATTTAAGCTACCCTTAGTTACCTGAAAGCTTTATAGAACATATTATTAGATAATTATAAGAAATATATTAATAAAACTCGATCACGGCACCTATACTTATGAAGAATTCTGTAATGTACCTTTAATTTTCATGCTTAAATTCTTACCAATTTCTTAAGATAATATACAGGGACCATTGAAATAAAATAGAGAATAATTTACTCTGCACATATGAGTTAACTCATACAAAACAGGTCGTGTCAATTACACGAAACAGGTCGTGTCGCTCGTTGCTAAAGAGTTCCTATTATAACCTTTAAATTTCATTATCCTACCCCAATTTGACTAGAAAGCAAATTTACATTGCCCTTAGTCGGGTCGAGCTTTCTTTTTACTTTGAAGTTTAGTTGCAAATAAAATATTGGATCCACTGGCCGCCATCTTGTCCTAGATGACATAAAATTCCGTTTAAAGTACGCAGTTATCTATCAAGTGACAGCTCTGATTAAAGAAATATCATGATACTTAATATATTTCAAGAAAGTTAATTTATTTTCTAAGTAGACTTTCACGTGCTTTTCGTGACTAAATCATCGTAAATAAATTCCTTCTAATATTTTTTCGTGTTATCCGACCATGGCAAACCCAAAAGAATGTTAATGATTTTAATACTATGTACAATGATAAAATTATTGACTTTCCTTTTGGGAAAGCGACCGATAATGTGACTTTTGTTTTTTTTGAGAAAACTAAATATCAAAATTTATTACAACTATTTATAATATAATGAAAATAGAACCAATCTACAAAAAAAATTCATTAAATTTTATGAATAGAGAGTGTGTTTGTGTATTGACCAGATGGGAATATTCTCCAACCCTCTCGATCCTTCCGGCCAAGTTCATTCTAATACATGCGGGGATATTCTAGTACATCCTCACTCGTTACAATGCATTTTACACATAAGGCTTCTCAAATATTCCAGAACATTATCCATCCTTCCAATCTATTTCATTGTCGTGTATTCGAAGATATTCTAGTATAATCTCACTCACTCGATAATATATAATGCCCAAGGTTACATTGCTTCATAATCGATAGTCGATATTAAAAAGTGCCCAAAGTCGACCACGTTGAACCATCATATCTCACATATATATATATATATATATATATATATATATATATATATATATATGTGTATATATATATACATATATATATATATATATATATATATATATATATATATTTATTTACATGTACATACATATAAGTTTCGAGATTAAAACCAAAATCGTTGATAAAAAGCAAATTCACAAAAAGAGTTATGATAATATTAAATTTTAATAATAATTGTATCAAAATATAGAAATGTCACATATGTTAGGCAGAACGCATTGCACGCTTGCGCTGTCCTTAAATCGGCAGGGTGCGCTTTCCCTTCATTCTCCTATTATTTTCTGTACAACTTGTCCTGACTTGAGACCGGTATCAGGCTTCCTTTCCTTTAGCTCTGTAGATAAGTCTTCAGCAGCAGGGTTGGGTATGTCTGATCCCGCCTTGACGACAGATGAGACGCTGACCTCCCGAGTCTTTGTGGTGCCTGGCTCTTGACAGTCGCTCAATGGCAGCGACTTGACATGTTTTGAAAGCGGCTCAGTGAGAACTGGGACAGACTTGTCATCCCCCTTTTGCACCTGTACGGAAGATTGATAAACACGTGTGTACGCATAGGCTTTTATCATAAAACCGCTCGAGATAGAGTAACAAGGTTAGGTTAATTTTAAACATAGCCGAATTAAAGGCGCGACTCGTATAAAAGAGGAACAATGTACTAAGCTATGAATTTAAGCAAATTAGGAAATAAAATGGAAAATAACGAAAGACGTATCTCACGCAAGACAATGTACAATCTATAAAGCTCGATCAAAATGGTTATGCAAGTGACGGTTTGCCTCTTCTTATACAGAAAAAGTTGAATATAGTTATATGGTTTTCCTAATATGGTATCTCCTGACGTTTCGTCCTTTCGACCGGGGAGCGTGTGTGGTGCCGCTTATTCAAATTTCCCTGCGTTCAGCAGTGGCACAGGCAAGGAATCACCATGTTTGTTCTTTGTGTCACTTGGACCTGCAATTGGCTCTATTACTTTTAATGGCACAGCTTGTTTAGAGACGTTACATTCATTACCTGAAACGGATAGCAATCCTTGTTACCAAAATAAGGGCCAAGTAATTTAATTCAATATTAAATCCATCTTTCATACCTCCTTAAGGTAATGACACAATAACATAAAGACGCACAAATGAGTAAGAACATGGTGAACACGAACATCAAATACTTTGTTCGCATGTGCGTACCACTAACGAATATCGAATACCGTGTTCATTAATAAAGTTCGCGGTGATCCAATTTCGTTGTTCTGTGTGGACGGTATTCGGAGAAATTTGATGCGACATTGTTCGTACCGAACTCGAGGGAAGCGCGCGGCGGCGTGGGGCAACAGTTCTCTGCCACCTATCTAACAGTGCAGTCGAGTAGATCGTTTCCAAAATATGTCGAATGAAGCAAATATTGAATGGAACGAAGAGAACTCAATTTTATTAATATATTGTTAAAAACAAAATTATGGGACCCGAATGATCCACTTACACTTACATAAGCCGCCATAGCAATTTTCTAGTAATGCGACAAAGCAGCAATTTAAGTCATTACCCGATCGCCATTTCAAGTATATAGAGTACTCTTCTTTCCAGATAACAATAAAAAATCATCAAAACTGACTTATGATTAAATCAATATCAAATGTTTTAATTATTTATTAATTACTAAATTGTTATTTAGAATGAGGAATTAAAATCAAAATAGGTGTAATTAAAATTACGTATTAAAATCTTACTTAAACTTGTTTTTTCATAGGAGCGTCAGAAGTTTATAAAAGCAAATAGTTTGCCAATGAAACAATTTTATTACAATTACAGGGAAAGTGAACAGTATTTATTTTGCTATGAAAATTTTCCCGCTGTCATAAAATAGTCGGAAAATTAATTTCTTATTGCTTTGGATGTCGAGTAACTTCTTGTTGCAATACGACAAAGTGACAACATGGAGCGATTAAGATTTTTTTGTTTGTTTCTTATGTCCCAATATAGGATACAACTCAAATTTTTCTCTCAAAAAATTATTCAAGTGGGCAATGGCTAATAAAATTATTTGCGCTTTCTCTGGTTGCAAGAGCATTGGTTTTTTCAATACTCTAAAAATAAATGTATGCTCAACTGTCATTTCTGCCCGGCTTAGATGGTATTTATAAATTTAGAATTTATAAACGCATAAATATATATATATATATATATATAAATATATATATATATATATATATATATATATGTATATACATATGTATATATATATATATATATATATATATATATATAACCTGACAATTGGTGGATTAAATAATATATATTTTAACATATCTTATTACATACGAGCTTTAATTGTTGATGAGGAAAATAATTATTATTTATCTGTAATTTCAAAAATAAAGCCAAAAAATTAAATAATTATTCTTATCATGTAACTTATACTGCTGAAAACAGAAGTAAGATAGAGAATTTGTCATTCAGAAAGCAATCAATAAAATATTGTTACTTTGCGATTGTAGTCGTCTATATGTATATAATATCAATCAGTAATAATCCCTTTCGTATGTCATTAAGAAATACGTTTTAGAAAATGTGCAAAGTTGGTAACAGTTTAGCACCCGCCATCAATTCCGTCATACTCTTACGAAAATTGGAATTTTGTGAGATGAAAGTTTTTATGATGCCAAATTAAATTGAATCGTTTGACCATCACTGAGAAGGTAATGAGCCTAAAGCTATCTATGTTCGATACGATAAGATACATTAAAATCTTGGATCGTGCCAAGGTAAAAATCGAAATATGGCACGATGTGTTTTTATGAAGAACATTCCATCGCTTTGACACAGTAACATTTTTTGTGTCAAAGCGATGGAATGTTTTATAAAAATGTTCAATAAGAAAATTAAATATATAAGAAAATTCCTTTCCTTTAATTTAATCTCAAAATTTCAAAGAGAAAGTGAAAAACCACGACTTTCTTTTTTTTCTTCCTTAAAATATAATAAAAAAATTCAAAAACTTTTTTCTTTCATTTAATTTAATTTAATGAATTTGAAAGAGTTATTTTAATTTAATGTTGTGCTAGCCTCATTGTATTAGTACTTACTTCTTTTATAAAATATAAATTAATGTAATCATAACATATTTCCCGTGGGAAAACGTAAAATGTGGTATAAAAGTATTAAATTAATTTATTATTAGGACAAAAAATGTTCTGATGAGTTACATTCTATATATTATTACAAACATAATTTCACTTTGTGCACTGAATTAGTTGAATTAATTGAAATACTCGTACTTGCTATTGAAATTCAGGTTGCCTTCTACGAGGATGATACTGACGATTCACTATTACGGCGTTTAATAATCATGAAAACTGTCGAGAATATGAACCCGTCGTACGTATATTTAACTGCCTCAAGCAGTTATTGAATAGTTTTAATAGATTTAAGGAAATATTTATATTGATAAATTTGAAAATTTGATGTGTTCGCAAAATGACAGGCACGCCTATGAAAAAACTTGCAAAAAGCACACAAATTGCTCGAGTCTTAGTCAAGTTTACTTTTCTCCGACATTAATATGAATTTAAAAAAGAAAACGTATACGTATGGGTATCATTGCAAGGTACCTAATAAAATAGGATAGGATGAGTTAGTTGCTAACAATATGGCACAAGCTGTTACCACAAACTGTTCTGATTTTGTCGCCGATAGATTCAGAGCTCCCTGTGCTGCACTGTATGATGGTTCCACCGGTTGCGATGTGCGGGCTGCATTCATATTTACCGCGTATAGGCTTTGTCTTTGGTTGCTATTATTTGGTATTGTCTTATATTATTTGAGATTGTCCTCTGCGCTTTATATGTGTGACCATTGTCGTTTACAGTGGGTGAAGTTAATGCATCTGCACTGTTTTATTTTGAGCCAAATAGCTACCTACTGTAGCATTTACCGCATATTTTTCAGTTGCGAAACGAGATATACTCTATTATTGCACCGTATGCCGCAGTTATTGAGGCTATATCATGGTCATGGCGCATTTACTACATTCTACAAGACACTTATTTAAAATATTTAAAATGTGTAAAGGTAAAAATTTATGTATACTTTTAAAGCTTCGAATTTCGTCTCGATCAATTGTATACTAGTGTATATGCACTCTTAAGAGAGATTTTATTCAATGCAAGGGTATTTTATAATATATAAATGTTGTATTAGTTTTGTGGAGGCATATAAAATCTAAGACGTGTTCAAATATACTTAACTATTTTACAACATAATTTATATGTTGGAAGATTTGCCTGCAGTTTTCAGTAATTATCAGGAAAAATAAGTAAAAATTCGGATAGAGTATATATATCTGCATATTAATATGATAAATAATTTCAAACCTTTAATAAGAGCGCTCTTGTGTACACCATGTTAAATTATGCTAATATTATAATTCGTGGAAAAGACAAAATGTAGCAATTAATTACGAAATTTGCACACATCAACAACAATCGCAAACAGTATGGATTGGGTATACGATTGATAAATATAAGTTTGAAACTTTGTTTTATGGGATAGGTACATATTTATTTATCAGAGTCAAACTTTATCAGTCGCTATCCTAAAATATTCTAAGCAATTTTAAAAGTTGCTCTTTTAAAAGTTAGTTTAAACAATGCGATATTTCGATTCTCTTGCTGCGAATGAAATTTAGCAATTTTGTTTTCGTTTTTATTTTTGTTGAATTAATTATATTGATCTACGAAATTAACCTAGATTTTAGCTTTTTTTGTACCATGTTTTATTTTTCTCTATGATAAAATTATTCGAACATGTAATACTATAACATCCAATTCGATTATTGTCCAAAAAATGTAATTTTACAATTTATCAGAAGATTAATTTTTAAAATGAAATATCAGTAATAAAATAAAATTGCGATCCGCAACGTGTTGGTATGACATCACATATGTATGAGAGCGTGCCTTAAATTAATGGAACGGAATTCTATTAGATATATTTAAATAAAAAAATATTAGTTCCAATTTAAAATAAATCCACGAAATAAAAAGGTTTTGAACGTATTGAAAAATATTAATGTTTTTTGACATAATATCTGTTGAGTAAAATCAGTAAGTGGGCATATATATTAAACTGTGTATTTCATATTTAATTTTTTACGTATGTCTTGAACATTTTCTCTTTATTCCAATTCTCTATATGTCAATTTCTTATCTCATGAATATTTCATTTCGACATTCTTTTATTTTTCATAACAGTAAGTTGAATCACTCATATAGTGGTGAGATATGTAACTTATGTAAGTTAATTGAACGGAACCCAGAAAAAAGTTTTCTTAATTTAAATATATTTCTGAATTTAAACGATTTCATCTACCATATTGTCAACACTTTTAACATAATTAGACGTACAATATCGACAATTAAGGATAATTAAACTAAATTATAAAATTCATAAAAAAAATATATAATTGTCTTCACAAATAATATTGAACTGCACTCAACTAAGCGGAATATATTTTAGAAACGTTTTCGATTATAATTTGATGATTTTATGTATTTCTTAACAATTGCTTAATTATATGTAATAATGATTCACGATACTATATTCCTTAAATATAAGGATATTTTATTACAAAATAAAGAAATCCGTAGTGATGTTTGATAAATAATCATACATGTAATATCGAATTGTAAAAAAAAGGGTTGGCGATAGAAAACGCAAGTCGTTAACGGTTTTATGAAAGGAGAATAAGAAATATTTCGTAGTTTTATATTTTATCAAGAAGGAAAAATTAAAATTAAAATCACATTTACTAATACCGGAGTAGCAATCACAGAGTCCAAAAACAAAAACTCGGTCCATGACGATGCTGAAGGCAAAGTAAAAAGTGACAACAGCAAGCTATATAGCTGTTCATCAAAAAATATTTTTTCAGAAACTCTCAGAAATCAAATTTTTCTTTTCCAAATTACAATGGCAATTATAAAAACCTCGAGTCCCTCAATCAGCTTTTAAACATTCCCTCGATCTAAAAATAGATCGTTAATAATACGCGTTTGACATAACTAAATAAAAAAAGATTTGCACAAAATCAATTTGAAAGGGAAGTTTTATAATTTAATTAAATAAAATAGTGTTACTTTGAATTAAAGTTTGCGGACACGATTCTTTTTTGATAATTAAAATTTCCTGCAATATCCCGAAAGCATATAAAATTTCCACAACCTTGTAGTATTTTTGTTTGCCATCGTTCGTATGTGTACTCAATCAAATCGAACATAAGTGAACTGACATGGAAAAAGATTGTAGGGAAGCATGACGAATCATATGATATATTTCTGAAACAACATAATGAAATTACCCTATTGATCAAGTGACAGTTAATGAGTGGAATACATACTGCAGAAGAGTTGAGAATATTAGAGATTAATTTTACACAATAAATGAATGAAAGGAATAACTTAATTATAAGATAAATCTTTTAACCGCTGTAGTGACAATAGAAAATTTGTCGAACCATGCTGAATAGGCATAAATTTAATATTAATTATTTTATGAAGATGTAATAATTTCAGCAAAAACATACACTTTCAAAAATATACTCATATCTTTTTTTGAAAATTCTTCAGTCTCGATTTAGTAGACCTCTAAAAACCGCCAACGGAGGTTATAATAAGGGAAAGGAGAATGTATTTTTATAGTTCCGAAATGAACGTTATTGTATCTTGTATTTTATTCAAATGTGTCTAGCAGAGGTCACATAATTTTTTTATATTTCATCTTTAAGGATAGTGTCTAATAAAATATATGGACATTATTTGACATAAATCTCTATCAGGAGAATTTAAGAAGAGCGTAAATATTTATCTAACTACCCTAGTACTTTAATCTACTCTTCTTTCTCGACTAAGTTATATCGTACAAAGTTGATACAAAATTTAATAAAATACTACTAATAGTTTAATAAAATACAGCAGTCTGGTGGAACTTAAAAAAAATTACATCAAAAACGACGATAGGGAAAACAGTAAAATGTTCAAAGATAGATTTTATTTCCTTAAGTTCAGTAAATTTAAAATTACATTTTTATTTTAAAATTGAATTCCCCGTTCAATAGTGTTTTTTATAACAATGATAACCTTTATTTTAAATGAAGTTAATTTCTTGCAAAAATTTATACAATTTTACAATCAAACACAGAGAACAATGTCTTACCAAAATAATCACATTTAGCATGTGAAATGTGAACTGCAAAATGGAGTAACCAAACAATCCACCTTTATTTATCTACTACAAACTTGCCTTCTGCCATTGATATTAAAAAAATATTTATGGACAATCTTAAAACTTTTTTACCGATTTTAACCAAAAGCACATGTACCAAGAGACAGAGTCTGGAGTGTGTACACATTGAATTCGATAAGTTTGCTTTAAGTTTTTTTGAAAATAAATTTGAATATCATAGGCTGACGTCTCGAAAATGACACGGTTTAGCTAATTTGAAAGTACATTTGTGTTCGCAAGCTCCATGGAAGAAACAAAGCCTTTATGTAATCGATAATTCCGTCCAATATAAACAAACCTTTGAAAGCACACGTTACGTACGTTTGATTCATCAATTATATACACATACATATTCAAGGTCTCCGATGTGGTTTGTGTTTAGCTACCATTATTTTGACCTAAAATATTTTCATTTCTTCACTTTCAGGGATAGGATGCTAACGCAATAGTGCCATCCTTTTTATTTCGTTTTATTTGTATTTAATACACTTATTGTTTTTGTCTATAGATCAAAATAAAACTATGAACATCGGTATATTCACTTAGACACTACCAAAAGCCACATTGCTGGGAATTATGACAGCACTTATTACTGTGTTTTAAAAGCTAAAATATGCAACACATGAAAAACAAATTACACTTCAATCGTTGCGTATCACTTTTTATTTCTTGTCACGTATGGTTTTTAAATTATACTGTTGGAGTTTTTCTTTCTATATTTTTAGAATGTTTCCTCTTAATTACATGAATTTATAATATAATTATAAAGTTATGTTGTCTAATAAATCTAGATTTAATGCATCGGTGATATTGGATTTGTGCTGTTCACGCTAACCAGAATGTCGTCAATCTATCTACTCCTCAATTATTTTGTGATGGTAGACGTTTTGTAGAGTATAGTAGTATATTATCCCAATTATACCGTTAGAGCTTTTTGATAGAGTTTCTCTAATTGATCCAGAAATTTGTAAAATTAAATGTGCGTTAAAAAGTGCATTTACTCAAAACAAAATACACAATCGCTTAAAATGCTTCTTTGTTCGGACTCAAATTCTGCCGTGTTCAGACGTTGTTTCACTCAAATCATCACGTCGATTTAGGTCAGTCAGTTCGACCTATTGTGCGAAATGAAATGTCATTATGAACAATGGATGCCTACTCGTAATAACTGCGTATGAGTTCAATTATTGAAAGTTATAAAATGTGCAGATTATTCTCTGAGCTCCTGTTACAGAGAATTTGTTGCTAGGCTGCCTGTCCAAGTACTATTTAACCTGGCCCTAAGCTCATGTAAGTTTCAAATTTGCTGGAAGTGATTTCATTTATTTTGATACGACTCAGTGTAAATTGAATACTTAAACTTTAAAGTAATTTAATAATAATCACCTCCGTAACATATATGGTATATTATTATTGTTTTAAAATAACAATTATCGATATACGAGCAGCGAAACAACCATTGCAAAACCTGCTACACGCACTTATTTAAAAAGTGGTGGAGTTAATTGATAACACTCTTCTTTATATTGTTTAATTACTACATGTATTTTGGTTTGTTTTTACAGGCGTTCTAAAAATCTGCACAATAAATTTCATCATAGATGTGATTCGCCATATTATTCCAAACATGAAAAATTAAAACAAAATTAATGTATCAAAATACACTTTCAAAATATTTATTTCTTTCACGCTTAAAAATGACGGACTGAATTGCTCTCATATTAACATGTCGGAAGGATTAGTACAAAGATTGAAAGTCCATTATTGATGAATATATGATCAAAATGCTTCGAATTTCAAATGTCGAGATCTCCGCAATAGGTAATAATATTTTTAATATGTAATAATATTTTTATCAATTTTGCTTAAAATTCAATTTTCAACCCGGGAATTTGCCAGTTCTATTAATGAGTGGAAAATTTCAAATAAATAGTGGTCTCATTATTTATTTATTTTCTGAAAAAGCACAACAGTTTCAAAAATACTTAGTCCATTGGTTATCCTGTTACTTTCATTTATTGACTGACATGATATTTAACAGAAATAATAGATTTTCATTCTAACGAATGAAGATGTTACTAGTATTACATAGTATTTATTACCACGCATTATTTGCTACGTATTCTTGGCATTATCTTGAGATCTATGAGAGTTGCTATATCCTTCAACGTCTGTTGGAAATGAAAACGTTATAAAGACTATAATTATAATTTTATTCCCAAAAATAACATAAAAAGCTTTAATCTACCAAATGGATTCCAAACTCAGACATATTCTCATGTTATTATGAAGATTGATTCTTTATTATTTCGCAAAGTGATCAAACTGTGACGCAATAGCGTAAATGTGAGTTTATTTAAATTATGCATACACTAAAAAGATACGACAAAATAAAAGATACAACATTAAACTGGATGATATTGGCGGCATATTACCACGTGTTTCGTCAATGTTATTTTAAAAATATGAGATCATTTTATTATATAACGATAGAGTAAAGGAGTCAAATATTAAACCTAACCTTAACATGATACCCTTGTAAAAAAATCCATATCGATTTTTTTCAATATATGAATCGGAACGAAGGAACGTACGTTGACCATGATGGCAACACCGTGAGTTCGGACTGAGCACCATTGTGCATTGTACGTGTTTTTCTGTTTTGGTAAATAAAAAACTTTCTGGAGTGTATTTCGTAAGGAAGGAAATTTTTGTTATAGGTAGAGATTTTAAATGATTATGACATTTTAATAATAATAAGTTTATAATTTTTTGTGAGCTCCTATTTTGAGTTCCCAAAATGAAATAGGACCTCATATTAAGAAACTATTTGACAAGTGTTTTATAACATAATTTTTCGTATTAACATAATTTTTCGTATTTTTAAAGAGTTCCATCATGGAAGCGGCAATGGTGTGGCAAAATACATTGATATTAGATCTTAAGGCTCTCATGAATGGAGAAATGAGGTAGAAGCGTCCAGCGAAATCATTCAATATTCCAAAGGGAACATGCGGACGCTATGTAAAGAATAGGTATCAGTCTCCAAGTTATATATGTTAGAGTTGAGCGCAGACATGTACTTGGTGAAGAAATTTGCTACGTGGATTTTTACAACACGACTGTTAAGATTGTTTTCATGGAGATAGATTGGGACTAATGTTGTCTTTTTCAGAGTATTTACAAGCAAAAGAGCATTGGGTCTTTACAAGCAAAAAAGCATTGGCTGTTATTCCAGATTTTGTCTTTTCGGTGACTAAAACTTTCCTTTTCCATCAAGTTCATAATTTTCTGTCCACTTTAAGACACAAGTTTTTGTCATATATTGTGATTATTTTCCGTCACTATTCTTTTATTGTTTTTCCTTGAAGGTTCGTTACACTCATCGTCGTTCAAAATGGCATTTTTAAGTTCGTTACACAACGGCATTTTTAAATTATATTTTTTGTAGTAGCATAGGCTTGCCGTGCTCACAGAGGGACAATGAGGGATAGAATAGTTAGTTTCTTTCTTAATTTTTTGAAATTAACTTCTTTCGTTTTTTTCCCTTTTTCTTTTTTTTTGTAACCAAAATATTAAAGTAATGTTGTGGTTCTGTTCCCATATTATACTTCGTAACCTGTATTCCTTTGGAGACATTTTAATGATATACTTATTTTTTCTTAATATTAGCGATTGACTTAATTGTTTTTACCTTTTTCAGTACTCTATCTCCCTGGATTTTATTTTGTTGGGTTGGCTAAAAAGGAATGAGCGTTTCCCGAAAATTATTTAGAAAATACGAGAATATTTTAAAAGCAAGCTCTCACTGATTCATTAGTAACTAAGACGCTACACTGTTGACACGAATAAAATATGGACGAAATTAACAAGCACGTGAAACACTTTCTACTCGGTGATATATGCCAACGCATAGCTCTTGAAGTAATATATGAAGCTACTGCAAAACGATGGTTCCAGATATTTCGCGGCGGTGATTATTTTATGAGTGATCAACCATGCTTTGGTCGACCGGTGGAACTCGATAATCAGAGGTAGTCGGAGGTAGTCGGTAGTAGTATTCGATAGTCGAAGAAAGCAAACGATTACCGACACACTGGCTAGTAAGTGAGCTTGGATGCCCCCACGGAACTATAAAGGATCATTTACACTACTCGGGAAAAACCTGAAATACGGTGTGTGGATACCACATGACCTTACTTCGACCAGCCATAGCCGTAGTCCAGTCCTCATAAAGCCAAACTGACCCATAGAAGTATTGGAATTTTGTTGGACACATATTCCATATTCGCCATATTCCCCAAACCTTGAACCCGCTGATTATTGTATATTTGAATAAAAGCAATTGATGATGAAGACCATTTAAGACAGTTCATAGGCCAATTTTTTTTATTTTAACCCAACTAAATTTCATGCAGATGCTATTCACTCCTTACCAGTAAGTTGGAGTAATAAAAAATTATGTCGATTATCGACGGTTAATTAATTTTAAATTGAAAATATAATGAAAAAAAAATTGTAGTCATTCGGAGCAAGTATACAAGCTTTGGATTTTTAAAGCTTCATCATAATTAAAATATAAGACTTACAAAAATAAAAGTACGTTTATTAAATAGAAACTGCATTGCGTTATAAGTAACTATAGAAACTATAAAACACTCTTACATATTTTTAAGCAATTAACGAATAATGACCGGAAGTCGGAATACGTCCACGTAATCCAAATTTTAGATAACCTCTTTGGAGTAAGTCGATGCGCTAGGTTTAAGTAAACCTAGTGCTTAAAATAGTAAAATTAATCTCCTGTTATTGCAATGATTTTAAGAATAATTTTTTTTAACAGAAATAATGATGAAATGAAGTTTCTGAGTAACAAAACGTAGGCTATATTTTTAGCATCAATATTAGACTGAAAATCAATCAAAATTATCACAAATATCGGGCTATTCAGGTTTATAACTCGAGATAAATCAAATTTATTAAAAACTATATAATAGTTTTCTTTAACAATTAATTGTAAATGAAGTATTTTTTACAAAAATTAAAGCATGCAGCCAATAACGTGATACCAGTAAATTTTCTTATAAGACTATGTAATAAGATTATTTTAACCCTGGTCAATGCAATTACATATACAAAAATTCTAAGAATTATAAGAAGTGCACTGTTGCTACCATTCCTCACAAGCAATGCATTTGATGTAATCTTCTGCCAGCGGCTAGATATATTTTTCTAGACAAAGGGTACAATAATATTTCCTTTCTTTCGCTTTTGAAATAGATAGTTTCTGTTTCTTTTTTGGCAAAACTGGCTTTTCCTTCACTTTGGGGACAAGCGTGTCCTTTTTAATACAACCAGCCGATGACAACGTTGGAATATTTTTGCGCTTATCTTTCTTTTCTTCTTGCAGCTTCTTTTCTTTCAGTTGATGTTTATATGAGCCCGAAGTTATAATTTGTGATTACGTGGAAACTTTACCTTCACGTCTTTTGTGTTTCATTCGAGGCAAGAATGAGGATAGATCAATGTTAGTGGTATATAATTGCCACCAGCACTCATGCAGCAAAAAGCTGTCACTGTGATGTCTCTTTTTACTGAAACCTAAAGTCGTGTACAACATTTTTTCTTTTGTTGTAACCACCTGTGAAGTTTTTTTTATGTACATTGCTTATTCCTATCTCACTAAGATTATATATGCGACTCGTTTGGAATTTACATTTTTCACATAATTAAATTTCTTTCAATTTTGATAAAACTGGTCAATTCTAACTTTATTAAATCCTATAACACGAGCCAAGCTGGTCGCTGTTGATTAACGGAGGACTAGTTAAGGATGGCCTTTTAAAAAAACATTCAACATAGTCTCTGCCGGCCATTTTTGATGGCTTATCAAACCAGATGTCAATATTGTTGGCTATGGCATATTCGTACACTAAGCGCATCAAATCATTTATACTTAGCCTATAATATCTTTCTTCCATTTTCTTACAATGTGATGCAAACTCTGTTTGATAACTTTTAAAAGTTTGTTTAAAGCAACCCATTGACTTTGCAGCACAATTAATTTTAGTCTTTTGCTCAAATAAGGCCCGCTTATTCTAATGGCACTTGCAGCTGCTGTCTTGCTTTTGCTCTTTTTAATTAGTGATTTAACCCTAGCTGTTTGTCGTTCTGTCACCGGTGCAAGCTCAAGTTTTTTCTAAAATATGTGCGATCATGCCGATGATGAAAGCTGAAAATATAAAAAAGATTTAGTATAAAAAAAATAAATTATATAATCAGAAAGACCATATCGGCGTATTATCACTAAAATATTTTACACGGGGCAAGTGTACGCATGCGCTCACTTACCCGCTCATACTTTTCCACTCAGCCAAAATTGAAACAAACGTTCATAGAATATCCCAGGCAACGAACATAACCTCGATATAGTTTTTCATTTATCAACAATAACATGCTGTCAATCAAATATAAATTAACTTACCGCTATTGCATAAAAAATCTAGACATACCAATTTTTTTCAAATCACAGATGACTGCCAATTTTACTAGTAAAAATTATTTTTAGTCGAAATAAATAAAATAATACACGACACGTCGTAGTGATTTATTACAACTAATTTGCCACTCCAGCAACCTTGACTGACACAAACAAACCCCCACTCCCTGTGCCCCGTTCCGGACATATAAATGACGCTTACTTACCCATTGCGCACGGTTACCCCAAATGACTCTAATATTAAAGATCGCTAATTACTTATTATCCCACCCAATATTTACAGGTACCTCTCCTTTTTGCCATTTTCTTTTCTTTCTTGTTTCAATTTTCTTTTTCCTCTCTTTTATTTTATTGAACTCAAATATTGTCAACTTAATTTAGAAAAACACCAGACCCCAATCTGTTTTACCTTTAAGAATACCCTCATCAACTGGCCTCAACTTTCTTTATATTAGAATACCCTCGTCAACTGGCCTTCTTTATATTAGTGTTCTAAAAGTGAATGATGGAAATTATGGGTAACCAAAAAATAATGATCGTCATTTTCTTTTGAAACGTAGGAACGCCGTAGCAATTCATATAGGGCAAGTGTTCTTGAAATGCTAACGCTAATTATTTATATGTTTATTATTTGTATGTGGCGATCCTGTGAGATAAATTTTTCAAGTCACCATTTAGACCAGGATATTCTAAATCAGCTTACAAAAAAAACACTGTTTTATTATATATCTGAAAATATTAAGCACAAAAAAAATTATGCAGCTTTGTAGGAACAGCTGAATCGTAATGATGACTAACGTGGTTGTATCTAATGAAATAATTATTTCAAAATAAACATAAGAAATGATGAGCACTATCAATTCGAAAACATTCGTTTCTGAGGAATCAATAAAAAAATTATTGTATTAAATTTGTATGATTTAATAATAAACTCAAAGAAATATTACGAAAAGAATTTATTTCCTAATGTATGTAAATATTCTCTAAAGAAAAAACTATATTTTATTTACAATTCGAAGAATATACTTTATCATTAGTGTGACTTGAAAACTAATAGGAATGAGGACGAAAAAATTGAAAGGCGGGAAAATAACAGGAGTGAGATTTTTATTAATGTTTGATTTTCCATGTCAGCATTTTTACATGAACGTATGACACGTTATGGATTTTGAAGTTTTCTTAATATAATTGACGTACAAAAAAAAATTAAAAAGGAAAAATTACTTTTATGTCGGGTTCCTGCTAAAATGGAAATACGCACATTCACTCGCTATGAACACTGCAACCCCATTGCATCCCCGTTTTAAATAGGTGTGTAGGCAACGGATGATTTGTTATTAAGCTGTTTGTTATTTCGATTACACTAACGATACGGGAAAAACGGGAAACTTCTTTACAAAATATTTGGTAAATTATGATAATTGCGGATTAAGTACAGATTATTATAGTTATTCTTTGGTGAAAAAAATATAATTTCCATTAGAGTTTCTTTTTTATTCCTTATTATATTTACTAAAAAAAATAAAGTTTGGACTGATAAAATAAATGAGAAATAAACCACTTCTTTCAGTTTTTTCAAATAAAAAAACATAATAAAGCGAACTTTTTATGTATAGTCGAGAGGGTGTAAATAAGAGATCGATTTTGATGGAAATATACCTTTTATGACATAATATTAACATGCAGTTTTTTTCTTTTGTATTAGATGGCCGATCTGTAGTAATAATTTATTTATTTATTAACATCAATACTTTCATTTGTTATACACTTTAAAAAAATACATTCAATTTTTTAAAGGCAGGATGACATTTTATACATATACGAAAACATGACATAGATATATACATAAATCATATAGAATCAAAACAAAAATATTTTAGTTACAAATACGACAAATGAAAATGCGAAATAATGCATTAAAATAGAAATATATTTGATGATTGATGTCTGTGCAAACTTTACACGTCACACGTTCTATGGACGCACAGAACAGAATGAGAAAGACAGTTTCGTGCTCGTGATTCTGCAAGTAATTACGATATACTTTTGTACGTAAAAATTAAAATATCACTAGCAATATTTACAAAAAGTACATAATAAATATGCTGGTTCCTATTCATAGTATCAATATTTATTGTAATATTCGATATATAGTATTATATTTCACATTTGGAAATGACGCTTTGATCAACGCACACTGACATTTTCAAAACGATCTCATGTATTGGTAAAAAACACGTTTTGTCGAAAAAATACAATCTAATACAAAAAATACAACCATTTGTTGAATATACTACATCAAATATAAAAGTAATAACCATGGAAGAAATAATACATATATATGTTGAATGTAATCATATTCATATAGACAAAGAACACCACGACGTTACAGTCGACCAATCTACACTAATTAATAATTAAGAAATTAACATTTGTTTACAAGAGTCCATAAGCATTTGATTGTCTATTTCTTTATATTTTTCTCTGTCTATTTCTTTAAATAGAGCATATTTAAAAGTAGCTAACTACCCTATTGTAATATTTAGAAATATATTCCTACTCTTTTACAAAAATCATTTCATCTACGTTCTGCATTCATGCTTAAGTTATATATTTTTTCATCACCTTTTCAAATATCAGAGCCTCCTGAGATGTTTTTACCAAATTTGATTTCAGCTCTGGCTTTAAGTTATAATTTATAATTATTATGAATGTAGTATTTAAAGCTTAGAAGCTAGAGGGCCATGAGAGACATACAGACGAACGACGAAGAACAGAATTTGGAGATCGGACGTTTTAGATTCTTAACCCTGAAAAGAGAGGTAATACAATAAATTATTTTTCCTAAATATTTCATGAAAGTGATTTACAACATGTTTCATTTCTCAATTTGGATTTAGTGTGATTACTAGTTTACTAAGTTTAGTTCTTATAATAAAATACATGCCCCGTAATTAGTTTTGTCAAGAAATATAGTGGCCTAGTAAACAGTTTTATAATTTTTATAAAATTATCTCAAATTTCTTCTAAACTTCACATTATGTATTGGTTTAACCACGCGTTTTTGTTTTATTTTTGTAATAAGATAATTATTATTATTTTCGTTTAATCAATTAATCTTGCTTGAAATAGACCTTAATTTAAACAAATAGCTGATACGATCACGTTACGAGTGTGCCGGATACCCGCATGAAAAATAAACGTGAAGTTATAATCCAATGAACATAAAATAATAATCGTTTCATTTGTGGCTGAAAAGAAAATAATATTTATATTCTGGAGCGCTCATGTCACTTATTAAATTATACTACCACTAACGGTAACTAATGTCACTTAAATATAGTCAGGTAAAAATGAGAAAATCTTATCATATCAAAGTAAAGAAAACAAAATATAGTCATTCGTATTGTACATAAACTCTTGCCGCTATGACTTTTAAAAAATTGTGTGTGATTATGTTTTTTTTTCAAACTTGGGAATAAGATAAAATATTAGTAAAATAAATTATTTTTTACGTTTTATTTTAACGATTACTTTTTTGGTAGTTACTAAAGTTATATTTTGTAAAACTTCTATAAACTTTTGTTTCTCACAAAAAAAAAAGAAATGTTTACATTATTTTTAATATTTGTTATACTCGTAACTACGCAATATGATATAAATACTTCGATTATGTTATAACGACATTTTTTTCTCTTTGCAAAAAAACCATTACCATCAAGTTAATACTTTCGGATTTACACATTATTTTATCGACATGATGCGAGAGCTGATGTTATACGAAATTGATCTGTATGCTTCTGGCGTGAAGGAGGTATTAATAATATTTAAATATTATTCCAGTCGTCAGTTTTTCTTTGGGAGAAATATAAGACTAATTAATGTAACAATCTTAATTTTTTAATCTTTGTTAATATATAAATGGAGCAAACAGAGAATCGACTATTAAGGTATTTATTTTTCATTTATTTAAAAATAATTTATAAGTAAATCTTTACGTTTTGCCCCAGGACACTTATTTCCAGGATATAATGAGTATACTTAATTTTATACTTTTGATACTTAATTTTAGAAATCTGTATAATAAATTCTTAATATTAAAGGAATTTTGTTAGTTAATTTCTTATCATAAACTCTTCTCTCTAATGTACTCTGTAAATTAACCACGATCTATTTCTCATCTTTTGTCATCAAATTTGTAATTAATTTTAACAGTTTTAGTTTTAAGATGAGGAACTACATATCGTATATGACATTCCAATTTCTATTTTGTTTTATTTACAATTTAGAAACCTGTGACAAATAGACGGATGGATGGAGAACCGATGACGTTACCATTCAGACACTTCAGATAAAAAACCTTTTAGGAGGATACCGCTGAACAAGTATCGTCATGGTTTTGTTTACACATCACGCGACAAACGTACAAGGATATGTCAAATAAGTTTTAAGTACACGGATATGTCAAAAGTAGACTTTATAAAGGTCATTTAAATTCAAGTATTTGTGGACAGCTGATGAATTTATATCAGGCATACATATATCTACCATGTTGAGACAAAGTTTCAGTTTTAACTTTGGTATCTATGATAAGACGACCAAAATGCTCATGACAAGGGATGACAGAAAACTATTATTCTGTTATCTCTTTACCAATTTAACAGGTACTAATTAAAGAGATTTTTGCAAATTTATAAAAGAAAGTCGATAGTTTCTAAGAGAATACATGATAAAAGATGTGAAACTGGAAATGTTTAGAGAGTTTTGCCCTTTCCAACGTTACATACTAAAAAACCTAACAGGGTACAGAATGAATATAATTGGACGACTGATCAAAGGGACGTATTTTGTCGCAGATAAGGAGGTTGATTTATCATTTTCAGAAAAGGTAATAAGTTTGCATGTGTTATTTATTATAAAAAAAATTTATTATTAGACTAAAAATAGATACTTTCTCAATAACTGATAAAATTATACTTCTAGAAATAAATAAAATGTTGAGTTAATTTTATAAAAATACTATATTATTTTTCCTTATTCTTTAGATTTTTTGAAATATTATTAATTTATCGATTAGATTAAAACGTAATTGCTCATATTATTAAAGAAATTAATAGACAACTTATAAATGGAATAATTACCTCCCTCCAATTGCATTTTTAATCTGTATTATGATAAAATATATTAAAAATTTAATATCGAGCACCTTCCTTTACTTTTTATCATTACGTAGGTAATTAGCGAAATGTCCAAAAATATTTAATATTTATATATATATTAAAACAATCCAGGGTCGTATATGCCAATTACTGCGTCATATCACAAAACAGAGGTGCGATACCTGACAAGCTAGAAATCTTTACACGTCATAATTTCTTTCCAGTTGTATTTATGTTTAATACTAAAGTAAATGTATTTATGTTAAAGCTATTTAGCGGTAACATTTTGGATATTGATACTTACTATGATCATAATAATTCATAACATTACTAATATTTTCAAAGCTTCACTATAACCTGTTATATTTCATTTCTAATAAAAAATGCGCGCCTTAGCCCAAAATAGAATATTCCATCAAACCTAAAGGTTTTAAACCAACCTCAATAATATATCTACTAATTGGCAGTAATATATGCGCTTTAAGAAATTGTATTTTATTATCATAAGACATTACATTCCAATTAGCCAATTCTTCATCTGGTTCCTAATACCCCAACTATCACTGATGATATATATATATATATATATATATATATATATATATATACATATACACATACGTGTTTTTTTATTATAGTTAGTATTTTTCGAACTGTCTTCGACTGCGTTCGTAAAATTCTTTAACAAAAAATATACACCAAGAAAGGAGGAATAAAAGGAACTTATTTCCTTGCCACATATAAATTTTTAAATTTTTACACTCTCCTCTTCCAAATACTCCCTTACGTTAAATACACAAAAAACATTTTTATATTTATCATTTTTGTAGGCTCGATGAATGGAACGCGAGATTTGGGGGAGGTAATTGATGTGCGTGGGAGAATGAATATACGTTGTTTAAACAGGCCTGACAAATGACTAAATATGCGACTGCTTTTTATCTGAATCAATAAATTAATAAAAATTAACCAAATGTCTTAATAATTATTTTTGTGTTAGTCAATGTTTAACATTTTCGTCCATAAAATGCGAAAAAAATACATGATTAGGCACTTAAAAACACATGTAATGGCTACATATCTTGAAATAATTCTTAAATGTAATTTTTTCAGAATTACTTTCATCGATATTTGATTTTTTCAAAGACCGCCGGCGAAAATAAACCAACTTTTTAAAAAGTAGTGTATAAAATGTCATCATCTTATTGTCTTATTGTCCAAGAAAGGAGGCAACTCACCTGAGTTCAGATCTCTGAACAATTAACGTACTGTTAGATCATCGTCCCAACTTTATAAATTATTAACTAAGATCATATTGACTTGTTTGACCAAATAGCTGGACTTTTTTTAATCATTTAAGGAGGCAGGCTTCGTAAACTATGAGAATTACTTCGTACACTAGCTATGAGAATTGTCATTGAAAATGCTACAAAGTATGAAATGCCTATGTGGCTTGCATTTACTTAATAAAAAAGGCATTAAAAATACCAGAATAGACTACGATTACACTCATCTAATGGAAAATATTTGCCAATGCGCAAATTTAAAACTAAACATTCTATCAAAAATCATATCAATGACAGTGGGGAGAAAAACAGGGATATACCATTTCTCTGAAACTGTTTATACTGGTGTTGGAGGACATCTTTAGAATGATGTATTGAGAAAATTGTGACCTTAATAGAGCAGGAAATATACTGTGCAATCTAAGATTCGCTGCTGACATTGTCTTATTCTCAAACGGTCGATGCTTCCGAGCAGATTAAGTTGGAAGTTGACTTGGAAAAATAAGATTATTAATATCAGTTCATATAGTACCGTAAGCATTAGGATAAACCAAATCGTTGTGGAAAGATTACATAAATATGCATATTTTAGTCGAGAAGTCGTTAAGGAGTAAAGACAACCGAATCAATGAAATGGACTGGCATATAAGACAAGCGTGGATAGCACACTCCAAAATGGAAACCTTCAGGATACAAATTACGGCTGAATAAGAGGCTAGCATACATGACCAGTATGTCCTACCACTAATTGCCTATGGAGCTGAAACCTGAATGTTTATAATAAAAAACCTTACCATGTTCAAAGAGCAACTGAAAGGAAACTGGTAAGAATCATTCTGAAAGACCGAAAGAGGAAAGAGTGACTCAGAAAGATTAGAAGAGTCGCGGACGTAATCACTCACGTAATGTTGCGAAGCTTAAATGACTAAAACGCTGATACGATTGAGGTCGTGGGGTGAAAAGCACCCAGAAAAAAAGACAAATACGATTCAACGATATCAAAAGAACAGATAAAGTGAAATAGGTGGAAAAGGCACAAAATATAGCAGTGTGGTATAAAATTAAGAAAGTTCACATCTCTCTGGTAGAATTTGGCTAAAAAAAGAAAGGACACAATGGATTTATATACTAGTAAGGGTTGATTTTTGTTACATTGATAATATTTGTCGTACTGCTGAAATTCATATGTCGTATGCTGATACTGAAAATATTTGCAAAAATGATCCTTAAAAAAGGGATATTCCATGCAAAAATTGTATTATAAATGCATTAAAATAATATCTTCTGCACCTCATTATTTCAGTACTAAAATTAAAATTGATGCTTATTTAATTTATTTCTTTATAAATACCAATTGCGAGTACATATACAGTACCTCATGTTATTGAGGTGGGAAGCTCCCAAATTATAAATTATTTCAAGTTATATTTACAGATAAAAATAATTTAATAACTTCTATCAAGTTGATACTCCTGATCAATTAGGTCAATTTGGAATATATTGAAAAACGAAAAACTCATTAATATTATTAACAATTCTTTAATTTATTTTCCGTATAATTCACGCCAACTTTCAGATAATTTAGAACAAAAACGTGCATAAAGTGTAATCTTACACCCAGTTACTTGAACATCAAGACTAGTGGAACTACTCGAGCAGCCCACAAAGCAACAGCAAAAGCCGTCACCACCTGGCAAGCATATATTTATATGTCAAATACTAAATATTAATTACTAACTATATTCTTTAGAAAATTCCATCTTAATTGAGCCAGCAGTTATTAATTGATGCGTTTGAATATACAGATATAAATTCCAAAAACATTATTGTTGTGTTCTGTAACTTTTATTATTTTAGATATTGTATAAAATGTTCATGCAGTTTTTTTATGAAAATAATTTACGAATTTGGATTTTGACATTGAAATAAAACTCTTTATCTCTGAAACTGTTAAAGTCAAAATAACGATAAAACAGCGTTACTATAACTTTAACTTAAATCATGGTTATAAACCTTTGACTTTCGAAAAGTTTATGTAATTTTTACGCAAGGGAAAGATATACTGGTCAATATAATTAAACGGAAAAATAATATTGATTCATGTATATTATAATAAGTTTTTATTTTACAATACTAATTAACAAAATGTACGATTAAAACCGATG
The DNA here is from genome assembly GCA_039881145.1 of Druceiella hillmani. Lineage (NCBI taxonomy): Eukaryota > Metazoa > Arthropoda > Insecta > Lepidoptera > Hepialidae > Druceiella > Druceiella hillmani. The sequence goes on from JAYKKI010000002.1 coordinate 1,417,003, forward strand.
TACAAAAGAAGTTTGAAAATGATAAGTTGCCAGAAAAGTCTAACATGGCAAGATCGGTAAACTGGACGCTGTTATTTACCAAAGTGTATGTAGCAGCAATATAGTGATCTTACCTCGCGGCCTAAAATCGGTGGCCTCTTACATCAAAGAAATCTGTCGGCCACCTTTTACTTTTTTTCACGTGAGAAAAACCGTTAAACAACTACGACTGTTTTACGACGATCTTTGATAAACAGATTCAAGGTATATTTTTACGTGGTTAAATGGATGCTTGAAATGTTAGTAAGTAATCGTTTTTCAAGTTATTGGTAATATCAAAGTTATTAAATGTTTATTTACCATCCACAAATGTCTCAAGTTTTAAATGGCGTTTCATGACCTACACCTAATTTAATATTACTTTGACATATATTAATAAAATGTTGGTTATTTTAAAATACATATAATTAAAAAAAAATTATACGGTAACAAAGCTATGATAAAGTAAGATTTTTAGTACTTCCGAATCCTAAGAAGTAACCAAAATCAGAGGTATAAAATAAACACACGCATGCATGTACATGCACGCACACACGCATGCGCGCACACAGGTGTAGGCACACGCACGCTCGTATACGTAAACATACGCGCATACACACACACACACATATGTGTGTATGTATATATATATATATATATATATATATATATATATATATATATGTGTGTGTGTGTGTGTGTGTGTGTGTGTGTGTGTACGGAGGCACGTGCGTAAACACACACAAACAACCGAAAATACACAAAATATATGTAAATGGGTATAAGCGACTGTGTCCAAAATTTTACTAAATAGTTAAGATTTATTTTTATTTTCTGTTTGTTTTTAGTGAAAGAATGTTAAAAAAAAGAGATATTTGTGAATATTTTGGGTCGAGTTGAAGGATCGTGGGACAAATTCTAAATAAAATGAGGTAAATAATTTTCAATAAGTTCGATAAGGCTAGATTAGCTAAAAGGCGAAGGAAAAAATTAAAAGGTAACTTTAACTCATAATATTCTCTATCCATTTACGAGAGGTCTAATTAAAATACAAGAAGTCGACTAATGAATTAAAGAACTTCAGGTATCATCATTGTTGTGTTTGTTTTTATATAATTTTATAATAGTGTTTCATGTGCTTTTCATCATGCCTTTATTCATGTCTTTATTCATCATGTCAATAATTAGGTGTCTGTATTTTTAAAACGTTATAATATTAAAATTAATACAAATATTGATTAACTTGAAAAATATTATAACATCATGACAATATTATCGCTAATTCAGTTGAAACGATTATATGATATAGTGATAAAATATAATAATTAAATTATTATTAATTAATTTTTATATATTACTGCCCATAAGTAAACAAAAGTTTCTTCAAACTATAACATTACACAATTTTCTATATTATAAAAACATAAGATGGCAGAGATTTAATAATCAATTTATTTTACTCCGCTACGTTAAAACTCTGTAATGAAATGTAACGTTTAGCACAAAAGAGCATTTATTTAGTTTGATGTTGAAATACAATAATTGGTTTGTTAACCTTTAGAATTTTCTTTAATTTTTTGCAGCAAAATATAACATTTGAAGCAAAAGTAATGCAGAGCAATAGATGGAGTATCGAGGGTATTTTTAGTCAAAACTGGTTCCGGAAAAATTTAAGTAAATGCAGAGATTTACTGATGTACAATAAATAGATGTACCAGCTAGCAAATTAATTAGTTAACTGAGTCAAGTGTATTTTATCGGTAATAATGCTAGAACACATATCGAATAAATGGCATTATAATTAAAAGTAATAGTCTAGGTTTTATTCGTTTACCCAACTCATTTACCCATTATTACACTATCTGATCATAACTCGCTTAGAGCTCGATCCAGACATTTAGAAAACAAAAAGATCGACGGAAAACGCTTGAAAGAGACCTCTTCGAATTTTTTATTTTTACAATAAAGGTATGTATATTGTGAGTGCAACCATGTACTAGTAAGTCACAGAAAAACGTGGTGCATATATTGTTTCAACAGATCTAAAAAGTTGGCTCTAATTGTATTATGTATTTCCCTTAAATACAAATATTTAATAAGGGATGTTTGTGGGTAATTGAAAAGGAATTATATTGCTAATAAGGACATGTATATATATTCATATTTATTCTTCGAAATAAATGTAGTTTTTATAAAAAAACTGAGGTGCAGTTTTTTTTGTGTCTTACGTTATAGTACTTACTAATTACAGACATGAAAAATATTAAAATTTTATCTCTTAGAACTCACTTTAATATATTAATACCAATGTCGATTTCGAGTTAGGTGCAACAGTGTTTGATTCTTTTCATGTTTTTAAAAGTAGTATTATTACATTCCTAACAAGCATCAAATTATCTGATTTCGTAAGATTATGTAATAAAAGGTAACATTTACATGTGTATTTCATAAAAATAATTTTTTTTCGTGTTTTGTATTTTGTGTTTTGGTTCTTTCTTTAGTTAATATTAAGGTTCAAATGCATAATAATTCATTTTTATAGATGTTTTTAGATTTCTTGAGTAATAAATATCTATATTTAAAAAGGCATAAAAACGTAGTATGTATGACCGAAAATTACATTATTTAACAAGTTCACTGCCAGATCAATTTTATTATTACTTTATCAAAAACTACACCAAAATATAAAATCAGATATAATTTTCATTTGGATATCCCCATATAAAACGATTGTAATTAAATTAACCAGATTTTTAGATTTCGCCCATGAGTCATATTTGAGCTGCGATGTTGATTTGATTTAGCCCTCTTTCAGAGAAAGCAGATATGGATTTTAAACACAACTCATGAAAAAAGTCTGCACTACCAATATTGCCAGACCTGGCGTCGCTGAAAACACTGTTATCGGCCAAACTTTGTACATATGGTAACCGACATTGTGATAATAAACTGATCGTCACTGACAAAGTAGCGACGATTGACGATTACCTAGTTAGTTATCACACTTAATCCCGTTGTGAACAATCAAGCTTCAAGTCACATGTAATTAAGCAGTCAACTCAAAATTCAAAGCTTGTTGCTGTAGTTAAATGACTATCTTCCTAAACATCATCACACTCTCAAAGTTTCGGTAATTGGAGCCTTCATCATTAACCTAGTATCTCAAATGATTTAGTTACCAACGTTTCTGAATTCTTATTAGAAACATCAAAGGAAATTTAAGTCCTTGAAAACCACTAAATCAAGTGTGGTCATAAATAACTGGTAATATTTTAGATAATATTAATTTTCGAATAAAAGAAATCGCATCATTGTCAGACTGCTCGTTGCTAATATATGAAAAATTTAGTCACAAACAGACACCCGCACAAATGCATATTTATATATAGTATGGGTGAAAAAGAGCAGTTTTAGCAGTTTCGTGTGACGTTTCAAAAAAATAATATCCAATATTTTTTCTTAGAATTATGATAGTAGTGCAACAAAAATACTCTCAAAATCTATTTAAAAATTTTTAAACGATACACGGTCAAACAAATATACACACAGAAAAAATCCCAAAACATGCTTAGTTTTTATACTCGGTAATTTATTTGTAGTGTTTAGTAACCGCATTCATAACTTATTTTTTCGCTTTCTATTTCTAAATCATTTCAATGCTGAATCGAACATTATACTCTCTTAAATAATAGTTGAAGAACTTTAATTTTACACTATTACTAATAAATTTGAAAAAGAAACTTGTTCCTGGTATAAATAGAGAATATATGAAAACGTTATTAATAAACTGAATAAACGTAAAAATTATCATAATTCCTTCTGTCAACACTATACTGACCTGGTATTCGAAGTTTATCTTTGGTATAACCTAAAAAAAGTTTTTTGACAAGCACGTCTAATAGCACGTCGGTTTTTGTAATTCAATTGAGTTTATAATTAATTTAAAGAAAACGGTTACATGAAATTCAATTTGTTTAGTCAAAATTAACGAGTAGAAAAATTACTTAATTTATTGCGTGAAACTGCAACAAGAATAATATTTATTTAAGACACTTTTTAAACTAAACATAATTAAGTTATTTAAAGTTATAATGCCATATTTGTTAGAATATTTTACAGGAATTGTGACATTTTTCTAAAGATGTTTACAAAATTTTATATTAACCAATATTTGTTTATGCTGTTCTAAAGTATTTTATTCACAGCTCCTGCTCTTTTTGCGACGAGAAAAATTAAACAGGAACGGACACGAGTAAAAAATTATATAAATGTTAATGATGCTCTATAGGCGCCATCTGACGTAATAGATGTAACTTGTATTTACAAACATAAATACAGCCTCATAGTTTTTTACGAAACGCCACGTTTGATTTTTTAATTAATTTCGGGAGAGTTATTTTATTACTTAATTGAGTAGTAATTAATTCCTTCATTATACCAAACTTATGGACGTTATAAGTAGTTACAAAGAAAGAGTACTATAATTAACTTAAGCATTTTTGTTAATAACAGTTATAATGTGTATTTCGTTTTACAATGAATGAAAATCCAACAATTTTCAAGAACTTTTCCTTTCATAGTGATAGTCTTAGTAAAAGTATCCTATTAAACTTATATTGATATGCTTAATAAAATATTATGGATATACTTAATGAAAAATATTTTATTGATGATCCAATAAACTTCTCTCCACACTTTAATCTCACTATTAAAAATGTTCTTGTGATAATCACCAGGACTAATTAAAATGGTTGAAACAAAGTTGAAAGTGTTAATTAATTTTCTATGATTAAGATAAATATTTTTGTTCACCCTGTTTAAAATAAGATTAGATGTGGTATTTGTTGGAATCAAATAAGTGCCTTATTTTGTGACATAATTAGTTTCAGTACAATTTAAACATGCACGATCAGACGACAATTCGTGTAGCATTTTGAAGCTGATCGTTCTCGCTGTCTTCTAGTTATGTATCGCAGTTAATTTTCTTAAGGTCAACATTACGTATGCCATTTTTCCTTTCGTAAGTTATCTTATAAAAATTCATGAATCTCAAAAGCCCATGGAAAGGCAAAATTATTATAATAATTAACCTCGTTTTACTAATAATTAATTAAATGTAATTAAAACATGTATACATATACCACATGAAAAAAATACAACTACAACTTCATTTTACTCAAATTACTTCATTTGTTTCGAAAAGAGTTTTCCTATCACTTTGGACTGCTTTATAAATTTTTCGTATTTTTAAAGGATTTTTGTACTACAAAAGGAATAAAAGGTCAAAATTGAAAAAAAAAATATGAAGACGCTTTGTTGTTAGTGTTTTTATGAGAATGGTATAAAATAATATTTTTTTTTAAAAATATTATACAAAATATTTTATTTATATTTTATATATTTTATAAAATATTATTTTTTTCACAATAATAAATTTTTAAAAATACAAATATAACAACTTGACTTAAAACACATTTTTAAGTTCGTATACGAATGGCATATGATACAAAAGAATAATTCGATTATAAAATTCGACTAATATTTCATTTGTCTATATCCAAGGAATGAAAATCGTTAAATTTCCTGTAGATCAAAAAATTTCATAAAATTATAATGATAATAATTTAGAAAATATTGTAAAATAAATTAGCGATGTTATATACTAGAAGGATATAACATCGCTAATTTGTTTAATAATTATCCATTAAAAATTACGTACCATGTCCTCTCGCAGTTATGTTTGAACTCTATTCTATCATAGGGATCATATCGAATTTTGTATATTTCACTGGGTTTTAGGTAACATATTCACTTTATTTTGAGCGTTATATAATTTTAAAATAACTACTTAGTTGAAATAAAAAATTATCTGTAGTACGTAACTTTTTTCCTTTGAATGAAAAAAATCAAAATTTCTTTCATATTGTCGAAATATAACTTACATGAGATTTATTTACTTTACTCATTTACCTTTCATATTATCAATTACATAATTTTAAAACCGCAAATGTGGACTTTGTCTTCTTTGTGGACTTTTTTTTGTGAATTTAAAAAAAATTAGCGCCCTAAAAAAATCTTTAAAATTTATATGAAGTATAAATTTTTGATTTCATTAACAATCTGTTAAAGTATTAGGAAAGCTTAGAAAAGTCGAGATGGAAACATATAAAACGCATTTTATTTTTATTTCTTTAATTGTGTTTATTGTAACTATAAATTTTAATGTAAATGAATAGAAATTTCACATGCAACTTCTCCCATTAATACTCTTACTTCAGAGTTTCATGTTTAAAATATTTTAAATTTTATAATGAAAGAATAATATTTTATTTATATAATAAAATGTTTATCTAAAATTAAATGTTAACCTAATTCATAAGTTTAGAGATAAAAAATAGAAGTATATTTTTATGAATCCCTTAGATATAATCCCAAATCACCCCGCGAACACTTAATACTAGATTAAATAAAAAGTTTGGCTGTAGTAATTTTCAGGAAAATAATTTTTCATAATTGGTAAGTGGAATGAACTGAAATATTAAGTTTAATAAATGCTAATTTACACAAACTAAGATGCTTGGCAAAGTTAAGATAGTTTCGAGCTAAAAAAAATAATTAAATTAGGCATATGATATCATTGAAACTATTTCTGACAATAACAATACATGTATCTGTAAGTTAGTTTGAATAGATTACATTTTTATTATATTGCAATTTTCTGCATTAATTATTAATTATTTAGCAAACTGCCCCAAATCATCAAGCATAATATGTTTTACTTTAAGAAAACAGCTTTTTAAGTTGAATGTGTTATGAATGTGTATAATTAATAAAAGTGTACATAATTTATTTTGTTACAATCAAACATTTTTTTTCATAGCTTGATCACTTTCAAAATTATTTTCTCGTCTCAATTTTCTTGCAGTGATATGTAAAATTTCCGGACCCTGCGCTGACTTCACTGTACTTGCAAAGCAAACGCTGTCGCGTTCGTTTATTATAGATGACCCTGTGTGATTGATATTACGAAAGTTTAGTCCCCTATACAATCCGAACGACATTCGGTAAAAGCTCATAAAACTTAGCTAAGACTGAATCTATTCCGTCAAATAGTAACCATTACCGTGTCTGATCGATTGAGCTGTGGATATTGATTGGTAATGCTAATTAAATATTGTTATTATAAAAAGAAAATTTGAAGACCAACTATTGTCTCAAATGAGGAAGTCTCAACAGAATATTTAGTACTCATTTATCAATTATTTACCTTTTCTGTTCTTTAATAAAAACCTACGTTCAAAGTAGATTTTTTTAATTATTGTTGGAATCATCCGACAAAACTTTAAACAATTATTCTACACTTAATAACTTGTGCTATTTCGATTTATTTGTAGCGTCACAGTATATGTTACTCAGGATATTGTACCAATTTTAACAGCATCAGATTTATTTACATAGGCTAAGCAGTTTCGTTGCTACAGAGGGATTAAATGGCTAACATAGTAACACATATGAATCTTGAATGCCTAATACACTTTTTGGGTAGTGGTTTAAACGATTCATAAAAGTATAGCGTTATTGAATCAGACCTTAAAAAACTATAAACCCTTTTATTTATATAGATGAGTTAAATATAATTTAAATTGTTATCGTAAGAAGGGTTAAATTTATCTTTAAAAAGACAGCTATAAAAAATAATGAGATTTGAGAATCTAAGTTCCTTCAGAACTTTGCAAGTGTATACAAGTGAATTAGGGTTTGCGCCTACTCTAACACTGAACTTAGCTGCGATATATTTTTATCTCTCTATCCATTTGCCATATATTAAGATCTACAAAATCACCAGTTTTTCACTTGATGTAACTCTGATTATGAAGCAATAAATATCAGAAAACGATTTAATTCACTTCTACAACAGATTTATTATTAAGTAAATCTAGTGTCAAAAGTTTTAACTTACTCAGCCATACGTATACTTGTCCAAGAAACATCTTTTAAGACAAACTTTGCCCTCTATGAAGTAATTGTTGATGAAGTCAAATTTTCTGAAATAAAGTTGGGGATAATAAAGATATGTTGATATCTATTAAAGATATCAATATATCCAAAATTATTTTATTTTTAATCTCCATGCATGACATGGTTGGTTGCATCTTAACATATAAAAAAATTCTGATCAATTTCATATCATACAAAATATACAATTGCGACTCTTGGTATAATTGCAACTATAGGCGGTTTTAGAGTCTATATCTATTTGTTCATATCTATGCTTATTTGTACTTTTGTAGAGCAGCAAACATTTTTTGATGGGGCTGAATAAGTTCTTTCATGTATATTTAGCTCCTGAGATTCAACTTAGAATTGTAACTACCTTTGTCCCGATCGAATAGTCCCTAAAAGTTTTTTTTTCTTCTGAGTATTTGTCCATTTGCTTATTTCTAATATATACTAAAAAACTATGTTCGAAAATTAATTAAAAACCATTTGTTACCAATCTGTAATACCGGAAAATCTTATTAAATGACATTTTGCTCCTAATCAATTAGTTCTTAAGCGGTAAGAATTGAGTGTGCGAGCATGTAAAATTTATAATTAGAAATTTTTGTTAGGTGAAAACGATTTTGCTAAAAGTTCGATTTAAGATTATGGTTAATTATTTATCAGTTAAAGATGTGGTTGAGGTGCAACACTTATGGGAGAAATATCTCATCGTAGTAATAAAAATCTTCGCGAGAGAACCTGCATAAAAAAATTAACTAATTATAAAAAGAATCAGTGTCAGAAGTTATAAGGCTAGTCTCTTTATGACTTCTTTACGAAGATTGAGATGCTTTAAAATTCTCCTGTGAAATGGTATTATACTAAAAGTAAATGACACTGGAATTACACTGCTTACTCTCTTTAGGTTATCTAGATTTATAAGTGTAGAAAGTTACTTTCATTCATATGTTTGAGGCAAATAAACATTTAAATATTTCAAACTAGCTGTATTTCTAACGTTCCAATCTACTCTCCCATATTTCTCTTAAATAACATTCATTACCATTCACTTGAGCACACGTGGTGCTGCGTGGTTGCGGGCTCTTGTTGATGACGATACTTTATCTTGAGTCTACGGAGATTATGGCGCAGCTTACGGTAGCCTATGGTAGACATATAAGCTTTGTGAACGAATGAATTGTACATAAATTGGGGCTCAAAAATTATAATGCATACAAATTTTGTAACGCAATTTATTTCTTTTAAGTAAAAATCCTGTTTTGTTATGGAGGAAAGTTTAAAATGATTAACTTCCGATGACGCATGCTGTCTAAGGTATAATTAATAGATACAGTATAAATATTTAAATATTTTATTAGAAGATGAGTGCCTAATGTTGTTAGGATTATTGACATTGGAAACCTTAACAGTAGACGAATTAACCAGTTAGTTTGAGATGATTCGAATAAAATTTTGAACTGAACGACGCTTATAGACACTCCGACAATCATCGAATAATATCTTTTTAAAACCTAATTTTTTGAACTTTCTTCAATTTCTAGGGTATCTTCGCTTCCTATATTATTTATACATGAAATGTATACATTTATTGAAATTAATTACAGAAAATATTAAATATTAATTATATATTGTAACGAAATAAAACGTTTTGTAACGATAGATTTAGTAATGATTACATTTCAAAAGAGAAAAATGGTTAATTGACTATTTTTCTCAACTGTATTCAAAAAAAGCCTCATTAATAATTTTTTGCCTCTATTTTTTCCTGTGATACATTTATCACATAAAAAAACTTATTCGTTTAATACTATACTTAATTAAATATATTTTTCTTTCACAGGAAATTTATTTAAGTCCAATTATTTCTCAATACATTTACTTGATTTTCATATGGATGTAATTTTATATTGTTAACTTTTTGTTTCATTTTTTATGCATTAATTAGAAAACTTCATTTTCATCCGGTTGCTATTAGTAAATGTAACTACTGAACCATTAAATTTGGAGCACCAAATTATAGAAAAAAGGATAAATTTTTCGTTCTGTTTAATTAAATTTTCCTAAACAAATGTTACAAAGTAAGCGAATAAATTATATTTTATGTGTACCAGTAAAATAAAGCCAGTATGGAAATGGAGCTACTTGCAGTAGAAATTAAATAAAATTGTGTTTTCTTTATTTAGATATATAATTACAGAATAAAAATAACAAAATCGAGTTATTTCAATATTTTTCATAATTTCTACGTTGTGAAATTTATTCCGATTTGGTCATTGAATATTCCTGAATATATTTAGTATATTATAAAACGGGAAGATTTTATATTCTTCTACCTGTATACCCTTTTTTGTCTGAAATAATAATATATACGTTTTTTACTTGTCTTTCTACCCTTTTAGTTTTCAATTTCCTATTGAAATAGAATCGAACTAGTTTTTGGTTTAACTTTTATCATGAACAAGAATACTTGATATTTGGCTGATGCCATAATAGCAGTGCTTTGCCCGAATACTCGTTTATAAAAAGAATTTTTCTCTTCCTAGATTGTAGTAAATATTATTTGCACTATATGCGCTGGTAATAATTCCTTCTTTTTTACATTTCTTTAGGAAATCCAAATGTAGTATCTGCAGGCTTTATTGGATCAGTCTACTGTATTTGATATTACGTTGATTTAAAATTACGTTTAAAGATCTTGTTGTTTTCTATGTTTTATTACTATAAGATATTAGTTTGGTTTAGATTCTTATACTAGCAAAACACGGAATTTGTCAATTCTGCTTTGAAATTTCTCTAAAAATAATTGTTTTTCACTTAATATAACCTAAAAGATTTACAGCACATAAAAATGGTTCTAACATTTACAATTAAAAAAAACAAACTTTGAAATTTTTATGTCATGCAATATGCATAATTTAAAAAAAAAATTAAGAAGCAATAGTAAATTTTATAATTTTGAAACTATTTGCAATATTATGGTATTTAAATTTTTGTCTATACGCATTTCTTTACTATTTTAATAAAATACGGAAAAATCTATTTCACATTAAAATCTATACCATTTATGTATGGCTAGAGTTTGACCATTCGAATTACGGTCAAAATAATGAATCAAGTCGTTTCCCAAATGACCATGTCTCTATCTGTGTGAGATACGACTTGACTGAATTTCCTATATAATTCCAAAAGAACTACTAGAATTATGGTTAAGTTCCAGGTGAGATATATTTATGCAATAATTTTGAAAAATATTATTGTATAATGGATTTCTTACCTGCAGCTTAACTATACGTAGCTACGTGTACTTGATGTGGAAGTCAGATCATGTTTTATAAATTTACTCAGCTACAAATGTAAAATAGGAATATTTGTAGGTGTTGCTTTTTAACACTCAAATGAGATGCAGCTACAAATATTTCTGATACATTTTAGCTGGATCTTTTTAGTAATTCTAAATGTGTGTGTACGTGTGTGCGTATGCGCGCGCGCGCGTTTGTGTGTATGTGTATATGTGTGTGTATGTGTGTTTAACATGTATTGGTAAAATTTAAAGTAAATTTATATTTATGAACCATTCAACCTTCGTTATCCGTCTTGAATAATTTATAGAGTATCGCAGTCAAACAAGTCAAAAACCCTTAAAAGTCAAAAAAATCTGGCAATCCGAATGTTTATTCTTAAATCAATAAATAATAAAGCTTTTAGTAGGTATGACCAAAATTTTGCAACTAAAGGTTTCGTAGAAAAATCTCAATAGCAAAATGTGAAAAAAATTAAAATAATTTTAATTTATATCCTGTGGATAATATTAGATAGTTATTTACAAACAAAATTAAGGCTTTTCTACAATTACTTTTATTAGTTTTTGAAACCTTTAAGACACTTTTAAACTGACATCCAATAGTTCTCCTCATTTTTTAAATCTTTAATATTCTACGGTTTTTAAAACCTTAAAACTTATGGTTAAAATTAATTCAGCTGAACTACATCAACAATTTCAAGAGATGAAGGTAACTATGTAATACCAGGTAATACTTGTTCCGATAAGCGGTTTTTATTATTAAAAGAAAATATTTTATAAAATGAAATTTTCTCTATTAAATTACACTAAAATTTTGCATTCATAGATCTTCAAGACATAAACACATATTATTAGAAAATAACAAAAATATAGAAATAAAATATATTACGGATAAGTTTACAAATTCAAGCAGTCTAACAAAGAATTGGAATAATATTAGGGGCAAGCTCTTGATAGCAATAATTTTCGAACAACATATCAGCTTTAAAGGGTAATCAAATAAAAAAATGAAATGCACTCAAAATAGCTACTGTAAAATAAATAAAAAACTAATTAAGTATTTATTACTAAAACTGACTAAGATGTCATTAAAGATACAAACGAAAAGATTTCTTCTTTACATGCCTTATTGTGGAAGACAGCGCAAGGATTGGATAGCAGATAGATATAAATTTTTCTGCAACATATATTAAAATTCAAAACATTTCATTCCAACTTACAAAAGTGAATATAAAACACTTTTATAATATTGGTCTTATTGAATATTTATGAGAAAAGACATCATTATTCAAAAGGATTTTTGTTTTACTTGTAATTCGGTAGCGTGTAAATATTATTTGGAATCAGTAAGAAAAAACAAAAAACGAAGAGGAATTACTGTATCACCACAAATTCTAGACCAAAACCCCACGGAATAATTATGGGATCAGCAGGTCCGAAAGATACAGTAGCATTATCTAAGCTCAATAGTACACTTATGAATAATGTTAGACAAACAGCAAAAGAAAACATCAGAAAGCAGTTTAGAGTCGTAAACTGTTATTTTGAAGTAATAGCGAAAAAGCAGAGAAACTTACAAGTCAAATTCAAAATAGTGCGATGATGACATAACTCTTCAAGAATTTATGATTAACGTTGGACAAAATTATAAAGGCAATTTCACTATTTTTCGCCGCAAATGAAAATAAATAAACAGGCGTGCGAAACAAAAGACACTACTTTATAGTCTTGAGTTGAGATAATCTAACAAAAATAAAATGCTGTATTCGAGCTTACAATGTGTTTTCTGTTGTCGCTGATAGAGACCAAAGTGAAATTAAATTCTGTGAACATCAGAAAATTTCCACGTATATATATATATATATATATATATATATATATATATATATATATATATGTATATAGATATATATATATATATATATATATATATATATATATATATATATAAATATATATATATAGCTTATGAGAAATTGAATAAAGCGCGTAATGAATAAATTATTAAAATTTGACATCTTATTCATAGAAATGATTATCGATAGAGAGCCTTGTAACATAACTTTGTGATTTCAATGACCATTTGTGAATTACATTCCACAATAATAAAATACCTAATTGATAAATATCACAGTAAAAAAACAAAACATCAAATTATTAAAAACAAGCGCTAAAAGGGTGATAGCCCACACAACTCATAAAAACCTATGCTTACATCTTATATTCAAAACGAATATGGAAGCGTAATTGTAATTAAATAGTCATATATTACAGTCAACCTACCATCATACTAGTTTTCCACCCCCATGCATAGTTTCTATTTAACGAGATGAAAGTTCATGTCAGGTGTAACAAAATATATTCATGGTATCTAAACTTTATCATCAAGGGAAGTTTAGTTCATTTCACTTGCACCTATTTCTCTACGCTTGGTCTTTTCTAGTTGCTTTTTCCGTTTCAAGCACGAACAAACGTACCTAAAGCCATAAATATTGAAAAACATTTCTTAATTAATTTAATTAACTTCTTTTATTTATAGATATATTACGTCCTATAACCACATAACGTTCGCAGCACTATTGTACAACACACTATAAAAAACAGAATTATTAAATAAACACAGAACAATGTTTAATAAAAATACCACAAATTATATATAATATTAACTTATTTACTTGTAACGTCACTCCACGTTGTCTTCGAGAAAATTCATATTATGCGGATTTGAGGCTGTAAAGGACACAAAACCAATGAGTACTAAATATTTTTTCGCACGAAGTAATATTAGTATTTATTAAATAATACACCAAAATGCACACAGTTTATTTGAATTTAATTCTTATGAATTGTAAATTTAACTGCCAAATTTTGTTTAGGTTAACTCATACCGTAGCAAAGCTATAACAGAAGAAACAATTAAATATATATTTATTTAATCTTCGCCTAAGGAAACTACTTTTTTAGTTTCATAAGGTAGATAGTAACGTATTTACATGAATATTACTATTATTGCGCAAATTTAAATGCTTTCGTTATACTCTAATCTCTCCGTAAAACATCCATTTTAACGCAAAACCCCAAAATGGAGTTGCTTGGAGAGACTTCAATAATTTCAATTTTGAATCGTATAATATTAAAAGCGTAATTAACAACTAAGCAGTTCGTAAATTATTGCCTAAGCACATGAAATGTTCCGCGGGCATTGAACGGTAATTACGACGGAAATAAAGCACCGAAAATATTTTATGGCCTGATGAGATTTCAAATTGTGTTCGTTTTATGAACTATTAACTTTTTAAAAATCAAAATTAATATACTTATACGTTTAAATGTAATCATGCTAGAATTATCACTGCTGTTTAGTAATAATGAAATTTTTTATTCGAATTGAAAAGAGAATATATAAAGAGTCTTCTATTAAGGACTATAGAATAATTAAGTTAATTGGAAAATGAAGAGGACACTGAAGTTAATGTTTAAGTATACGCACCCTAAAGACAACTTTAATCGACTTTATTAAACATATCTAATTACCCAATTGAAGGCACTCACTACTAAATTAGTCAATGACAACGAGTGAAACACAATCTCCCTGTTATATTACATAATTAAGTAGAGTTTGAATCAAGAAAGAGGAAATATGATCGCTCCCGTATAAGCAAGTGGTGATGCATGTTAACCTTAATGAGTAGACAAATTTGATGTTCTGTCTGAACAAGACCGTCTGTTAAAAAGTATATATATATGAGTATATATATATATATATATATATATATATATATATATATATATATATATATATATATATATATATATATATATATATATATATATATATATATATATATATATATATATATATAACGTAAAATGTTATACTGGGCATGAAGACCATAACAGTCTGTTCAAAATAAACATATTGTTTTTTATGGTCGTAAAGAATTATATCTGCGTGGTAAACTTGTACCACGTTTTGATTAAATATTATTGAAAAAAATTCCTAAATATTCATGGATAATCAGCAATAAAAACAGTTTTTTTTGTCTTGAAATATTAAATACTGAAATACAAGATAAAATTAACAAAAATATTTTCGAAACAATGAAACACACAAAGCAGGTATACAGAGTAAATTAGATATTTTATTTGTGTAACTAAATTTAAATAGGTTAAGATTAATACTTGCATGAGGTTTGTAAAAATCGTTAAGTAAATAAAAGCATATATTCTGTAATATAAAAACATTAAAGGTAGAAACATATTTTTTACATGTGACTAATTATTCGAATACATGACTATTAGTACTAACGCGTTTAGTGTTTACAACTGTAAAGTTACAATTTTTAGTTTGTGTTATTGTAATAATTTATTAACTCATGAATGTAGAAAATAATTTTTTTTTAACAAAATGATCTATGTACGAAAGCAATGAAAATTACAATAAAACACACTTTTATGAGATTCGACAACATAGCTTTGTATGCCAAAAAATGTTGTAATGTTTTTTTTTAATTTTTGAAAATAAATTTGAGCGAAATATTTTGAGGTCTTTAATTATCTCATTTTTAGCAAATATCCTCTATCGACATGATATTATTGAGGTTCCCTAAGGAAGTTTCTTGAAATCAGTTTCATAAACATCATTTTCTGGGAAAAGAATTTCTAAAAATAAGTTGTTTAAATATCTTATTTTTCTTAACCGCTCGACTCAATAACATCGAAATTTTTTTAATGTTTTAAAAGATCCATTATTTGCGTTCATGCTGTTAATGTACATACATAATAAATATAATAATGTACACACATAATATCGTTAAATAGTAGCACAGATTAGAGATTATCGCCAACGAATTTTAAAATATCAAGTTGATTGGATGAGTTACGCGCTGTGAATTTTGTGTGATTTCAAATATTCTTTTTTCAATATTCTGTGGAGTGTATGTCAAGGCAAAAAAGCGCTTATTTTATATTTTGTGTAATAGATATCCGTATTTTATGAATTAGTGAAATACAGCTTGCTTAATATACACCTGTTGTAAAAAGAAAAATCTGTCATCTTGCTTGATGTAAATCTGTTGCAAAAGGAAAATTTTGCAGCAAAAATACTCTCGCAAAATTCATTTTTTTTTGGATTACTATATGTTTCCACCCCAAAATATCCATATGAGAATTTTAAGTATTAGCTACTGAAATGTATGCTGACTAATATACTTTATTACTACGCCAATTTTTGCCAAATTTCATGTTTCCACGTTGAGCAATTTCTTAGAAAAAGCCTGTAATATACTATCAGATGGACGTGCGACTAATTCTATAACAATTAAGTTATTGTTTTTGAGGTATAAAACTCTAAAAAATAGCATAATCGAAAGTTTAACTAAAATTTAACAGCGTAAAACTATCAAATTTAAATTCAACGTAAAACCATAGCGTTGAGTCTATATTTGATAGCTTTTGAGATAATTATATTTTTAAACATATAGAAGGTATACTGGGCTATATATTTATAAGATATAAATACTAAAATTATAATTTATAAGATATAAATACTATAAATATTTGTAAATAATTTAATGAAAACATAACATATCTATAAATGTTTCAATATGCTTAGTATGTAATGAATCCTCGTAGATTTTATACTGTTTATTTCTTGAAGTATATAAACAACATGAAGATATTCGCAACAGACAAATTTTTAAACTTTTAAACCTGAGGTCGAGGGCTTCACCATAATTTATGTTGTATTATATCTTAATCTATATACGTAATCGTTTCGTGTGAGAATACTTTTAGTTTAAACTTTAGGTGTATACATAGGAATGAAGAAGTGGAGGGTAGAACATTCGTATGTGTGCGCGTATGTATGAGTGCGTGCGGAGAGGCAGGTGTTCAGGCTTGCGGAAAATGCTTTTGGCCACAATCAAAATTGAGCATCATTTTACGAGTTTTCGAATACTTTCTGAAGTTTTGTGACTTTATTACGTTTTTAATAAAATTATAAAATTGATTGAATTATTTATATGAATTTACGATTTATAAAGCAATCAATAGCAAAAATTACAAAAATCATTGCTTGCTGTCTTTTTGAAGTTTGTTTTGGACTTACTTAGTACATATGATACCCAAAAGCTTACTTGCATAAAACGTACTTGAATATTTTCCAAAAAACACAAAACCCGTATGAAGAAACATACTTTTAATTAATGACAACTGAAATGCCAAATTATTATTACTTGTCATCTTTAAATACTTTATTAATAATATGTAAGTACGTATATTTATACACACATATATATATGACAAGAAATGTGATAAATTAAATTTAAAATTTTAGATAAATAATACAAATGACGCCGTTCCTCTACTGTCGAACGATACAAATTTTATGTGCGTCCGTAGAAGAATTATAAGTATACACAATGAAATGGCTTACGAACAAATATATATTCACAATGAAAATACTCCAGTGTTTATAAATTATTACGTTTTAAATTTTCACGTACCTGGATATCAAGAAAAAGAAACTTGAATAAGGATCTATTTTATGTTACTAGAGGTGATTTATTATATTTTTTCCAAATGCCCCAACTCTCGAACAGGACAAAAAGGATAGTAAATTATTCCAATGTGTATCGATCGCGAAGTTGAATAAACTTTTATACCGGTAAATTTTAAGGTCGAAGTACTCTAGAATTTTGAATACTAGTAGAAAATGCGACGCCTTTGAGCTTTTTTGTCAATTTGATTGATTGAATCAAAGTACAATTAAATACAAGTATCAAATAACCTCGATATCAACGTATAGAGTATATATAATGGTACTAAAATACGTATTGCAACAGTATTGGTTATTTTAAAGACAATAAATCTTATAAAATATTAGACATTTAACACATTAGACATTACCTGCATCATTACCAGCATATAATTCAGTGAAATGCACTTTTTTCTAACCCAAATATTTTATTACGTATACTTTTACTTGTAAAAATACTAGTTTGGAAAATCAATTAAGATTTTTTCGATTTTTGTTTCATGAAAAATATATAGTAAGCACCGTGTGGTTTCATTTTAGAATTCCACACACCAAAATTCACGTTTACATAACTCCCTCCTGTTCGCATGACTTTATTCATCGGTTACGCGATTATATATTTTGAACGGTTAAATGCAAATTTTTTAAACAAAATTGTATACAGATTATAATACCAGAATACGTATTTGATAATGTTTTTGGTACTTCGCCCTTTTAAATTGTTATATTATATTTTAATAAAAAACGAATTTTAATGCCACAATTTATTTAAAAAATTTAAATAACTTTCACATGTAAATAATTAATAAGATGTTTTATTCGGTTAACATGAAATATTGACAATATTACTTGTAAATGGGAATGAAACCTAAACCGCACATTTTTGGATCACATTTAACTTAAATTATTCTAATTTAAATAACCTTAAAACAATTGTGCAATATGTGTCTACAATGATACATTTTTAAATTGGATAATTTATTTTAACCTCACTTAAGAATCGATGTAGGCACATCATGTAAGATATATTGTACTCAATATTAAGCTTGTTGACCGACTTGGACCGGGAATTGAAGCACAGTTCTAGTTTTTCACCAACGATTTTCTGACTTTTACTTCAAATTATAGAAGGCTCATTCAAATGATTCTTAAGATTCAAATTAAGATTTATTGTTTGGTTTCATGTCGCCTTTATCATTATTACAATTATAGCGCGTCTGCGTTAACTGTTTAGCAAATGTGACGCAATCGCAATACTCGCAATTGCATTATTTAGTATGTATTCGGAAACACATAAAATGATACTTAATTTTGATTGTGGCCACATTTTCGGCCCGCCCGAACACCTGCCTCTCCGGACGCACGCACGCATGCATACGCACGCATGCATATGCGCACACTCTACTCTCCACTTCTTCATTCCTTTATATACACCTAAAGTATAAATTAAAAGTATTCTCACACGAAACGGTTGCGTAGATATATTAAGATATAATAAATATGGTGAAGCCCTCGACCTCATATCTGAAAGTTTGTCTGTTGCGGGTATCTTCATGTTGTTTATATAACTCAAGAAATGAACAGGATAAAAACTAAGAGTATTCTTTACATACTAAGCGTATTGAAACATTTATAGAAATGTCGTATTTCCATTAAATTATTTATAAATATTAGTATTTATTTCATGTAAATATATGGCCCAGTACATCTTCTATAGGTTTAAAAATATCATCAGTATCTCAAAAGCTGTCAAATTTAGACTCAACGCTATGGTTTTACGTTGAGTCTAAATTTGATTGTTTTTACGCCGATAAATATTAGTTGAGCTTTTGATTATGCCGTTTTTTATAGTTCTATACCTCAAAAGGAAAAATTGAATTCTTATAGGATGACTCGCACGTTTATCTGATCGTATATTACGGGCTTTTTCTCAGAAATTTCTCTACGTGGAAACATGGAATTCGGCGAAAATTGGCCTAGTGATAAAGTATATTATTCAGTATATATTTCATTAGATAATACTTAAAATTCTCCAATGGATATTTTGGGTTTGAAACATGTAGTAATCCAAAAGAAAAATTAATTTTATATATCTTTAATCCCAACATGTATTTGAAAGAGCTAAGTTTGAGGGTCTGAAATATATTCTTCTCATAATTTTAGGTTCATATATGCCGAGATATACTGAAAAATATGCAAAGAAAATATATATATATATATATATATATATATATATATATATATATATATATATATATATATATATATATATATATATATATATATATATATATATATATAACGTCCCCAAGACTACTGAACCTACAATCAAAAACAATGCTGATTTTTATGAACATACCGAAATATTGCAGGACAAATATAGCAATAATTCTAGATGTCATAAATGTTGAGATATGTATCAGTGTTACGACTGTGAAAGGTACAGTAGGTAATTTATTTAGGTTGGAAAAAATTCGTACTTTTGAAGAATTTAATAGGAACTATTGGTCACCCGTTTTTCATTAGTTTTTTAGGTTTGAACTTCATTGCGGGTCTAATATCAAAAAATTGTACTTCTATAACCATTGCATATAATTTCTTGTAATTTTGATCTTTTATATCAACTAAGAATGTGTACAAATATGTTGTTGAGACGTGTTGTTTGCCTTATTCCTCTGCAATTTCTATGAGATTCAAAACTTAAGGTGAGTAACTGTTGAAAAAAACATATAAAGTTTAACTAGCTTTGACCTCACTCTACTCCATGCGTGCAATATGCTTAAAAAGGAGTAAACAATTTTTTCTTTACTTTATATAGATATATTACACGTAAATTTTAGCTTTTCGCATTCGTTCTCTATTTGAAGTTTAAATATGCCAAAACATAACATTTTCTGCGCGCACATTATGCTTAAACAGAGGTTCAATATTTTTTCTTCCTTATTAATATATACACTAGTGGTCGCCCAGTGGTCAAAATTCACTTTGTTAAAAACTCTCATCGGTCGACGAGAGTATTATTGCTACGAAATTTTCCTCTTGCAACATATGTACATCAAGCAAGATGACAGATTTTTATTTTTACAACAGATTAAGCAAGCTGTATTTCACTCATACATAAAATACGGACATCTATTACACAAAATATAAAATAAACGCTTTTTTGCCTTGACATACACTCCACAGACTATGGAAAAAATTACATTTGAAATCACACAAAATTCATAGCGCGTAACTCATTCAATCAATTTGATATTCTAAAATTCGTTGGTGATAATCTCTAATCTGTGCGACTATTTGACCACAGATTATTATGTGTTTACATTAGCAGCATGAACGTAAACAATGGATCTTTTAATGTATTTGAAACACAGATCACAAACAAATTTTGGCTTTCTGCATTCCTTCTCCATATAAACTTTACCTATATATATATATATATACATATATATATATATATATATATATATATATATATATATATAATATGCTTAAAAAGCGTACAAGAGTCCTCTTTATATGTTAATACTAGATATATTGAAGTTTTACTTCTTTAGACGCATTATAATAAAATGATGTGAAATTTTATTATGCGTGCATGCTCACTAACTATATATATTCACATGCATGTAGTAACTAATACTGTCCATATTCATGATGGTTTTTAGTATTTCAAATGTAATAGTGGTCAACATAATAAAAATACATTTATTTATTGTTAATATTAGTGAAAGAAATACTTCTGCCTCATACACAGCCTAAAATTTTATTCGTTTTACACCTAGAACTAAAGTTGACGTCTGTCATGAATATTAAGCATTTGCATTGTTAAAGTTGTAAAATAAACTATTTTAATGTTATTTTGAAAAAAAATTATGATCAGTAAACTTTTAAATATATTGTGCGTACACGCGGCATATAGCACGTAAACTTTGCTTGACCGCGCGACAACGAGACAGTCAGTGAGGATGGCAGTACGGCCCGGCAATACAAAGGGGGGGCACGGGCGGTCGGTCGGTCGGTAGATGCATATGATTTGATTTGATAACATACCAGCTGATCGTCAAATGTCATAAATTTTAAGGTGTCCTAAAGTTAAGTTTTTTCCAATAATAATTATTTGTTTATAAATAATAAACTAAGCTGTATTGTACAGTACAGCTGTATCGTACTTTTATGGGCTTAGGATGTCGTGAAAATTATTTAGGTAGGTACCTACCGTACTTAGAAAATGGAATTGAGTTGTTCACATCGTCACTAATCGTTGCCCTTAATTTTACGCTACAGTCGTTTTGTGATTTATTTTCTTTAACAATTGGCAGTTTTTCGCTCGGTTTTGAATTTTCCTTCCGGAGTGAATATATTGAAATGTTTTTTTTTAAGAAACTAGGTAGAATTGCGTTACTATTATGGTCGCGCTAAATGGGATAATCGGAAGAAACAAAACTGTATAGGGCATATGAAGAACGCTGAGTTGGACAAAAATAAATATATTTCTGATAATTTTCATTTAGTTCTATTCATTTCTTTAATTACACAAAAAAAATTATAAATTTTCATTTATTACAATTTGAGTCTAGTTTTAGAGCAAAATTGTGATGGGCACGACGACATCAAATTTATCAATCAATAAGCTATGAATTTCAAATGATGTCAAAAATTAATATAAATAATTGGTGATTCGGATATTTTGTATTTCTGTTAATTTTTTGACAAAAATAAGATAATTATATTTTCCCCAAGTATCCCAGTTAAAAACAAATTAAGTTTCCATCACAAATATTCATGTCACGAAGAAACATTTTGTTTTCAGGTCATGAATTTGGTTAGAAATGGACAAAATTTGATAGCTGAGAAACTATCAGAAATCATTGAACATACATGCTTGTGATAGTTTTGGATGGGCCTTAAAATTATATACTTCCGAACTTTCGCCTGACACTATTTCTTGATACACTTTTATATTATTTAAGCCTATGCTCTAAAATTTTACTGAAAGTCATATTGGCTATGTAATATATTTAATTACCCGTGCACTTGTTTCCTAATATATCTATATACATCAAAAATATAACCGACAGTTTTCAAGTGTCTTGAAATTGAAAAAAAAATGTGCAGAAAATTAGTACCCAGATGGAGATCCCGTAATTTTAAATCTTCATTATAAAGGCACATCGGAGGACTTTGTTGCTTATATTATTAAAAATGTTTGTTTACAACATAGTCATACAATACAATCAGTCTGGCAGAGCCACATTTCATGTAAGGATAATTTCAAAATAAATGTTTTGAATGAATGAATTATTTTTTTAAAAATACTTGCGGGTCAAAGGAAGCTCTTAGAGAGTATGTTCCCATTATCGAGGACGACGTTGACTGAGGGATCGTTTGAGCGTTCGAGGTTGTATCTTTTTACGGAAAAGGAGGGAAATTAAACAATTTTACCGTAGAACTCAGTTTAACGTGCTTTATTAAAAAATTATTGAAAAGCAGTCACTGATAATTGTTTTTTAATAATTTATTTCTTAATGTGTGTTATACATGGATGAATCTATTTTTTTTAAATATAATTTTTTTCCGATTTATTCATTTTTTTCAATAAGTTAAATATGATATAACACTTCTTTTTTTCTACTAAAAAGTAAATAAAAACCGACTAACTCCGCATCAGATGTAATATCAATTAATATTTCCTGCCACGTTAGTTTTATACCAAATTACAAAACCATACGAATATCAAATGACAAATGATGAATCAGGTACGGTAACCAATTTATATGTTACTCTTCTTGGCCTACAATTTTTTGTATTATGAATGTACAGCGGGTACCTTGTCTTAAATTCTGGATGAATGGCATAGGACATGCAAAAGCAAAATATAGTTTAATTGAAATTTTAAAAAATACGAATAT
This sequence comes from Druceiella hillmani, assembly GCA_039881145.1. Classification (NCBI taxonomy): domain Eukaryota; kingdom Metazoa; phylum Arthropoda; class Insecta; order Lepidoptera; family Hepialidae; genus Druceiella; species Druceiella hillmani. The sequence continues at coordinate 1,440,776 of JAYKKI010000002.1, forward strand.
ATTATACATTGGATTTATAAAAACTTTCAATCAAATTTTTATTGTATCGCTCATATTGAAAGTGATTATCGTATTTGTGCCCATATAAATAATTTCTATTCTGGACAATCCAAACCAATGCGTATAACGGAAGAGGTTACCATGGCTATCATGTTACTATATAATCATATACATACTACGTTCAATGAACCATGCTATGCAGTAGCAACCTTCTTTCTTTTCTATATAAATTTATTTTATTTTATATAAATTCTTTCTTTATTCTATACCAAATACTATAATTTTTTAATTTGAATGTGTAAAGTGAAATTTCTTCTTACATATTATGTACATTTTTATTTATACTTTTAGACCTTCAGTCCAGAAATATTATTATTGATATCTTTCTTTGCTTATTATCTTATACTGGTCTGCAGACACTCTGTGTAAGATTTAAAAAAATATTCTGATGGCAAGAATATTTTTTTTGGCATAGCCATGAAAATTGGAAAAATTAAAAAGAAACAATAGCCGCCTTAATTTCAATAAACTTGGAGAAATGCCTGGAAACTTTATTGCAAGTGGAATACACCAATATTAGAGGAGTTAAGCAAAGAGTTACTTCTTTTTCGATTCAAATACCTTAATTTAAACAGATTGTTCATTAGAGTTTCATTTTATAACTTTGCATCTCTTTCTTCACTGTAATAAAGTTTAGTTAGGATTAAAATGTAAGTGACCATTTTAGTATTTAATTACGTATCACAATATAATTACAATGACACATGTAAGTATACATGACGAACAAAAACATTTAAAATTATAATGAAAATGCGACCCATTATTATTCAATCCAGGGTAACAATTTTACTTGTCTTAATTATTAATTTTATAAAAGCAATTATTTTGTAGCAATTGTAAATACTTCGAAGCGGACACAATAGTCAGTTCCCTTTTTTCATCATATACGGGGATAACATTAATTGAAGAAAAAAACTAAAAACATTTTTTAATCTTTCAAACTGATAACTGCTGTAATTGCAATAATCTTACTTCGAAATACGGACTAAATAATATTTTGTTACTACGACTAAACTATACTAGACATGCAAAAATATTTTCAGACATAGGTTAATAGATCACGGGTGTAGAGGGAAAATTACCTTATTTTAATTATTTTATGAAAAAATTAAAAATAATTGTTATGAAAAGATAGAAGGTAGTATTCCGTGTAATGGGAAAAATAATATGTGACATAAAAGTGAGAGCATAAAAAATAATTATTATCTACCAATTTATGTTTGTATTAAATTTATGTAAAGTGTACCTTTGTCAAATTCAACACTCAATATTCCGAATTGCAGAAGATACGACACTAACAGAAAAACCTATAGACAGACGTTCGGAAAGGGCGACTTGATAAATGCTTGAACGGTGTGCTAAAAATGGAAGAAAAGACGTATAAAAACTTTAAGCTCAAAAATTACAATTGAAAACTTAATGTAAATATAAAATATTTTTAATTTTGTTGCGAGATAATATACAAGTGGACGATGATAGAAACCACGATAATTTACTTTAAATAATTATGATATAATATCCAGAATATGAAAAATAAGAATAATAATTACACGTTCTATTCATCAAACATAAAATAAGCTAGAATATTTCTAGAACGTTTAAACTGAATTCATATAAAGTTAATTGAAGAAGTTAGAGAATTAACTAAAAAAAGGCCGAATTTCTAATGTAATACTTCCACTCATTATTTGAAAGAAAGGACTCCCACGGATAGTACGCTTTCACTTTCTTTTGAAATATTCAAGTTAAACTAGTTTCTTTGAAAGCATTTATTCGAATTGAAACGATAACATTTTAATAAATGGATGTCTGCATAGAATCCTAAAATTAAATAAAACAGTTTATTAAATTATTTTCTAGTTGGTAAAACACAGAGGGTGAACAACTCATCAATTGATGTACTTTTCAGATTATAATCTATGTTCCAGTTATATAATTAGTGTACATGTTTAATTTACCTTTATACCTTACCATAATACCTGCCTGTTTCTCACTTAATTTATTTTCAGCGGTAAATGACATTTACTTCAATAAAGTGAAACGATTTAAATTACTAATGATATTGCAATATTATTAGCAATTTTCTTTTATTCGATTAAAATAAAAAATATTTTTTAAATAAAATTAGAAAAATATTCAAAGTATGTTTTATGAAAGTAATAAATGACAAACACGGATAAAATGAATGAGTCTTACTGCGTATTTAAAGGAACATAGATCAAAGAAAGTTAAATATAAAATAATATGGTTTGTTTTAATGTAAAAAAATGAAGTTTTCGTATTTATTGTCAGAAACTTGGAAATACTAACACAAAACGAAAACAGACGTATAGAAAAGTTTTAACAATTTTAATATTACATTAAAGAACACGTACGGAAAAACATTTTATTCCTTTTTCCCTTCTACTTCTTAAATAAAAACCTATAAAATGTATGTGTTTGATACAATATTTTATGCCTCGAAAAATGAATTTTGATGCGTCTTCGTGAAGATCTATGAGCAATTTTGCTAATAATAACTAAAATAAAGTTATTGAATTAGACTTAAAAAGTCTTTAAAATCTATATTTATATAAAATTTTAAAACACACAATGTATCAAGAGATACATAAATCCAAAAAGTATTTATTCGGTACATTTCGTACAATGCAAATCAAAGAATGAACAAATAACAAACATTCATGAAGGACTTTTGAAAGGCTAATATAAGTAGTCTGAAAAGTTTAGAACTCTAAATGAAGCATTCGTATTAAATGGAGTCGTAAGGGAAATAAGTGTTTTAATAAGTCTACATACAAATACGCGTATATATTTAAAATTATTTTTTTGTTATATTTTGAGTTGCTTCAAGCTTGATAAAACTAATGTAATATACATTCCAGAAAAAAAACAATTATGTATTAAAAAAAGTATTAACAATAAGCACTGAAACAAAAAATGTATAAATAAACAATATATATATATATATATATATATATATATATATACATGTGAACAGAGGAAATGCGTTAAAGGATTCTTTAATAAATTTTTGTCATCCACGACAAAGAATTTGGTATGAAAAATAAATGTAATAAATCCAAATATATTACTGTTGTAATAAGCAGTTATAACTAGGGATGCATCCGATACTGATAAGTCGGCCATATATGTGTTTTTACGATAAATCCAATATGATTTGCTGATACACCGACATATTTCAAAATTCGTACTTAAGAAAACTCATGTGAACGCGCAGTGGTGTAATTATTATTTGGTCTGTAGTAGGGCAAACGAAGCACAATTTACTAATGTACCAAATATTTGTTGCACCTCATTTCATTAAAATCAGCAAAACCACTAAATAAATCAGCAAAACCACTGCTCTTTTGTCCGACATTATTTTGTTAATTAACTATAATCTTCGAAAAGTTCTGGTATATCAAAAATAGTGAATGTCAGCCGATAGAAGCGGAAAATGCAACTTATAGCGACTGCTCTGCTATTGGGTCTCAATAAAATGTACAGTTATTTGGAAAATAAAGAATCATATTATTGATTTACAACGCTTGATCCGCTTTATAAACTCTGAATAATCCATTTATATTCTACTATTTTTACGGCAAAACGTGGCTTGTAGTTCTATTAATACATCTGATTATCCGAACACTATTTTAGAAACGGTGGAGCCTCAATCTAGTACAAGTTCTGAACGGTATAGGAGAAATGAGATATAGAACGTTTGTAATATTATTAAGGAGTTGAAAAAAAATGCCTCTTTGTTCTTTTGACAACCAATTTTGCCAAAGAAACAGCCGAGAGATACTTGAAGTCTCCTGATGTAACAAGAAAAGCAGATACTTTCATTTTCTGGTGGGGTGGCGTTCTGTAATAAAAAAAATTGATACGACAATATATTACAATAATTAACGCATTTTCCAAATGAGTTATAACTATTTTGAAGAGTAGGTCTCATCCAAACAGAGTTGCAAAATTGTCTTTCTTCATATAATTTAAGGATGGTGTGCTTTCTAAATAAACATTTTACTGATGTCAATTTTAATTAGTAATTTTGAAAATTTATTTCTGTTAAATTTAAAAATTCTAGGTCATTTACGTAAACTGCTATATTTACGTCTCATTTAATATTCACACCTTTTTTATCCACTCTGCGTATCGGTATTGCCAATACGGAGATTCGGAGTGAATAATATCGATGTCACATCGGCAAAATGCTCCATCGATCCATTCCAAATAATTTACTTATAAGTGGAACAAATAAATGTCCAAATATCAGAAACATCAACCAAAACAAATATATTTAGTTCCATTCTGTTTCCAAATGGCAGGAAGTGCTGAAGGCTTTCCAGGTTGTAGAAGAAAAAGGGGAAGTTGGTCCTTTAGTATTTTCTATAAATATACTTAATTAGTATTAATACATTTCTCATTTACTTTTAAGCAGTATAAGGAAACTATTATATGATTTATAGCTATATCCCTGAGTCACTCACTGATCAAAAAGTTAATTTAAACTTTTTGTTGTCCAATGTTTATAGGTATTATAACAGATTCTATCCAACGATGCATATTTCAAGATCTTTTATCACTCAATTCAAGAGACGTCCGCACTAGCTACATAAACTAGATCTACTTTCAAAGAAGGCGGATATAATGAACTAGAACTACTTTCAACATGGAGAACAATACATATAATACGGAGTTCTATATGTATTGTTCTCCATGTTGCTCTTTTTTGGATTATATTTAAAACTACAGGCATCACTATCTTTTCTTTTGCTTTATCACCGATCTCAATTGAAATAAAGTTTTAGTGTGTATTTAATATACTTGTTATATTAATAAAAAAAACTTTTTTTATTGCCGCAGACCATCACTACCATGCGATTGTTTTATATTTCCCATCTGTTAAACCAAAGCGATTGGAAATATTCATTCGAAAAACAATTATTTGCATTTTTTTTTAGATATTCAAAGGTTGGTTTTGGTACACGTATTCAAACAAAATAGTTCCAAATGACTTTCAAAGCATGATAAATAGTTATATCAACTGCCTTTCGACCTAATTGATACGATTACGATACAGAGAAAAGTTCCCCATAACCAAGATGACCTGACATGGAAAATTATTAAATCATATTGTACTACTGAAGTATTATTGAACAAGTAATATAGTAATGCTGAAGCATAGCTTTATTATTTGTTTAAGAAAATAAAGACTGTTAATAAAAAGGTCAGCAAAATATTATGTGCACTAATATAATAAAAATGAAATGTGTATCAGACTCTTTGTCTATGCTTGTGTCCCTTTGTATGTATGTTTGTGATGGTTCCTGTGTTTCTGAAGATGCGTATGTGATTTTAATTGATTGATTTAATAATGTTATTAAATTTTGTATTTACTTAGATAGTTTTATAAGATAAAATGTCATAATGAACAAATAACGAAAAATATTTCTTTTACACATTTTAAAGTAACAAATTATTTTCTTAAGTTGTACTCCTGTCAAAATTTATTCATAGTTTCAAGTTGATCTCATACGCAAACTAATTTTTAATCATCGATTTTTTTACGGGATTTGTTCCTTACCTTGAATATATAATATATTGAGCAAAAAACTATTTTTGAGACAGTAACGTGAAACTTTTGACAACGCCATTCTCAACTTTTTCCTTGTAGGAACTGACTCGCCACCACTAGCGAGTTCGTGGTACGATAGTGCTGTATCGTTTAGTTGTTTCGCCAATCGCACCCAGTGAGCAGCTCACGTTGTCGGAGATTCAAAACAAAACGCTGTAATTTTTTTATACATTGTGGGTACGATAAAGCTACGAAATTCACTAACATTTACTTCGAAGTTTTTTGGAGTAATTTCCATGTATAAATTGATGTCTTTTTATGCACTAGTACATATTATGTACAAGGTATTAAATCATTAGAGAAAATTAATATTTTGAAAATTTAGACTAAAAAAATTTGATTTTAGGAAACGAGCCATAATAATGTTACAAAGTCATGAATATAAATTGGTAGTTTGGTAGTTTAAACTGAAATATATGAAGACGAGACGTCATCGAAGTATGAACCACACTGAGACGAACACAACAAAACTTCTTTTTAATCTGTCTGTGATAAACACCCGATTTTGTATTCGGAAGAAATTGTAGTTTAACCTTTTCATCTTTTAGAAGATTCCCACTGCACCTGAAAAAGACTTGGGGGGTACGAACAAAATGCGAACGAGAAACCAAACGATTGTACACCATCCGAAATATCGGATAGTATATAAGCAAATAAATTAAACTAATCATCCATGTTTTTGCCACGTTTCTATAATAATTAAACATTTTTTGGCAAATAAAAATAGAAAATTTTCCGCGGAAACTTGAATACAGAATTCGGAACATGTAGTGGTGTAATTTAATTTTAAGTCATATATTACCAAATTTTGATACAGTTGTATGTCATATTGAATATAGCATTGTGTTGAGTAAAACAGAATTATTAAAACAAACCAAAGTATCATGCGACTGCATGTATTCTATATATAAACTACGCTTATTGAAGCCTTAAATGAATTAATATATTTTTTAAATAAGTGGTCTGAAAAGTTTCCGACCTCAACGTGAAGATGGCAGCCCTCGTAAATAAAAGCTAGTGAATTTTGTTGTTCGTCTATTGACAGTTACCAAAGTTCCAGCCATTTTGGACGCGCAGTTGTTATGTAACAGTCGTTTGAGTGAGTTGATGTGAGAGTTTTTGTAAAAATGGACAAAATCGAGTATTGAGCTGTCATTAAATAATTGTTTTTAAAAGACAATACCCCTAAGCAAATCAAATACGAGTTAGATTCTGTGTATGGGGACTCTGCACTATCATTTACCGCAGTGAAATTTTGTTGCAACTACCGACGAAAATATCGCCAAAGTTCACCAAGTAGTGCTAGACGACCGCCGAATTGAGTGAGAGAGATAGCAGAGGTTATGAACATGTCAAAACAACGGATTTGTCACATTTTAAATGAACATTTAGGCATGAGAAACCTGTCCGCTCGTTGGGTGCGGTTGGGCGCAAATACAATCCAAACAATGGACTGCAAAGGGGGAACCGGCTCCAAAAAAAGCCCAAACTGTTTTTTCGGCTGGAAAAGTGATGGCGACTGTTTTTTGGGATAGTCATGGAGTTATTTTAATCGATTATCTTCAAAAAGGATAAACCATTACAGGAGCATACTACGCATCATTACTTGATAAGCTGAAGGCAGAACTTGCGCAAAAACGGCCACATTTTCAGAAAAAGAAAATCCTGTTCCATTATGACAACGCACCGTCTCACACCTGAGCGGTTGCCATGGCGAAAATCCACGAATTACGGTTTGAACTCCATGGCCATCCGCCTTACTCACCAGATCTAGCTCCAAGCGAGTTCTTTTTATTCCCTCATCTAAAAATTGCGCTCGGAGGACAGAGATTTTCATCTAATGAAGCAATCACCATCGTAAACCATTATTTTGCAGAGAAAAACGCCGAGTATTATTTGGACGGGTTACAAAGATGGGAGCATAACTGGGAGAAGTGTGTATACTTACAAGGAGACTATGTTGAAAAATTAAAAAAAATTCAGTATAAATGTCTTCTAACTTTATTAGGTCGGGAACATTTCAGACTACCCTCGTATAGCGCATTTACATGGAACCCAATTGATCCGCGATAGGACGATGCTGAAAATATTTTTCAAAAACAAATATTTATCTTACGCCCTGGAGAAGTTTGATTTTATATTTAAAAGATCAATAGCTTCATTCATTTGAGCCTTGAAGTCTATCCAAATAATGATGTGGAAATATAAGAAAATACTTCCACGGCCAATAGATGCATTTGCAGAATGAGAAAATATTTGAAAATATTTTTTGACATAAAACACATAATTCCTACTTTTTAAAATTATAATAAGATCTGTTATTATATATTCCTCACAAAAATTAATATTATCTTCCAATAAAGCGGCGAAGTAAAAATTTAGGTCGCGAATAGAGGGTTCCATACCTTGTTTAAAGTGAACATTAGTGTTTTATCACAAATCATAATTAAATGGGCACTTTCTAACGTAATACGTATTTTATAATACCTTACGTAATTTAGGAAGAGAACAAATATATTTTAGTTTATTTCTTCAAAACCATGATACCTAAAATATTAATTTTCTAGGAGACTGTGTAGGATAATTCGAGTCACATGGTCCAGAGATAGAAGCAGACCCAGACTGAGGTAGATGATAGACCCAGATTGATTACCTTGGCAATAATTTATGCATTTTTGGGATAAAAAACTGGGAGACCTTAGCCAAGAAAAGTAACTCCGAGGAAAGCTCGTTGAGAATTCCAGGACGCATTTCGAACTGTCGTGCCATTGATGAAGGAAAAGAAGTCTCAAGGCAACGTATCTTATACTTTTTACTTTTCAGTTTTCTAAATCTAACTTCTAATAGGATAAAATAGTGAACCACATAAGTAAAGTTTGTTTCGATAAGGAGCTTCTAATAAATTATTTTGTTGGAAACGTATATCGATTTCGTGTATAAAAATGAGCCTTACATTCAAGAAGTTCAATGTATAATTATGCTGACACAATCATATATTATGATAAGAAACCCGGATATTAATATTAATTATAGTTTTGTATGTAATATCTGCTAAACCTGAGCGATGAAGTTTACACAGTGATGTATTTTCTATAAGTAGTATCAATATATAAACCTGGTCTTATTTATCGGACTAACAAAATCTGCACAAGATATCTCTCCGAACTCGACGTAACGTTATCCTAAGAAAAAAGATTTTCACACATTGTTGACTTTAATGACCTCTGCATATAATTAAAAATTGGTTTTATCATGATTATCTGTTTGTTGTTCAAACAAAATTAAAATAAGAACATTTGATTGTTGTTTCAAACAAAATTAAAATAAGATCATCAGAAATAGCTACGTTTTTGAAGCTGTTTTCCTAAAAATAAAACCTGTTAAGCAGGAGTGGAACTCGAACAACAAGGTTTCGTACACTTCTACTAAACGATTTACAAAATTTTAATTTATCACAACGTACATGTATTGCCTACCACATCTTTTACAAACGCTTTTTTAAAAGAAAATAAGCGTAAATAATTTAATTCAATTAAATATCTCAAGAGTTTTCTGAAAAAAAAAAGATTTTGACACAGAGACGAGTGGATGAACGCACAACGCAAAAGCGATCCTATAAGGATTTCCTTTTTTATTTTGAAGGACGGAATCCTTAAACATAATATAAGATTTTAAGTTCAACTTGATATCTCAAGTCGTGTCTGTGAAAAAGTGTTTTGGCCGAAAGGCGAATGTACGAACGGACAACCATGCGATCCCGCGTTGGTTACCTTTTTAATTTTTAGGGATAGAACCCTTAAAACGACAGTCGTCAGCTGTTTTTTGGACACATCGAAATGGTTCATTGTTTGACCGGATGAATTATTTTTCTGTGCTGAAAAAACCACTGCATATTCTTAAAGGCTCATCTGTGAAATATAATAGTAAGTGCAATACGTAACGCAAAAATCCCTACGTCTCCAAACTCTTAATTTTTTTTCATAATTTAGAGCAATAAATTACATTGCAACCCATTGTTAATATTTTTGATTTGCCTTATGAGTAAATGTTGTCGAAATTTTGTATTGAAGTTAAAACAACTTTGGCGAAAGGCATTTTGCTTTATAGTTTAATAAGGAGTACTATTATACATCTAAACTTAATCACCAATAATATTACAATAGACAAAATAATTTGGAAACTCTTTGAACACTGTCTTGTGTTTATATATGGTTCGATGAAAAAAGGGGAAAAAATTACTTCACAAAATATTCTAGAAAATTAACTAAACTTGAATATTCCCTCCCCTCTCTAAAATTTTCGAAACTCTTGAACCAAAAATCATGAAAACTATTTTTAGTAGTAGGAAAAATTTGACAAGAAGGTTACAGGAAAATTATATTTATTTTAAATATGCAACGCGTTTTTATGCCTGCCAAGGCTATAGTAGGCAATACATTGTAAGAAATAAATATTTGTAAATACTTTAAAAAAAATTTTGCGTACCCTTGAATGTGTATAAGTGCCTAAATTAGTACGGAATCATTCTACCACTAGTTGACATGATTTTACTCAGTTTTTTCTCTTTCATGTGTTCTTGTAGGGTATATGTTATTATCGTACCAAATTTCATCAAAATCTATCCAGACAGACCAAAGCTCTAAAAAAAATTGTATGGCTTCTACATGCAAAATCAATCACTCTTCCTAGAAATATTTCAATGTACAGAATTCACTCTGTCACAATTTTATTATATATATAGATAATTTTGTTACGTGAACTTATGAATAACTTTCGAGTTCACAAAGCATGATTCTGCCGATCAAAACAAATGAGAAAGAGCCTTTTACATGATTAAGAAATTATACTAAACCGCTAACTTTGCAGGTTCGACAGAGTTTTCGAAAAAAGTCATGTAAAGTTCAAAAAGAGCGAAAAAGTTATTGAATTTGACAACGCAGGACAAATGTTCTGACATTCCTTCTATTGTTTAATACTTTATATTTAATTAATTAAGCAATTACATATTATTTTTAGAGTTTAAAGCGCACATGCGGAATTTTTCGCCGCGTTTTGTTATCGACCCAAGAAATTTTACTTTTTTTTTAAATATACTAAATTCTTTAAAAATGTTATGAAATAAGTATTCACGGAGCCATTTATGCAACTGAAGTAATTGTTATTCATGTAACTTTGTCCTTTATGTAATTTCCTGGATGCCGTTGCCTCAAAATTAGATCAACGAAAGAAGCCATCTACGGTTTCTTTCGTTGATCTAATAGCAATAAATTGTATTCTGGAACATAAACCCTTTTCAAGAGGAGCGTTCCTTATAAATTTTTCTCCAGTGACGTATTTTCTAAATTTATGTTCTAAGTTACCTTGATTTATGGATAAAATATTACATTATTTATAAACCAATATTACTGCCTCTAACACCGACATTAGCTGCATATAATCGGGGGCGGAAAATACGCGAAACGAAGTACTGTCTGCTTTAAAAATACTAGCTAATAGTGAATAAAGATAACAAAATAAAGTGAAGAGAGGCATTCATGTACGCTTACGCGTTCTAATAGCATACACATGTACGCTCGTATGCAAGCACATATTAACATTGCTTCGGGGCTGTTCATTATGTAAGTAAAAAATACATTGGATGAAATTAATTTAAGAAAGATAAAATGAGTGTAGGTCATGATTCTTTCTTACCCTCCACTTGCAATTTTTGCTATGTTACAATTAAAATTAACAGGATGACAAAATGTTCGTCTGATGTTCGGCTGAACCTTTAGTTAGACGGGTTGAATTTTAATTTATGTATAACATCCATTCTCTAATGTGAAAATTTTTACTTGATGTAAATATCAAGAGAAGGCCAAAGAAAATAAGCCAAATAGGAATGACAACGCTTACTCAGGTGCACTATTTATTACAATTAAACGAAACTATGCTGTCAGTCACATAGTCTATGTGCGATCGTAGATGTAGACTTGTCGTGGCGTATGACAATTTTCAACTTGTCCTATCAAGTAGTTTCTTTACACAATTTTTTCAATATATGTCCTGCTTGTTATTCGTTAAAATGGATAAATTTGAATATATACATTTTTCGTGTTCGATGGAGTAACCCCTAAAATAATACATCCAAAGTAGACAAAAGTTTACGGAGACTTTGTTTCCTTGATGTTAATCGTTAAAAACTATGCAGCTAAATGTAAACGTGGTCACATATCCCTTGAAGATGATCCACGTGAAAGACAGCCAAAAACCGCAATCACACCGGAAATTATCGAAAAAGTTCACGATATTGTGTTGCACGATAGGCGAGTGAAGGTGAGTGAGATAGCTGAGGCTTTATGGATATAAGAAGAGAGGGTGCGAAACACCTTTGCACCCTCAAATTTCCATCTGTTCCCGAACTTGAATAAATTACCAACTTTTGTAAACCCGTGAAATAAGTTAAAGTAATTTTGAGGAAGCATTATAAAAGATTCACAGTGGTACTAATTTTATGTTTTGGTTAGCTCGAGTTTTTTGTGGACATCAATAAAAAGATTTACAGCTCAATTAAAAATTTATTACCGTAATAATTTTAAAAATGTGCAGTTGAGGTACATTTTCTTTTATCCGTGAGTCCACTTTCCGTAGCGCCGTTCAATGTCCGCTCTATCTTGGTGGAAGCACTCACCATGCTCGCCGCTAACATCTCCCATATTTTGAGATAAAAAACTAAATGTGTATTTTGAGGGACATGTTACAACCAATAACGTGTAAGTTTTGAATAATTTCTTTTACGAGTGTTTTATAATTTGCAGCTTTAACGTTTCTTAGAAAATTAGTAAAAACTTGTATCATGGACTTCCAAGCCTTGCTCTCATTTTTATTTAATGTGTAAGTAAAAGTCTCAAATTTTCTTAGTTTTCTTTCAAGGATACTGCATGACCCAAATGATTGGACGGATATTTATTACCGACGTGTAGTAATTTTTAAATGAATCTATAAATAATCTGGAAGCTTGTGGGTCATGATCGATACTGAAAGCTTCACATGGTCCATCGATATTGTTACAACACATCAGATCACTATCATTACTAAAATACTACATAAGATCACTGTGACGGTTTTGGAAATACGGTAACTTTTGTACCTTTATCTAGGAGATTCCATTGCTTGAGACGTGAGCCAATAAGTTTTGATTGTCTTATCGACAGGTTTAAGTCTCTAACCAAGTTATTTAATTAAAGTTGAGTAATTAAATGAGGTTCAAATGAGTGGGGAAAAACGAAATCAAAATTTGTGGGGTTATTTTTTTCCGTATCATCTTCAAAATTGTTAGAAGGCATTGTAGGAACTAGATGATGTTCGGCGTGTGGTTGAGGTCTTTGAACTGGTCTTTTTTACAGGTGTTAAGCCCTGCAGATTTATTCACGCAAAAAAACAATCTTGGGTGATCCTTTTATCCTTTCTTTTTCGTTGTTGTTGCAAAAGGTAATAATAACTTAATTAATGACCAGATAATCAGTCCCGCAAATTCTTGCCACAACTCGAGCAAATTATGTACGAAACCCACTTTTGTCTTGATTTTTAACGGCGACATGGAAATAACGTTCGTATGCCCGACACATCGGCGGACTTAATTTTTCACTCTTTGTTTTAATAGTAAAATTTTCAAACATATAACAAAAATTAATTCGATTACTTTTAGAAATGCGAGGTATTATTATGATGTCAATATTATCTACACGGAAATAGAAATAAATCAATTTTCAAAAAACCATTATGAAAACTTAAAAGTAGGTTCCAACCCACTTGATGTAATATTTAAATTATTTGCTAGCAACAGATTTATCATTGTACGCATTTAAAAATACTCTGTCTGTTTGCTTTTATATATCACACTCATTATAGATAGAACGTTCAACAAGCAATGACGTGCAGTGTTAAAAAGTATACCGGCGCATCCAAAACATGTTTCAACCTGCATATCTAGGTAAAGTCGCGCTAAACCAGTTATGAAACGTTTATGGTTAATGAGTAGTTATCGAATACTTTTTGATAATACAACTCATTATTATTTGGCAAAAACCATACCAACCAGAATCTTTATCCTGGCCTCGTACTTAATATTATTTTAGCTTAAAACATTTGTCTGTTGTCTTAATGCAAACTGGGTAAGCAAGCAAGTCACTAAAGAAGCGAAGTTGTTGATGAAAGGAATAGAGGAGGTCACTTAGCTGCCGAGAACAATAAAAAGACTATACCAGTGGGAAAGATAAAGCGAAACAATTCTGAAGCAGTTGTTTTGATCGTAAGCGTTTCTGCGAATGCAGTTATTTCAATTGGCAGGTACTTCTCAAATATTTGCAGAATTAATTGTAGCAATGTAACCTTTTTGGAATCTGTATGAATTGCAAATGTTTTTGAAATAAAGTTCTACAAGGATGACATGATTTTTTTTTACACTACCATTGTTCAATCAACACTTTCCATGTTTCGTAATGGGAACATTTTAATTAGGAAGACAAATGTGCTCTTAAAAAATGTACAATAAAAAAGCAGAAACGGTAATACTATCTAAAAAAACATTTTTTTTCACGCGCAATAACAAAAAAAAAAATAATTAATAAATCATGTCCCTAAAACCATTATGTCTAGGATAATAAAATTTATGATTTCGTAAGATTAGTAACCCCCTCTATCATCGACATTTAGTTGATCTGCTCCTGAAGAATAATTATTTAATTTTTTGGGTTTATTTGTGAAATTACTGATAAATAATAATTATTTTCCTCATCAACAATTAAAGTTCGTATGTATTAAGATATGTTAAAATATTATTATATCAAAGAGGGGAAAGAGAGATTCATAGTTTCTTTAAAGAAGTTTTAAAAATTTTACCATAATTAGAATATATTTCACACTTAGGTCATGTGCTTTGTGCAAATCTCCTGTGCAATTGCATTTAATGTGGGAATTTTGTGGATAAACGTATATATATATGTTATGAAAATATTTAAGATGTTTATTATAAAAAATAAAAAAGAAATTAATTCTGGCTTTAGGCAATGTATTTGAGTAATCGGGAATATTTGAATTTAAAATCCAATTTTCAGACTAAAATTATAAGTTAGCATAGCAAAAAAATTGAGAAAAAAAATTATTTCATCCACCAATTTTCAGGTTATATATATATATATATATATATATATATATATATATATATATATAGGTATATATGTATATATATATATATATATATATGTGTATATATATATATATAGACATATATATAAAATGTACACATATATATAAAAATGTATCCGTACATATATACAATAGAACCCCTATGATTTTCAACTGAAGGGATAATACTGTTTTCTTTATTCCGCTAAATCAATTAGTACTATTTCTGAAGTAATCACCTTTGAAACGCGCTGAAAAAATTACTTTTTACAATATCCCTTCATAATAATTACACAAAACGTTTGTGAAAAAGTAAATACACTGACCATATTTAATAGCTTATCGACTCAAACCTATGAACATTTCATATTTACATATCTAATTATAAGACTATGGATTAAGTAGATTTTGAGTTATTAAAGTGGCAGTCAGGAGGACAAAAACTAATTTATTTTGCTTTTAAGGTTTTCTGTTTTTCGCTACCTTACTTATCAGTAGATTTTCTAAAAAGAGAGGGAATAAAATTAATCTTTATAAAAATATAATATATGAAAACACGTCCCCACATGTTTACAATTCCTCAATTCGCATAATTGCTAAAAACACAACTACGTTTTCAATAAATAACAAAGATATGTAATATAAACGTTTAATAACCAATGGTGAGATACTTCATCCTTTTTAGAATACTCGAACTCTGATTTACATTTCATTTACTACGAAATCTGGTAGCTTTGGATAGTTTTCAGGACAAACGTACTCACAAGAATCAAAATATTAAGTGAAATGGACGGTACTAATTTCCTCATTCAACACCATTTTTAGTGGGACATTTTTCGATAATTATGAACTTGTCATTACAAAATAATATTAGTCTTAATTTACTTAATCTGTGAAGATCATTGAATCAGTAATAGTTCAGTAAATAACCTAACTAACAATATTAAAGCCTTGAGTATTTAGCCAACATCATTCGACCACTACACAATTCAATGTAATAATATTTACTTTAGATCAATTAAATTGTTAATTAAAAAAAGTTCTATTTAAAAAAGTACAAAAATCTTATAACTTGTTTTGACCATTGAAATATTGAAAGTAACCTGATTTGTTTGGTCATTGAAATATTGAAAGTAACCTGATTTGTTGTTATTAGCGGTAAATTATAATACCGCTAATAAAATTGGATGTTGTATATACAATAAGATACTCTCAAGAGTTTACAGAAAAATGGTGTTCAAATGCAAATATGTCCACGAATTAATTTTTATTTGTATTTAATTGATTAGTGTCCCAATATTCGAATTGAAATCATAGTTACTCGTCTAAAATAAGCATAAAGTGTGACACTAAATTCCAAATACCTATGTTTTCAATATTTCGAATCTATAATTGCCATAATATATGAAACTAATTATCAATACCAATTTATTTAAAACAATTGTTTTGTTTAAGGTTCAAAATACATACAAATTATATATATATATATATATATATATATATATATATATATATATATATATATATATATAATTATATAAATAAATACGAATTATTAACGAAAGCAGTTTTCGGTTAATAATTGTTAATCATCAAGGAGATTTTAGTTTATAATCCGTAAATATATTGTTTGTTACAGGCACAAACAATTAAAAATGAAGATTGCTATTGGTATTTAGTTTTAAATGCCAGATTAATTTACTTTAACTTGACTAGACTAAGTAGGGTCCAGTTTAATCATTAGCTCGTTATGTTGTCTTTTAATATTATAAACATATTTTATATACCAATGACTGGTTAATTTCAATGGATATTTTGTGCATACTTCATAGAACGATAATTTTTTGGGGTTTTTACTGAACTCTATTATGTCCATTAGATGAAATTGTTTGTAACCGTTCAACGTGTGTGCGCTAGCCTAGTCAGAAATATATTATTTTTTCAGCATTTTTATCATAGATGCAGAAGAAAACAGTAAGTTAAGTCGACTATCGTCTTATCCTAAGAAGGTTCAAAGGCATGGCCGAAACGTAATTTAACTTACATCGTCTTTTAACCGTGGATCTGTGCGTGAAGCGGTCGCCTAAGAAGCAAAGTTGGTTGAAATTTGGCTCGTTTCTAACTTTGAGTATTATTTTCCGTAAATATATTGGAAACAACTTGATGAAATCTGCAAGTTTAGTAGCTAAGTAAATATCATGATATTTTTATATTTTTCCTAAAATAAATTTTTGAAATGATACGTTGCGCTTCAGTAAAAAAATTATTTTTTTGACCTATATAATCTATGGTATTACCTATATAATATATGGTATTTTATATGGCAAAAGTAATCAATTTCGATTTCTAATTCTGATTTCACACCCTACTTCAGTATTAATCATGCATTTATTAAAAAAAAACTGTCGCTGCATAAGTTATTTCAGTAAAATTATTTACAGGGACGAACTCACTTTTAAGTAAGCAATAAATTTAACAGAACAACAAATTAATTAAACCTAAAGTAAACAAAAGACGCTACGAGGCAGATTCCACGTGTGCTGGAAAGACACTTTAAAAGTTTGTCTATATCAAAATGTTAGAAGGTGTTAAAATTATAGTCTAGTGTAATAAATGTTATGTATAGATGATCATCTCTCGATTTTAATTATAATAGCTACTTTAATATACTCGTAGTTCTCTTCGCATTATGGTTACAAAGATCGCATGAACTAATTTTGATAACAAAACACGGCGCTGAAAGAATAGCTATATATAAAGAGTTACAGACATCGACAAATAATTATTCAATGAATCTTTAGCATAATTTAAAGAAAGAAAATATTTAATCAAATCGATTGGAGATAAAAATCTTTGAAAACCATTAAACGACTTTAATATTTAATTTTTCACATCGTGTTTGTTTATTCCGATGCTATTTTAAACATTGAAACTTTTCGCGCCTGTTTATGTTTTTCTAGGCGTATTATACTACCTACGGTAAGTTTACTCCATACATATTTAATTTGACATTTGCTCATTTCTTTTTATCTATATTATGCTTACATATTGTTTTACATAAGCATAACCATAATTTTGACCACTTTACATAAGTTTTCATTTTATATATGTCAATTTATATATTTTTTGTCTTCGTTTCTTTATATCAATTACGCTAGTCTTTCAATTAAAGAAAAAACATATCGGTATAGCTATAGAAAGTATAAATATTAAAGGTTCGCTATAATTATGGTTTTGATTTACTGGGGTCAAGAAAAAAAAAATTGTGAATATTTAAATGGAAACCCCAATATTATTTATTTATTGACGATAATAACGAACCAATTGTCAATAAAGTGGGATACGTTGATAAAAACAAAATTTAAACATCTTCAGCCAGCAAAAGTTTAATGGGAAAAAATGAGGTATTGCTGGGTTTTTGCGATAGTTTGTATAATATATTTTACACACATTTTTCTAACAAAATAAACTTGTCCTCACGCAAAAAGCTTACAGGCATGGTGGCCACGGAATAATTTTCATGTTTGCTCGTTGAAATATCGACTGCATAAATACTTTGGTTAATTGTTTTTTAAGTTAGCTGTCTCGAAACTAATTAATGCAATATCTGACACCAGTTACTTGGTAAATATTATGATGTGTAATATTACAAGACCGAAATATTTTATAATAAAATACAATTATTGTAATATTAAGAAATGGAGAGGCAGGTACCCATCACGTAAACATTATATTTTGAAACGTGTAGTGTATTTTTTAATTAGAAAAATGTTGAATATATTTGGCGTTAATTTTGTAGAAATTCATTATTCACAATTAAGTGAAACTACTTGATGTAGTATTATTTCTACTTTCTTTAATTTCTTTAACCACGACCTAGGTTTCGTTGTATTACAACATCTTCAGGTGAGATATTAGCAAAGATATTCATTATATAGTGGGATATTAGCAAAGAGATCTTTGCTAATATCCCACCTGAAGATGTAATACAACGAAACCTAGGTCGTGGTTAAAGAAGTTAAAGAAAGTAGAAATAATACTACATCACGTAGTTTCATTTAATTGTATAGAAAAATGTTATTAAGGAGTAATTATAAACTTATTATTTTAGTCTGCTAACACGCCAACAGCGATTCTTGATGGACTTTGCTACCCGATTAACCGTAAGGCGTACTCCAGAATCCGTATTTGCTAATTTGCTATGCTGATTGGATTAAGCGTCGCTGTTTTGATTACTAATGATAATCAATAGTAATGATTAAGAGATATCAGGGCACAAAACTTGACTTTTGATACTTGCATCGATGTGTTTAGCTACA
This sequence comes from Druceiella hillmani, assembly GCA_039881145.1. Taxonomy (NCBI): domain Eukaryota; kingdom Metazoa; phylum Arthropoda; class Insecta; order Lepidoptera; family Hepialidae; genus Druceiella; species Druceiella hillmani. Next base: position 1,459,958 of record JAYKKI010000002.1, read on the forward strand.
AAATAATTGACGGTTCTAAGTTCATCACGTGCTTATCTATTTCTACTGAAACCAAATTTTCTTTCAGATTAAATTTCCATTTTTTTTTTAAATTTAGTCAGTCTGCTATTTGCACATTGTTCAAATATTTTACTTAAAATGTCGAGCAATGAAGTTAGATTACGATGCTGGTGTCAAGAAGAAGAATACATCAATTTGAATAATTACATTTTAAAATCGAGTAAGAAATTTTGCAACCTCAAGTTGTCTAACACTCTATTTATCATTTTCCGTAAGTGTTGGATATAATTTTGCACTCCTTTAATCATTAAATCGTCTAACGTAAAGAATTGATCGATATATCACATACAGCTAAATTGATCGATTTTATTTTCATCCCCGTTTGCATTTTCGTTAGTACCTTATTCATTAACTTTCTACCGATACCGATAAGATTATTATTAAAGTTGTTAAGCTGTATCTCATTTGCAAATATATTCTTACCGTAAGTCAATGAATTAATGTTGATAGTTTAATTTTTTTTATATAATATTTTCCTTCCCCTGCAGACTGTTGATGCTATTATGATAATAATTCATTCTTTTAGTAGCTATCGTTTATGTTCTTCACACTTTCAATTGCCATGTTGCACATATTTGTGTATTTTTTGTGGCTTTGAAGTGTATATTTTGTTTAACAGTTTGTCGGTGGAAATAATTACACTTATGTAATCTACCAAGCTATGTGGTTTATTTTCTTTATGGTTTATTTAATCTTTAGTGCAATGTCATAATGAGATTAAAAACATTATTAAAAAAGTAATTTAAAGAAGATTTTTGCAAATAAATTTTAATAATATCATCAAAGAGCCATAGGACCCACATATAAATTAATTATCTAACGTAATCATGTTACAAGGTAAGTGAAACCTAAGCACTGTTATTTTCAATATTTCTTCTTACCCTCTAATTAGAGCACAATGTTTTTACCAGAGCACTTTGAGAATTTGAGAACAGCATATGCTTAGCTCAATAAATTATTCTTTTAACTATTTAATTAATGTATGTTGTGTTATAAAATAGGAACACGTGGCAGAAAATTTAAGTAATTGTTTAAAAAAACGGCCCCCGGAAAAGCTAATAATTCATGTTGTGTACCTATGAAAATTAAAAAAAAGTATTAGGAAGGTATTTTTTAATTTTGATTTTTTTTACCGAAAATTTATATTACAATATTTTCCAGTGTAGTCTACAAATTATATATGTACTTTAGGATAATGTTTTTATAAAAACTGATCTTTTACTCTTATTTCGCTGTATGTTTTCATAGATTATTGTTAATGTCAGACTTATTTTTTTCTAAAAGTTAGAAAAAGCTTTAATGTTAATATCCGTTATAAGTTGGCCGCTCACGAAAGGATAAGATGGCCAATTTAATTTCTGGGTGATTTTTTCTCTCCCATTTCTTTTTTCGATACCTTTTTCTTGTAAGTTTTTCTTTACCGCTTCTTGTTTCTTCATTTTCCTGCTATAAGGATTGAAAAAATTGTTGAACATTGTGCAATTCTCATGCAGTCATAATTTACAAAAAAATACATTGAAGCTAATCTTTTATTTTTTAGTCTCGTAGTAATTTACGCTGCATCCCACATCATATATATATATATACATATATATATATATATATATATATATATATACACACATACATATATACATATACATACATACACACACACACACACATATATATATATATATATATATATAATCTTCGGGACAGTAATTTCTACTGGCTAATTTTACCGTTTTTTTTTCTCAGAACTTCAGTCTCATTTAATTTTCTGATTTTTAATATTTATTTTTTTCTACCTAATCTAGTTACTTTTACTTTCCTTTTCCTTTTTTCCACTAATGTAATCCAGAGATGTGATTACCTTTGCTACTTGCTTGAACCGTTTCTGAACGTTAGTAAGTAGCACAACTTAGTAAGTTTCACAACCAGGCAGGTGTCAGTCAGGTATTTTGAAGGCGTGTCTTTTTGTGAGCATCTGATTAGATTTTGACGTTGAAGGCACTGTTGGTGATAGTTTTTCTTAACCAGTTAAGGTGTAGATTCCCAAGCATCATTTAAACCTCTTCTGTAAATCTGTAATTTTTAAGATTATAAGATATGTAAGCCTAATCTGAAAAGTATAATCTGGAATATAAATTTAGCGCCACTTACGAATTTGTTATTCGATCTGAGGTTATACTATCGAAAGGTTTTATTCAACGTATTCAACGAAAAAAACATGATAAGTTTTAAATATATGAACACTACAACATAAAATATGTTTGTAAAACAATACGTTTTAAAACATTTTTGAGATTAAATTTGGTTCATTTTATTTTTAACAACAACAGTAATTGCCCTGTACTACATAAAACGACGAAGCATCATATATAGACACGAAACTAATAAACACTGCAAGCGTTGTAAAGTAAATGCAGTAGGCAACCAATGGTGCCAAAATTATCATGGTAAGAGAAAACCTGCTTGCTCTTAGTGAGGTCCCTCACTTATACGTAAAATGCATTATAATCGGCGATTTCATGCACCAATCAAGGATTGTCATTAAGTGAGCCGTAGAAATATCAATAAGTCTTATTCGGTACGTATTGTTTGATAGAACTTTATACATTTAACATTTTAATACTCCAATGGAAATAAGGGATTGATGTGCTTGGTTTGTAAAATATTAGTGATAGATATAGTGTTTTTAAAGGTTAAGGTAAAATATCAGTGATAGGTATAGTGTTTGTATAGGTAAGAAAACAATTTTTTCTACATAGTATAAAATGTATTATTTTATTCTGATCAATATCCAAGGTTTCATTCCATTCAGTTTAATACAATTAAAACAATTAGATGAAATATATTGACAATTATCAATAGAATAAAAATACAATATTTAAATATTTATTAAGCACAAGTGGTTCTTTTAAATTCTAATCATGTCAAGTTTAATCCAAAATTGAAATTTATGGTCAAAGTCAGTCTGCAATTTGAATTTTTTAAAATTCATTTCAATAAGTTCTATTCCTAATTGTGAATGTTTCTGAAATTTTTGTATTTATCTTTATTTATGAAAGATTTGGGAAAGGTTTTCTAAAACAATTATCGTTATTTTCATTAAGTTTTTAGAACTATAGTTTTGTGTAAACAGGTGAACTGAGCCTAGAAATCTGTTGTGAAGTTTGGAAAGTAATTGTGCAAGTGATATCCATTTGAAATGAAAATGTATAGATCGTATACATACTTAGCATTATTTGCTGTTAATTTTTTTATGAAATGAGCGAGTTACTGAAAGAGATATTAGGTTCATAATTATATATTAAATAAGAAAAGAATTAAAAATTTATGAATCTTAGAAAATGTATGACCAAAATCCACAAATAGAAACACTGTTCATGAATATTTTGAACACTAAATTTGATTCATAGCGATCGGTAAAGGATTTTAATTGGACAAATTATTTTCTACTTACCTAAAACTTTTAACTCTAGATGGGGAAACACCGATTTTCCATTGAGCATTTGCACTATGCGACGCTTATTTTATAAGGTGAGATATAATTGGAGAAAATATCGGAGTGAGCATAAGATAATTAAACAACGTGCTAATGAAATTTTTGGTAACTGAACATGCTCATGGACCTAAGTTACTTTGATTATATTAGCAGCAAAATTTCGTCGAACTGTTCGGTAAAAATATACAAAAGATCAAAAGAAATAATAGTATGAATTTGATAAATCTAGAATGCTATCTGAAACAAGATAGGTTTCAGATAGCATTTTATTTTTTAGCTGAATAATTTTGTCATGGAGCGAAATGCATAAGGAAAGTATAGAAAGCTTGCCCAATATCATTGGAGAATAGGAAGACTAAATGGACTAAATGGAATAAATTATAGTGAAATTGAAAGAAAACGAAGGAGTTTAAATTATCTGCGGATATATTTGCGATAGGAATCTACTAATTAGCCCCATTTAACAAAAGTTGCTAGTGATAGTTTATTAATTTCAGTATGTAGTTTAGTTATTTATATTTTGATTCTAAATTTCATCTCTATTTCTGAGTTCCTGAATTTTTATTCTTTCTTAATATTCTAGACACTCTATTTTAATGGTTTCTATTAAAACCGGGAAATTTCTCAAATCTTTTCTTTTTTTGTTCAAATTTGATTGTTGAAAAAATTATAGGTAAACTTTTCAAATTTGAATTATTTTTTGTGAGGCCTTTCCAAATTAAATATAAGAAATTGTTTAAACAAATTTTTATTTTCATAATATTATTTCTTAATAAATAAATAATATATTTATTAAAGGGCAATTTACATCTGTTACTAATTTACAATAAATTATTTATTAAATTTATTAATATACCGAATAACCCAATGTCTTTAAAGTAACGTTGTTCCATCCACACCTACGACTTATTTGCGCACCTGTACTATAAAATTATGAAATTTGTAATTAAATTTGTCTTAATAATGTATGTGTTTTCACTGACAATTCTTGTTTATTCTACATTTTATTAAATTTGGAAAGTTCATGTAGCTTCCCTGAAACCATTTTTGGTGTGTTTTATAAAAGTGCAACGCAGTTATTTAACATAAAAATTGTAACTGCGTGATTGTATTCAAAATATTTCCCACTCTTACAAATTCCACTTCCTTAATAATCTTATTAAAGTATCTGTATCACCAAAGATATTAAATGTATAATTGAATATATAATTAAAATGTATGACAGAACTGGAAAAGAAATTATTTTTATTAGTAATGACACAAAGATTTTATATATGGTTCACATTTAATATAATTGCGTTTAATTTTATCCAATTCAACATTATTTTATGCAAAGTATTTTAAGGGATAAATATACCTTGATTGCATTTATAATATCACTTAAAATTTTTGAGAATTTTATAGTTATTGCTAATCGGTAATAAAAAAACATAGAATGTATGTGAAAAGACTGGCCGTTTCAACGTCAAAGGTTATGCAAACTGTATGCTTGCAGAACAAAAATTATAATCGTTAACTGATATTATGGTTTTTACAATTTGTGCTTTAATTATCTGTTCTCTTAAAACAGTTCTTCAATGAATTAACTTTATTTATTTCAATTAATTTTTTTTAATTATGAAGTCTAGTCATTAATTTAAAAACCCGATATGGCAAGGGAATTTATTAATTATTATTTGAAATAATATTTTTCTGGTCTTCTGCAAATATTTACAGTTCCGCATGCACGCAACTAAATATTTTAAATTAAGTGAGAACCAAATCGTATTGCACCACGAAGTATTTAACAGAAAAATGTAGTCGTTATGGATGAAATATTTTTTAACTTTCTAATTTCAAGACAAGGGTTTCAAATATATGAAGAATGTGTTATTACAGCATGACTCCTATACCTAATGTCTTGTAATTATAAAGAAATAGAAGTGCGGTGAATACGTTAATGACTCTTTATTGGTCTTTGTCACTTTTTTTTTTATTTTTATCATATAATAAGGGTAAAAATGTTTGAAGGAAAACATTATTAATTAAATTTGTAAAATAGGATGTCAAATTTTATCAGGTACAAAATTACAAGGCAGTTTTATTATGCTGCTGATCATTTCATTTTATCTACTGAACAAATAAAGTCCTAAAAACTTAATATCGTGTCTAAGTAAGGGGGCATAACCAATGACACCAAAATACCGGGTAGAAATTTCTAAGATTGAAGGTAAACAGTAAGAAGTGAACGATAAAATTGGCTTGAAAATATTGTAAATACGCCATAGACGGTTCAATGTTGTATAATGTAAATTATTAGGCAAATAGTTGCCTAGTAAATCTTGTAGTTAATTAAATGTTGATAGCTCAAAGCCCACTGTCGTACTTTAAATGCGCACTGTATGTTAATTAGTTAGAGACAGTTTTTCTAAATAACCATTTTCATCACTCGGTGTCAAAATATTCTTTAAGCGTACATGAATATATTTCATTTGTTATTTGGTAAGAAACATTTGAAAACTTATGTTTGAGATATAATGAGACGTCATCGACCTGATATTGACGTCCTTGGCATTTTCTGCACGTGGGCTTTTTCTTTTCATAGCAAAGTACGCTGTTAGAATTTATGATCGAATACTTTTACTAGGGGTTCATTGTATCGAGAACCCTGGTGGAAAAGTGGTCATTTATTTGTTGCGCAGTGAAGCAAATGTGTTGCCTAAATCTCTAAATGTTATCATTCAGATTTACTTCACTATTAGCTGATAAAATGGTTTTGTTTTAACGACACTATCATTTTATGATTAAAAATTTTAATTATATTTTTTTAACCGTATGTTATATTAACATAAAATTATCTTTAGGTGAGAAGATCGTAGTTACAAACTCCTCAAATTCTATCTTCTTAGGTATATCAAAACTTTTTAAAAGTTTGGTTACAATGAGTCAATAAATCCAGAATTTGCTTTTGCTTCTGTAATTACTGATCACTGGCCAATGTAAGTATACAATTTACGTCTGGTTGAATTTTACGCAATATTGAAACTCAGAAAATACTCTATGCGTGTCTTTTCTATGAAAACATTGCACAAAAATATTAAAATTAATCTTTCTGATTAGTCATGATGTATTCTTCAAATCAAATTACCAGAAGATTTTAAGTATAATTTTACAAAGTTGTGGAATATAATGTTCCTAAAGAACTAATAAGAATTTTTCTTTGTCTTTAAATGGTCTATTTTTTAGAATTGGCGTCTTATTGTTAGGAAATTATGTATTGATGCATGAACTTATTTTGAAAGATAACCTCATGTTAATAATTTGATAATTCGCATGTCTTGATATTTAGTATGATGTCTTAAATATTTATTTTATCATGTATAAATCATGTGGTATTAATGTAAAACAGAACATTTTTGACCTCTACCTTTACAAAATGGGTATTATTTTAATTTATGGAACTGTTAGCTCAAAATTACTTTAGATCTATTTGATTCAGCTGATGATATTTATTTCACCAAAGTTAAGTAATATTAATTTTTTTAACCATTTAGTCCTTTCGATTTAACTTTCATGATAAGCGTAAATAAAAAAAAATTAACTTTTTCGTATGTGCAACATTTATTTTGTACCGAGTATACATCAAAACTATGGAACACATTAACTTTGTTAATAATATAGCCTCTATTCTATAATTGTAGTATTTCATAAGTAATTTTCGAAAGATGGAAAACTTATAAACTCCTGTTTACTTTTTAGAGATCAAAATTTTAAAAACCCACCTGAGTAAGAAATATATTCTTTAAATTTAAAATTTTTGTCGTAGTAGTAGTCGAAACTATGAATATTTTTTTCTGATTTATAAATCATGTTTTATTCTTGCTAAAGCTAGGTAAGTACATAGCATTTAGAGATTTTCATTTATTACGTATACTTATCTAAGCAAACAAGAAAAATGGATATTACCACGATTTAAAAAAGCACCCTAAGCGTACGAGTTTATTATATTTATACGTCATATTTGCTCCAACATTGGTTCCTATACATAGTTATAACATTATATGCAATAACGTAATCAATAAATTTATTATATATCTTACCTGTTGTTTTTATAATGATGCGTTGCTGTCGTTCTGCTTGTGCGGTAGTTCAAACTTATCACACAGTACGTAATATACGTCTTTTGTTTTCTTATATAATTTATTAGTATAAGATTAGACCTTTTATTTCTTTAAATACGAATTTAATTGACAATCGTTTTGTTTCAATTTTGTTTACTCTTTTTGTTCCAATATTATCTTATATGATCGACACAATGAGTCGCACTCACTAACTAACTCACAACTACTCGACACAATGAGTCGCACTCACTAACTAAGCACTAACTTACATGTTATAATATGATTACATATAGCGAATTTTTATATCGGGTCGAGAATAGAATTTGAACTTAACCAGAGGTTACTTGTTTTTGTTATCTATGTATTGGTGGACACATTGCATATATATTTTTTCCTCGCCTTTATCCCATATAGGAATGTCAATGCATGATTTTGGTATAAGGTTAAAAAATATAATACATACACTGTTCCAATTCATAATTTATTTCATTATCAAATCAATATACAGACTGAACAGTAGTTTTTCCACCTTAATTCTACAAAATGTGAAATAATGAACGAAACGTAATGTTTTTTTATAAATTTCCCCACGTTTCGTAAACCGGGGTTACATTGACGCATGGGGCTATTTTGAATGAAATTTCTAATAAACATTTAATATATATGCCATTTTAGCAAAAACTGAACACTTTTTTAGAACTTTTTTTTAATGTTAGCAACTGATGTGACTAACGACGACATACAAAAAAGCTGGAGTCTCGGAACTATAAAAATTGTACCGAGAAAAGATTAAACGAAGTTGTCACTCAAATGATTATCGCTGAATTGCTCACACGAGGTACTTCCAAATATTATGAAATACCATTAGTTAAATTACACAACAAGTACAAAGGCCGTCATTACAATATTTATGATTTTGACATTAAATTTGAAATTGTAAATTAAGTAGTCAGTATCTTTCTTCAACATAATTTTGTGCGTTCAAAACTAATTTTAATAGTAAAAGATTTAAATTTTCTTGGTGAAATGCATAACTCTTTTATAATCTTTCTTACGGTTTTAACATTTTTTATAAGTTTTACCTATGTATATAATAAATGCTAGTACCTTAGTAAAGTAACTGAACTATTTATCAACATCCGTTTCATAGATTTTACGAACTCAAAAAAATTACTTAATATTATTCAAAATTATAGTTATTGAGAATTAAAAATAAATAATATGTAAACAACCTTTAATAATGCGCTGTACCGTCAAAATGACCTTGAGTATTTGGGCGGAGCCAAACTATACTAACTCCGCACTTCTTTACAATAGTTACATATACCACTGCTTAATGCGATCGAGTCAGGTTATATGTGAAATATAATATCGTATATGAAATTTTAAGATGAAAATAGTATTAATTTAAAATTATTTAAAATGTTGTTTTATTAGTTTGTACTTCGGTAAATTGTGGTATGTATATTTGAACTAAAATTGCAGGTGATTTGAAAAGTATTTTACTTGTTCGTTTAAAGGTGGAATTAATCCAACAAATTATTATTATATTTTCATTATCTTTACGTTATATCTTTTTCACACTCGTAAATATTTGCTTAAATTCAATTTTATGTAAGAAAATAATTGTAAAATATTTAAAAAAAGTCAAAACTGAGATTTAAGTTAAAATGACATGCATATGTGTAAAATAATAAGACAAGTAAAAATAATTTTGCAAAGAAAGAAAAAGATAAGTTGTAAAAGTCTAAGTATGTAAAAAGTAGTTTAGATATATATGGAAATTTGATATACTATACCAAAGGTTTTAAAGAGCATAATATTTACGCGTTTGTCTGAAGTAATTTTAGACACAATAACACAGATATCGATGACACCGTCTTCAATATGTTCCCTGTACCAGATTAAAATCCCAAAAAAATTATTGATTAAAATGCCATCGAAATTACTTTGATAGTAGCTCAAAATAAAAAGTATCGCAAATAAATGTCGTTCTGAATTGTTGAATTATATGATATTTTTGAAAGGCACATGGATGACGGTCCAACACCACCTAACTGCACCTTTTACTATGGTTCGGAACACACAGAGTATGCGAACGAAATAACTGTGAGTTGCATGCAATGGAATTGTATTTAAATCACATATACTTGGAAACCTTGTACATATTTATCTGAACTTATTTTATAAAATTGAAAATTACAAATATCCTAAGAAAAACTAAAAATATGGTTAATATTAAAGTTTATATATCATAATAACTACCTGCATATCATAAAACATTTCTAGAGAAAGAGTTTTAACAACGATTTAAAAAGACTAGACAACTAAAGAAATGTGGATGGCTAATTGGGCCTGTAAGTGTAATTTTATATTAAGTTAGTTATAGCAGTAATTCTAACGTCACTATCCTGCAAATTTCCATAATATTTGTTCAATATATTTTGTCTGGTGAATTAAAATGTAACTGTTACATTTTCCTAATAAAAATGTTTCATCGCAGTCAATACCTTCGTTTTTGTGCGTATTCAATAAGTTTGATATTTTAAAGTCTCCTCATCAATATAACTCTTAAAGACAATCGACTTTATTTCTTCTTGATAGTTCAAAGGTGTAAAACCATACAAGAATATTTTCTTCAATTATTTTGCAATGTGCCAATTTATTTCATGTTGCCAATTTATTTCTTGTTATATTTGTGAATGTTGGGGTTTCTATATTAATAGTCGGCATATCCTTCGATTTAATAAAGACTCATTTTGAAGCGTGTATTTTAGATTAGGCTCACAGTCCACGGAGATGTCTGTGGGCTGAAATAAATTACGGGAGCTCTAGAAGGTGTTAGGTATTAACGATCCACACTTAGACTCTATTAGGTTCGTCAGGACGTAGTTTCTCTACACTGTTGATTCTATGTTGCATTCTGATTTTTATCACTGATCTGCATTTTGCTTTTTACCATATTTCTGATTTTAGTAGGTTGGCACCGAATGTCATTTTAGTTCTTTTGATCATCTTTGCTGATAAATCTTCATGTGGAATAATTTTCACAGTCGTTTAATGTAAAAGGCAATCTAAATGAAATGATAGCACTTCTGTTTTATACTTTAGTGCCAAAATAAAGAATTTCTGGTAAATACTTTTGTGGTTAAAGGACAATTTTTATCTTACCAAATAACAAACAAACGTCTCTTAAGCGAGTAACGTGTAGCTGTCCATGAATATTTTAACACCGATTGTGATGGATATTTAATTAATATTACGATTTTTTTTTAAATATATTCATTATTCGTTTTAATACCTCATGAGATCCTAATTTAAACGCAGTAATAGGACATTTTTACATATCTTCCATAATTTCATCTCTTTGTTTTATAACCCTACCAAAATTAAATGCAATTAATAAGTTCTCTGTAACTCCATTTGCAATATTGTTTCTCGTTGTTCTTGTCCTTTTAACTAATTATGAGAAATGTTTGTAAATTTTGATTTCGTTATTACTTCGTCATTGAATTCGGATTTTCAATAATTTTCGCCTTATGTTTCTTGATTCCCTTTGCTTGAAAAAAGACGCTTCCGTTTCAAATGAATTTTCTAAACCTGGATAATTTTTTGCTGAAATTGTTTTTTTGTCCTTATGGACTTTTTTCTATTATCGATTAGATAAGTTATTTCCAAGTTTTTTCTAGTGTTGAACAATATTGAAGTACCCGCACATTTCAATTCATACTGATTTCTTTGGCTAAAATTGATCCTTTTTCCACCAGTTTACCTACTATACCATGGTAGTGTATTTTTACATTTCATCAGTGTCATGAATTAGAAAGCAGGAATGACTCGCAAAATTGTTTTATTTCAAATACTGCTCTAAAATAAATTGTTTTAAACATTCATTTAAATAACATGTACATTTTATATGATGTCCAAACCTATAATATGAAGCTAATACGAGGGCATCGTTTAATGAATATATATTTGTTTTGTCACTTTTCCTTATGTTTATCGCAATTGTTTTGGTTAATACTCCCTTCATAGACAGTATCTCATTTTTAGCTTATTAGTTTTTAGTATTTTAATCCATATGTAGTATCTGTTATCAAAGATTGCAATTTGTTGCAAAGATTTATAGTATCCTATATATAGATTTATAGACATCTAATATTTCCAAGAATGAAATTCATATAAGGTCTTCTCTCCAGTAACTTTAAATATGTGCTTGAATCACCGTTAGAAATTATTTTCCGGTAAATTATGTTAAGCATCTCAATCAACATTTGGAATACATCTTTAATTATATTTGATTCTATTCTAAAAGATGGTTCAATAAAATTAAAGGGTTGAGTTTAGTCATTATTTTAGCATTATTACTACTAACATAACCTAATTGTGTAAAATATTGTGTTGACACTTTACATTTTTCTCCTTTTCTAAATATGACATTCTCTTTATATATATTTTTAGTGAAATTTTGCATACATACAGAATACATAATTTTTACAGCATCTATTTTTTTAAACCGCATCTATAACGTTCATATTGCTGTTGTGAATTTTTTTTGGTTTTAATGAAATATTTCCATTTCAAAATAATCCTTGTAGCCGTGAAAATCCGCATTTCATTCTTATTATTCCGGCCACAGAACACATATTTAAATACTTTTTGTTAGCAGGGTAGTCATAATTTATAGCAAATATATTATATATTTGATATAATAATTTGAACTGAGAAATGATTAATGAGAAACGTAATGTTTTAAAAATTTTAAAAATCACCATTATATTTCGCATTTATAATTTTGATATTTTTTATACCCCATTGGACCATAAGTCGATATTTCTTGCAATCGTTGGAAAAATAATGTCCATGATACATCAGTCGATATTATTGAGTTCTTGCTTCATTTTTATGCCAGAAAAAATGTTCATTTTATATCATTAAAAAATTTACAGAATATTATTTTCCTTTCAAGGCGAATAATATTAGACCTAATGAATTATAGGATAAACTTATTAGAATATTATGTTTATTAATATTATCTAGCCAGGGTTAAGATGATAACAGATTACTTTTATTGGTTATGTGAGAGGGACTATCAGGGACTATGAGGGATATATATCTAGACCATAGCAAAATTAATTTCGATTGAGTTATTGAGGTTTTTACAAAGTATATATGCTAATGAACGTATATGGTGACATAATTTGTTTTGTCTAATGCACATATTTGCACGGATACATGATTTGCTTTGTCTAACATACACGTATTTGGAATTTTACTTGTTTGTTTTAGAGGTATTCAAATGCCGATTAAAGGTCGCCTCTAAGTCTGTGGTTTGTGGATTCTTTTTTTTGCTACTTGCATATCGGGTAAGTTAAATTTTTCCACCTAACAGCAAGAATTAATTGCGTTTTGATTGCTTTGGAATTATGCTTAGTTCATAGTTGCATTTTAAAAATTTGATTTCTAAAACACAATTTTATATTTTTTTTCTAATTTTATTTTCGTTTATTTTTATATGTATTATTTGTTTTGAAGGTAACTGTTAGCTCTCTAAAATCCATACTTTTAATGATAGTATTTGCGAAAGTAACAATATATGGGTAGCATTTTTCATGTTTTTCGTCTATTATTATTTTATTACGTATCAGAACATTTTGTAATAAAATGAGTAAAAATAGGCTGATATGCGTTTAGTTAAATACTATCTGTATTATCCAAAGACTCGCTAACTACAGTTCAAGGGCGCCATTCATTGTAAGATGATTCTGTGAGATTTTGCGAGGAGGTAAAAAATTATTATATTCACAAATTAAACTAAGGATAGAAATTATGTTCTTCTTGATTAAGCTATAACCCATACTGCCAAATAAACTCATAGAAATTGCAGTTTTTGGACAGAGTTCCGCTAATACATCCAAGTTATTCACCGATATTTAATTACCACCTGTTCTAAATTTTAAGCAATCATTACAAGAATCATATTAAGAAAGAGCATCAAAAAGGTTTTGTAATTCTATTTTACCTAGGCCACTATTGTTTATGCTGAATGCTTATTTTCAATGCCAATTAGATGACGGAAAGTCATAGGTATAGATAATGAATACCTTTTTTGATTTTTTTGTGATATTTACTTTTACAAAATTTTGCTTTTCATTTCGTCCATTGCCATCGAATTAGATGTTTTCTTGGGACAAATGGTTAGATTTAGTTGATTTATTATTACTCATGAAATAACTTTAATTATTTTTGCTGATGACAATAAGATCTGAAATATACCCTAACGGGTAATTTTCCATCTTTTCTGACTTTTTAAAATTTTAAAACTCCTTGGAGAATTTAGTAAATTATATTAAGAAGAAACAGAAAGTAGTTATCAATATATTTAATTGACAATATTTCTTTAATTTAATGCTTAAACTAAATTAATTTCAATTTAACCCTTACCAGCAGTGCTTGCACGTAAAAGCAATACTAATACTTAATTTGAAACGAATAAATATTAGTACATATTTATTCATTGGTTTCTATTTGTCAGACATTAATAAATTAAACATTTTATTGGAAATGAAGATAAATCAAGCATAGTGAATATCAGTCACAAAGTACAGAATTAAAAACTACGTCAATATGTTAATATATTTATTGTTTTGTATTTTTATCTGCAAGGTATCATTGATCTTTTACCCCCTGCTATTTATAATATATGTAAGAAATCCTACCTACTATGATGACTACTTTAAATAGTATCTCGGCTTAGGTTCACAAATTGTAACTTTCGTCCTATAAGTTCACAAATCTACTCTAATTACTAATATTGAATAGCTTTGTCTAAAACAATATTAAAAGTTTAAATTTATTTATATATAAAAAAAAAGTATATACATATATGTATATATATATATATATATATATATATATATATATATATATATGTATTTATATATATATATATATATATATATATATATATATATGTATATATATATATATAGGGGGATCTCAGTCTCATTTTTGATGTTGATTATCGCTCTTTTGACTTCTCAAAGAACCGTACGAGCAGCATGCAGCAACATTTTCCTCATATTGTATTTACGGTTTTCTTTTAAAGCGCTATTTTATGCGATTTTTTGAGGAATTACCTTTTTTTAACGATCAGAAATTACGATTAATAGCTAAAAGTTTTAATTGATTCCAGCAAACGTTCAATGAATTTTGTATTATTATTTATGGAATAATGCTCATGTTAAAATCCATGCACATAAAGTATATTAGCTGTTTGTTATGTATCCCATAATTCTAAACCACCGCTTTGAAAATGTAATAAAACGTCAACGCTTCATTCTACAAAGTATGCAGAAATTGTTGTTTGAAATATAGGGATAATGAATGTTGCTTTAACATTTTAACCATTTTTATTTCACTTACAATTTCCCAAATTGAGATTAGAAATAAGAAAAAGAATTTTCACCCGAGAAAAGTGATAACGATGATATATCTCCTATCGACTATCGTACTCGTAAATTTACTTTTATATACGAGAGATTGGAAATGCAAAACGGATCTTGTTATTGCAAATTAATAATTTTTATATTAATAACTCCACAATCTGCAAAGTTTGGTTAAAACTCGGACTACTAGTGTCCTATTCATATTAAGACCATATAAACATTTGGATATACGTACGTAATGTACTAATATTAATACTATTTTCTACAAAGTTTACACAAAGTAAATATCCCAAAAATTATAAGATTTAAGACCATGGTTAATTTTTTCCCGTAAACTGACAAGGAAATATCCTAATAACGGAGGTTGTTTTACAATTTTCACTTCAGTGATTTCGAGATGGGTGTGGGAGAGGAACTATTTTTTTGTTGACATTCTCGGCAATATTTTCAAAACTTGGTTAAAGTAAATAACAAAAATAATTTTGGAATCCTTGTAACTCGCATTACAAATTGACACAGACAAAACGCACGAAGTCACATAAATTACTTCATTTGGAAAGTCTGAGCAAAATTCAATCAAAAAATTTAATCAAGTTTAACGAGAGACACAGAATAAATTAAATTATTCTTATTTCGCCCAGCTAGGACTAACAGCGACGTTGAAGGGGTAATAGATGAACTGAATGAAATGTATCTCAATAATATAATAATGAACACTCAAATGCAATAACCTCTCTGCATAATTGTCCCGAAATACCGAACAGTGACATTCATCGTTACGGTGAAAACAAATTCTTGTTTATCAAGAACGCAGAAGATCCATGAAATTTTTAAAATATTTCTCATTCTTTCCACTCTTTTATTATGTGCTCTACTTGAAATTGTCAGTTGACGTCGATATTAATTTTGAAGTTTCGTTATTTACAATAAATGCATTTCATAATCAGTAAGTTTTTTACAATATTTTTTCCAAGGTAATTAGATCATCAATGCTACTTTTACACCATTTACTGTACTCAGTTTTGAATAATAAACGATGTACGTTGTATAAGTTGCTGTGAAAATGATTATATTTAATAAGAACATTAAGTTTTGAAAAGGGCATTGGTCTACCATTTTCATTTGTGCTATTTTTGAAGTAAAAGGTAAAATGGAAAATCTTAACTAAATAATAATCAAGGAAGTAACATACATTCTTCGTAATTGTAACCAGTTACGACGAAAATTTACATTATCATAATAACTTACGGCTAACCACGGATGCTCGTTGTACAAGTTGCTATGAAAATGATTATATTTAATAGGAACATTAAGTTTCGAAAAGGGCATTGGTCTACCATTTTCAGTTGTGCTATTTTTTAAGTAAAAGGTAAAATGGAAAATCTTAACTAAATAATTATCAACGAAGTAACATACATTCTTCGTAATTGTAACCAGTTACGACGAAAATTTACATTCTCAGTAGTTCTTTGTTTATCTTAATAGACAGCAAAAATCGTGGTAATAACATTGTGATTGTGGGTGAGATGTGTTTTTTTTAAATCTAAATATAGCTATAAACCGTGTAATCGTAGTGTGAATTTTTCTATGTATTCGGATATTTTAATAATACTATTAGTTTCAGTTGTTTGTAATTTCGTACTTTACAAAATAGAGACGAAGTTTGCACGTTTCACTTAAAATTACCCTTATGAATGCTTTCAGGTGCTGCGGGACACATATCATATTCTAAAGTTTGGGCTTTGTTTGAATACCATAAATGAAATATATTGAAATATGCATGAATACGTGATCTGTATGTGCCCGTTATTCAGGGCAAGCTACGTATAACTATATGAAATCCTAAAAATATTTAAAAATTTTCTCTTTTCATATTTATATTAATGGTACATTTTAATAATTTTTCCAAAGAGATGTTTACTCAAAGAGAGAGGACACCAAGACAACTTACTTACATTCAACATACCACAGAAAATTTGCGAATATTAATATTGTATTCATCTTCATATAAATCTGGTTTATTACATGAAACAGTTTTATAAGATTCTTGTAGTATGAAGGAAATAACGTCCGACAGCTTCTGGAATGATAATATCAGCCAAATAACACAAATATTCTGAATCCTCATCGTTAGATTCCTTTTATGTCTCTTCTTGATCTTCTTTTGTTTTAAGATTGTATACTTTAAGTTTTTTGAGTTCCATTCAAATACTTTTTAAACAAACTACGTAAATATTTTATTTCGCCGTAGTAAATTGTGTTGAATTTATATGTCCATTTTTAATTTTTGATTGACTAACTCCCAAACCGATACGAAATACTTACGTATTCTGTATGAGAAGATAATTCTGTTAAAACAATTTGAGCTTTTCTTTTATTCTCCTATGCCCATAATTTATCGGTTTGAGTATATGAGGAAAAGACTAAGTAGAAACAGTCGACGTTTATTTGATAACCATTCTTTAATTTTCTTCTTACCAGAAAAATTATTTATTGCTTCAATAAAAATTTTAAGCACCACTTTAATTTGTTTTTCTTCCGGAAAAATACAATTTACTTAAAAGACCTGCTACTAAAGTAAAAGCTTGTAAAAAATTGGTTTAATATAGTCTAATGGATGTAAAGGTAATTTCTCCTTAGGTTTGCCAAGTTTTTTTTTATTAGATGAACGCGTAATTTAATACTAGTTGGAAGCTTTTTTGCAGCTCACTTTTGTGCTTATTTTCTTTTCACAATTTATATAACCATGCTGAGGCCCGCCCATCGCACACGCCCGAACGCACGCTCGACAAGAATGCAAATAGTGCTCCTGTTTGCCTATTTAAATTTCTATTTTTTTTTAATTTCTAACATTTTTCCAACATTTCATTTCGTGGTAAATTGAATTAAAATTAAAGTAACTATTAAGTAATTTTACTTTTAAAGTTATATTATTATATTTTTTGGCGACTGAAACAAATTTGCGATCACTAACATTTCCATTTTGCATTAGTCGAAATAT
Source organism: Druceiella hillmani (assembly GCA_039881145.1). NCBI lineage: Eukaryota > Metazoa > Arthropoda > Insecta > Lepidoptera > Hepialidae > Druceiella > Druceiella hillmani. The sequence goes on from JAYKKI010000002.1 coordinate 1,478,057, forward strand.
TGAAAAGTACTAACGTACTTTAATAAATTATTTCTAATCATTTTAAATTTTTGTATTTACCAAAATTAATGAAAAAGTAATTAGGAACGGGCTTTACATACTTTTTTTGGAAAAACTGCCTTGCCGGTGCCTTGACAAAAAATATTAATGTTACTGTTTCCACTAAACAATAGACTGTTAAAATGTAATTAAAACTAATCCTTATTTCTTGTATTTGCGTCTTTAGTGTTTGACTGTAAATTTATTTGTCGACATTGAGTTTTATGGAAAAAAATAGATAATAGTTAATTTTTCATCTGATAAAGATTAAATTTTTTAAAAAATTTCGTGACTAAATATTGTTAGATTTTTTTATTAACAATTCTTGGGAATCGTGACTTGATACTATGATTTTAAATATTATACATTCATACCTGGCCTTTTTACTATATAATTCATATTCTCTCGCACTTTACGCTTAAATGTATTATTACTATTAAAATTATCATGCTATGCTCAAGACATTGTATCATCGAATCACTTCAATTAATATTTCGCAAATTTCTTTATTGAAATTATTATTTCTTAATATCACGTGACGCCGCATAAATCTCTAGGCACTTTACCCGAATTGCTCCCTGAGTGCGACTCCCCAGAAGAACCGTGTCCAAATATTTTCGAACATAATACTCGGATTTATATGTGACCTATAAGGATATTCAAAAGAATCAAGATCCGAAACTAGGATTTTGTAGAAGTTGGCACTGTGTAGCGGTTTATCGAAGTGCGCGTACTTTCTATTTCAACTTTATAAATGATCTGCAGTTAAGTTAGAAATGCTTAACCATTATTCCTTAATCGCAAGGAAGTTTGTGTGCGATTTTGTACATAGTGAGTGTTATCGAATGTAACTAATATAAAGAGGTGTTAAAAGGAAAATAGTGTTCTCCTGAGTTGTATTTAATGAGTGGTTTGTTTAAACATTTGCTCAAAAACCGAGTTTTGTGTGGTCTCACCAATGGGTAATGTCTTTCCCTAATTATATTATTTTCCTAATGAATATAATTGGTGTTGTAAACAAAACCAATTATATTAATATTGGAAAGTTTAATTTGATCTGCAATAATTTTTATATAAACGTTTTAAATATTGGGTACCGAATGTTGATATTTTTACACGATTCAGGATTTTAAAAAGTGTAGTGATAAATTAATTAAGACAATGACGTCCGAATTACGTAATACCCAATAGATAATGGCTCGTTAATGATAAAATCGAGTTATTTCATAGCAAGTAGCTCAGTAACGTAAAACACGAATTGACTGAATAATAAACTTTATTGGCAAAGTTTCGCATCCGACATTAAACGTGTAGTAAGGGAAGGGAAATGTTCAGTTTACACACAGTAACGGACGACCACAAATGAGAATAGTTATATACAAGAGACCACGAAAGTTCAATCTGTACATCGATTTGTAATGAATTTATCATAAATTTGCTATGAATGATCTACAGGAGTCATAAATGAGGTGTTTAGGCTGTAACCCATAATGAGCCTACTGGTATTGTTACTTTGTTTTTGGGACTATTTGGGATCGTTTTAATTTTACAACTGAAATTTACAATCAATATGTTCGCTATGTATGCATACGTTATTTATTATAATTATTGTTATGATATTATTAGAATTTCCCAGTCCAAACTTATTGTACTTTTAACGCCAAGAAAGTATCTTTCATTTATGTATTTATTAATTAACTAACTTTATAAAATTTTAATAAAAATTTGTTTAAAATACGTCCACTTGAATATTTCAAACAAAGTTTTAAATAACATTTTACTTTTACTTCCGACTGACAGTCTTTTATTACAGCCTTTGGTAAAATTTATAAATTCTTACGAGCTACGGAAACTTGAACAAAATTATATTTCTTACTAAATTAACTAAAGTAAAGCTTTTAAATATCAAAGATAATAATATACAAAAGACAAAATATAAACCAAATCGACTGATATGGAACACTATAGTAGTCGGAGCGTACTATAAATGCATGTTACATATAAAAATATTTCTTACAAAAAGATGCAGCTGCAGATGCAACAACAACCTTCCTTGTTATTATTTTCTATCATTATAGACACAGAACTATCTAATTCATATATTTCAACAATTGTTTGTCTTATCAATCTTAATAGACACGTGTTCGAAGCATGTCCTTTCAGGTGTACATTTATGAGATCATAGGATAAATCCAAAATCTTTTTCAAATCAAAAGTTGGTTGGTGTACTTTGTGATAAATCTTATTATATTTTTGGAGAATAGGTCGTTTGGTCATAACATTTCTAACAAGTCTTTTTACCGTCGTTGACGAAGCATTTATGTTTCATTTTGTTTGATTGATTGTCATATTATATTGATATAAAACAGCATAAAGATCAAGAAAAGCATGAAAAATCAAAATTATGAGAAAAATAGAGCTATACTTATTTCAATATTATTCCTAAAGAAATTTTAAAAATTATTATAGATCATTTTTAAAAATTACTATTATACAAAAATTATAATTTGAGTATTAAAATTGTCGAAATTTACTATATTTCAGATTTAAAAAAGCATTTCGAAAGTAGAGTATTCACAATTTCTGATAATAAATTTAAATTAAAAAGCCAAATATTAGATGTTTCTACCGAGACAGTAGAATGTAAAGTCTACATTTTGTCTTGAAAAATGATAATAAATAATTTTCCAAGTTTTAAAAACTTTTAGTAAGAGTTTATGATTTTTGATAAAGATATTTACAATATATTCTGACCACTCTCCAGTAGATTTAACAATTGTGTGTCATTTCAATTACGCTTACGTGGAGTATAATTAGGTGTATCCTTAAAAAAAATCATTATCAATTGACGATGGGAATTTCACAAAGCAAAAAATACACAAAAAACTCGCTAAAACAAATTATTACGCATATATCAAAATTATATGTCTTGTTTTTAAGAAAAAAATTTTAAAATGTTTATATATAAATATAAAATTAATTGCCGCTATAGATGTTATAATTTTACAATGCAGTAATTTTATATAATTAATAAATTAATGGTTTTTACAAAGGTCAATTTATGTCTAAATCATGACAGTAAATGTACAAGCTAAGGGGGAACGATTTGACCCTTATAAAATAAAAGATATTCTAATCTGTATTCCAATTTCTCTGTGAAGTGTTATTTGATACTTAGAGTTCGCACTTCATCGTAAACTTTGTTGTTGAGCTGGTATTCAGCATGTCATCCTTTTAATATTAAATAGGGGCAGTTAGTTATTATTCGAATATTGCCAAGCCGTTCCTGTATATTCTAATAAAAGTTATTGAAATGTAAACAAATGTTTATAATACATAGATTCATAGTATAGAATTTACATTATTTCTTCGATTGAATCTAGGTATTTACTTAATAAATTATAATGTATAAATTTGGTTAAATTATTAGCTTGAATATGCTTCATGCATAAAACATATCACCACCAACGTAATAAATTAGACGATTTTTGAATATGGTAATTGATAATATTTTTTGAAAATCATATTACAGTTTATTTTATAATTTTCTAGCAAACATCGTCTTTAAAGAAAGAGTTAATAATATCTGGAAAGGATTGAAAAAATTCAGTGTTTGGTAAATACTAAATCGTAAACGTGTGTCAAATCAACATTTTGTGAAGCTAAATCATCTCAAAAAAACAAATCAATTTCAAAAGAAAAACTAAAAACTCTATCTCAAATGTTTTTCAGTAGATTTCCCGTACTGTAGGTAGAAGTGAATAAATATTACTGAAAGTAAAAGAAACTGAGAGAAACAAATTTTTTTCAAAGGAATAATTTTATATATATATATATATATATATATATATATAGATATATATATATATATATATATATATATGTATATATATATATATATATATATATATACATATATTTATATGCGAGTTTGTTAGCGTTACGCGAACGGTGATTTTTCAAGTAAAACTTCTTTACTCACGCTTGACTTGGGGAGTAAGCTGGTGAATGCGTGACGAGAGCGTTACGAAAAGTGTGATCGGGCGAGGCGAACGGAAGTTAAGAGGTAGATATAAGTTAGTTAAGACCGAAAGAGAGAGAGTTACGTTTCTTATATTACTGTAGGGACAAGGGAGAGAGGTGCGAGCACACATTTTCTTCTTTCTCCTTTTCTCTCATAGCCAGTGCATGATATATATATATATATATATATGTATATATATATATATATATATATATATATATATTGACACATACATATATATATATATATATATATATATATATATATATATATTTACACATACATATATATATATATATATATATATATATGCTAGTTTGCTAGTGTCAATTAAAAAATTTGCTCAATGGCATTCAAAAAAAAATTACAACGTTATCATGGACTGGATCAACAGCGACACCGGCGGAAATATTTATTTGGACTCACCAGGCGGCACAAGGAAATATTAATAATAAATCTATTGCTGATAGAAATACGTGATAAATAATACATAGCACATGCATTCGCCATTGCCTCCACACTTATGGAAGGAGGACAAATTGTCTATTCTGCCTTAAAACTACCGTTACATATAGCCGAAGAACAATTCCCAGTATGTAAAATTTCAAGAGCTAAAATTATCTTCTGGGATAACTGCACAATGACACATAAAAATCACTCGAAGCCATGGACAGAATATTAAAAGACGTGGCTATTTTGAGAAATCGGTGTTGCTTTCAATGAGGTCGGTTGAAAAAAAATTAAACAAGAATTATGCACCGACTCACTGGATTCTATGATTCATATTATCTTACTGGCAGTTGAGCGCGTCAATCCTTAATTAATAACTTTTATTAGAAACATTCGTTAAGTTTAAAAGCAGGGGAAAAATATTAAGTTTTATTCCTTGAGATTTATTTCCTATTTCTAAGAAAATTGAAGAGTTTTTTTCAAATTCATTCTGTATTTATTCAACACTAAATATATTTAAACCGTTTCACCATTCGGGCATTTTGCTGTCATAGTTCTTTTCATACTAACAGTTTTTTAGATAAATACGTAAGAAAAATAACTAAATTTAAAAAGGCGATTATTGCATACCCTTCGACTTCAAGGTAGTGTCAGTTTTTGATACTTCAATCCGAAGTTTTAAAAGCAAACGAACTATCAAATTTAGTAACAATCATCGAATATATTAGATCCTCTGAATCCCACTAACCAATCGAGGTTCCATGATGTAAAGGAACACTAAAGACCCTTTTATAGGAAAATAAATAAATTATCACGTAATTGATACATATATATATATATATATATATATATATATATATGTATATATATATGTATTATATATATATATATATATATATATATATATATATATATATATATATATCTATATATATTCATTTCATGAAAGTCTAGTTGGGTACTAAATATTATATCTAGTAGTTATATAAGTTTAACGACAGAAATAAAATGCCTAAATATAAGCAGTAAATAAAGTTTAGTTGAAATCGGTCGTATAACATATATTACATTGTGATCATACTGCAACGTTCATACGCAAATATATTTGTTGGAGCACCTTTCCTCGCGTTTTGTTTTTGCAAACACAGCGTGAATGCGGGTTGCTAAAATATTTTTTTCTGAATTGCTTTCGACGTCATCATTTAACAGTTAGTAGAATTTTACGTGGACTAGAATTCTGCATGGCAGCGGATAGGTTACTATGTTAATCCTCACCTGCTATATGTTTCACAAGCATGAAACATGGTGCTTATTTCAAAAATAATTAGACCCAGCATAACCTTTATAGTTTTCCTATACTGTCCTAGTCTGATTCCACCAAAATTATTTTCTTCGAGATTTTTGGCTCAGTAGTTTTGGAAACGAAAGCGGAGGAGGTTGCTGCTTTATTTTTGAATAATTTTTTGAACAACTTTTTAAAGTGGAATTTAAAATTGTGCGCCTTTAAAATAATATCCAATAGGATGTACACCATTAAAAAAATTGGACCTTTATTTACCCCCTCTATGAACCATATAAGAAGAAGAAGAAGTTACTTTAAAAGCTAAGACAAAACATAAAGGTTAATATATATTACTATGCCAACTTTCAAGTTTCTACATCGCACAGCTTCCGAAAAAATAAGCTGTGAATATAGAAAAACAAAGATTTTGCCTATCACAACTTTTGTAGGCATAAAATATGGTATGTGCTTAAAAAAATTATAATATACTGCAATATTTTTAACTCGATTGTAAAGCTTCGCACGTTCCGTACCTCATATAATTTACAGGTAATTCGATATTTTCCCTTAACTGTCACTATTCCTTATCAACAGACTAAAAGTTAGCACCAAAGAAGAAAGGTCCGATACTTTTGGTTAGTTGGAAAGAAGCAGAAAATTATTTCCCAAAATAGTTTATTAATTAATGTTTTTCGCTGATAAAATAAAGTCAGGTTGAAAAGTTTATTAAATTATATTCTAATTTCAATTTGAATTCCAGTTAAATGATTGTTTTTTTATTTTTAATTCTAAATCAACATGTCATAGATGGTTGGTTCGAAGGAATTATGCCTCATGTATTTCATGTCCTGGATTCCATTTTTTATCCATTAAATAAATCTGTTAAATACAAGTAGAACTCACACTACGAGGGCTCCGTACACGATTAGCTAAATATAAACACTTAAGTTTGCAGAATATCCTTATGAAAACTACTTTCCATCAACTAAGTACACAGTATATTTTTCACTGGATTAAAAATATCATTAATATATAAAAATACTGTACGTATTTGAATAATACTCATAATTTTCCTGCAAACTATTAATTCTAAGAGAAGACTTTATTTTTTTGTTTAGTATTTTATTTTAAGCATTTATTTTTTTGCTAATTTCATGATTCTTTTTAAGCGACCGCACAAAAAGAAGTATTAGGTATTTAGGATTCATATATGTAATTATGTGAATACCCCGTAGCGACAAAATGATTTTAATAAGTGAGCTATCGTTGAAAGGAACGCTAACTCCTATTTCCATGCAAACTGTTACCAAATACAAAGGTTGAAAAAAAATTAATGAAAGTTACAAATTAAAAATTAAACATGCAAATATTTCTATTCATTCTTGTTAGTACAAGCAATTTTGAAAAACTTTTAATCTAAGTTATTGCAATGGAATAATCGAATATTTTATTTTAATACATAATTGTTGCAAATTTTTATCATTACGGGCATAAATAATATTCTAACTCATTTAATGCTTAATGTATAATATAGGTGAAAACAAAGTAAATAATAATATATTTCTGAATTACCTAAGTATGAACCTCTCTCAATAGTGAAATGAAGAACTGAAATTCGAAATTAATTATTTTTCTCTATAAAGATCCACCGTAATTCTTTCATTCAGCAAACATTAGTATAGTTTAGTTGACATGAACCTATATACAATTCCATATTGTAACTATGACAAGTTTTTTCATATTATAGATTTATATCATGGATGTAAATTAATTAGCCACGTAACTCTTCCAGTAGGTTCATAAATAAAGGTCAACTAACTAATTTACCTACTCAAATTGTAATAGCTGTCAAATATACTGAGATTTCCTTATTGCAAGTTTGGGCAATAATTTACTCCATGTTTATTTCACTTCCCTTATTTTAGCCACACAAAGCACTACACACTGCAATTCTGATTATTAAGCCAAAATCAGAAAATATGTATTTATGTGAAGTAATGATCGTCAATAGTCTGTTAATTAGGAAAAAAAATCTCACCATACCTTTGTGTGATTCATGTGAAATGGTAGAGTGTTATTATACGTATTGTAGAAGCGTGTCAAAAAGAGTGATTAACATTGTAAATGTTACATTATAACTATAAACCTACGTACAATCTTACATGATAAGACGCCCTGAATGTAACGCGTTGTAAAATTATTTACATTACAGTAGTTTGCACTTAATTTCTCAAAATTCTAGAACTGAAGTGGTACGAGCCAATTCTTTTATGTAGAAAATGATATATCTTACCTTCACTTCAATGCTTTTATTAAGCGAATGGTATCAAAAACGGATGGAGACTATATAGAACTATTATCACTATACCACAACACAATAATAGTATTGTAATGGTGGCTCCTTTCTACTGAGTACAGTTAATGTATAGATTAAAGCGTTCGGTTGGATCTGAAATTTCAGTAGGCTAATGCTTGAAATTCTGAATTAAAACAAAGGCGACAATTATTTAGCGTTTGTGCTGCTTGAGTACGGCTGCCGTGATATTTTAGGATGCTTCACATATATAGTTAAACATTTAAAGCAGAGGGGGAGGAATTTATATTTTGGAAAATAGCATGCATCAACAAATTTAAACCATTACTCGATCACCTTTCATTCAAAAATAATTTCAATCTAAATTTGATGCACGAGCAATACTGCATATTAAATTGAAGATTCTGAGAAAATAAATATAATTTTCATTATCGCCCTACCAGGTAATATATTGTCTGGTGCCCATACTATACAAGTTAGTTTTAAGTAAGCAAAAATATGAATCAGATATTTCATACGAAATAATCATAAAATTATTTTCTATGCGACGTTTCTTGATTACATAAAATATATTAGTCATTTAATGTTACTTACATTTGAAGTAATACCGGTAGACGTTCGTTGGTACTACCACGAGTTCGTTTATGTAAAATGTATTTATGATCTAACTTGATAATACTAGGTGATAGTTTGCAATTATTAGAAACGGGGTAGTGAATATTCAAAGGTAAAAATGATTATCACGATGATTTGAAATTCGATGGGGCGGAAATTTCCAGCAAGAGCAAAGTTCCATCAGCTATGTAGCCAATAACGGACCTCTGCCGGACCTCTAACGGACCTCTAACGGACGGGTACATAAATTTGGAAATACAGAGAATATTTTATATTTAATTTTAGTTATTACCTATAAAGTTAAATTTATATAAAAGATTAAATTGAACATTTATACTCTATTCTTTGATTCTTCAATACTTAATGAAAGAAGGTGCCGTAGAAAAAAAAACCCTGATTTTGCAGATGTATTAAATTCATGTCATGTCATTATAAATTCTTCAAATATCAACTTATATGCCTCCCAAATTTTATTAAAATCAGTTTTCGACCTTTGAACGGGAAGAAGGAACAAGCAGAGGCGTGTCATAAATACAAGCTCACCTTTGCATTTATGATATTAGTGTGGATTTATTTTCCTACAAAAATATTAGAAAAATAATGTCGTTATGGTAAACAAATATCTGTCTTTAAAACTCCAATGATTTAAATAATGATCTAGAATTTTTTTTTTCAAATATGATGGTTTAGACAATTGTGGAGGATTTTAAATTACTACTTAATCTTATTTTTTTAAATTAAACTTAAAATTCTGCGCACATTTTGGGGGACAATTTGCAACAGACCATCTGCTCGGTTTCCAAATACTATAAATTCCTTTGCCTTGATTCACATAAAATACCGCACCCATCAATATGAATAAATCCATAGTCTATGTAAACAGAATAGATCATCGCATCCATTAGGTGTGTAGGATGTTAGGAGTCATATTTTGAATAATTTACGAAAAGTGGGTCTGGGCACGAAAATTTCAAATCTAAATATCTCTAGTAAACTATTGGTTCTAAAGAAAAAAATTATAAATTTATATGTTGTGGTGCATTTAATTTCCAATTGTTTTTCGAATGGTTGGAAACATTTTGTACTGTTTACAAATTATACCATGTTTAAATTGCAAATTGAAGATGGTATAATTTGCAATAATAATTTTTTGAGAAAATTTTTCGCCGAGGTGGTGTTTTAAGCATAATTTTTCAAACCGTAGCGATATGAAAAATGATAATGCAACAAAAGTACAATTTTACTAAAATACACACGAGTAATATACTTACTTGCAATTTTATTGACTTCTGACAAAGACCTAAGTTTTCGCATCAAAAAGGTATGTTTAAGAATATTTATTGTTTAGCTTCATTTTTCAATTTCAGTATCGAAAATATTAAATGTTTAAATTGTTTTCATTTGTATATCAGAGATATAAGTAATTGAGTTGTTTCAAGACAAATCGCTAATATATAACTATTTAATTAATCTAGCATAAGCTTAAATATAATTAAACATCTAAATTAAAAAATAACATAATAAAAATAACAGAATTAAATAAAAATTTTAATTAGGCTTTTAATAATATCTACAAAAGAGAAACCAATCACTGCTGAACTATCTTTTGTTACACTAACAATCTGAAAAATAACCTTAAATCTCGGTTTCGATATTTGTTAGTAAACTTTAATCACTTCTGGCTGTTAATATAATTTGGCCTATTTATTGTTAGAGAAACAACGTTTATGTATATGTAAATAAGATATTTTTAAAAAATTATTTCTTTTTGAATTAAATAGACAGACACTTTTGTAATATTTCTTCGAAATAAATAATAACTCGTGTACAAATCAAAATAGTTTAGTCCATGTTTTGGTTCTCAAATAGGAATTTGGTTGTCAATAGTCATGGGAATCTATGTATTATTTCTACACATGCTTTCCAGCAATTTTAAACAAAAGAACTGTTTGTAATTTTGACAAAAAATATCAATTCAATGTCTATTTCAAGAAATTTAATAAACCACATTCTTTAACGATTGCATATACATATGTGAAGGAATGGGTGTAGTTGGATGAAACAGGACATTTAAAAATGTTAATATAATTCGATCCTAGGTGGTAGTATGGCAAACAATCAATATGAAAAGACTAATAAGGAAGAGGGAACGATTTTTAGCTCATGATGATTTACAAATACTTTTGAGGTGATTAAGCTAGAATGAAATCGCATCACCTCTATTACAGACTTTATGTACTCATATTTGACTTAGTGTGAACTTTGCGTTATTGACGTATTCAATACAGTAAAAAATTATATGGCAAGTTGTCGATAAGGTCCAGAAAATGTTAGTGTTAAAATAGTTATAGAAAATTTCACTTGCTAAACCGAACGAGTCATTATGTGCAACTATTCAGTTGCATATAATGATTTATTGCTTATTACTAGGGAAAATAAAGTACTCCATATAATTATAAATTAACGTATAATGGCATAGTGATTAGGTTGTTCCTATTTTTACGAGTTTTGAAAAATGTACTGTATACCATGGCATATGATTTTCCACCCTAAAATTATACATGATTGTCTTTTTAATTAATTTTTTTGGAAGCTATAAAAGGTCTAAAAGAAAAAAGTTATAAAAGTTATTATTGGTGGAGTATTAAGTTAATTTTTTACTACAAAAACGTCGAAAAGAAAACCGTTCAAGATTTTGAAATTGTGGTTGCATTTGAAGTGATAAATTTATGGAAAAAAGCTTGTATTCCAACGAGATTGAAAAAAATATGTTATAAGTTAAATAGAAAAACCCTTCAAAGTGTGGCTAACCTGAAAAAAAGAGGTTCAGAATTATAAATAACTAGAATATTTCTTTGTAATTGTTCATTTTGACGTTTTAATTATTAGGACTATAGAACAAGATAAATAGTTTTTATTCATATGAGAGAAAGATAGCCGAGGATTAGATAGAGATTGATTATATAGAAGATAGGGATTGAAATTCAAACTTGGTAGCAATGCCTAACTATTATTAAAAGAAATTGAAAACATACTGAAATAGTTTTTCAGGATAGAAAATCAAATGAGATGATGTCTGTCGAAAATGTCAAAAATGTAAAGTGAAAGGAAAATACACTCTTACAGTATCACATTGGGAAGATAGCATCGCCCCAAGTATACTTTTATTTTTATTGCGGGCTTTATTGTTGAAAACGAACAGTATAATAGTCTATATTCAAATGATTACATGAAAATTATACTTATTAAAATGATCAAGTAAGTATGAAAAATTCAAACTTTTATAAATATTTGTAGCTTGTAAAGAATCCACCATTTTCACTGGAAAAAAAACGGATAGGGGCCAGGCATATAAATGACTATAACCATCGTCCCAATAATAGCTCGCCACGCTGCCACCGCACGTCAGCCGGCTGTACCATAGAAAATCTCTGTATGGGCGCTATCATAGTGAAATTATATCTTAAATCTAAATTGAAACACTAACCAAGACTTATTTGATCTTAATTTATTATCGTGCTTGTTATAGTAACTACGCTAAAACAGTGCTAACGAAGATTTTTGTACACTAGGTGAAACTAGAAAAGTGGAGTTTGACAGTTGCGTAATAGATATATTATAAAAATGCCATGGCCTTTACCCTTAAGTATTCACAGAGGAAAAATAATATCATTGAACCCAAAATAGAATGATTCAATATTACGATAAATATTATTAAATAAATATAGAGCCACGTAAAGATTTACATAGTACTAGAAATTCCAGTAGTGTTACTTTTTAGCTTAAAAGGTATAAAGACGAAATTCAAAGCTAGATGTTTACCTTTAGCTCTAAGATATTTTGGCAATTTTAATATATTAATATTTTTATTAATAAACACTCAATAAAATATTACTATAAGTAACGAACTACGTAATTCCGACTACTCGCAAGTATGAATACGAACTATGGTTTAAAAAAATAATAACTTATCAACTAATTTTTATACATAGTTTTGGTTTGGCTATTTATAAATTATTTCGTCTATATTTTATGAGGCTTTTTTAATGAAAGTTTAATTAAGAATATGACAGTATAACATCAATATGTTTGGTAATGCCACAAAATTTTATCTCAATATATCTTTTAATATTTTTTTCATTAAAAGTGCCCAAGTGGGGCCTGTTATGTAAGTCCTCGATAAATGGATTGTAAAATATCGGTTTTCTTCTTTTACTCATATAGCCTTTTATCAGTGTTTACCTTTAACCTACGCACTTTATCAGTATTTAAGCATTTCTTGTGATCATCCTTCTGCCAGATGCATTTATTAATATAAGTTAGTAACATTTTTTATATTATTTCGTACAGTCTCCTCGAGAGTGTCTTTGATCTCAAAAAGTGAATAGCATATAAATGTGGTGGTTTCTTAATTTAAGTTGTATCTCATTCTTAGTTGCTCTACACAAACTGCATATTTTGCCCCAAGACATGGTTTACCTCAATTTTTTGATAGCAATCAATTTGCGCCTTACTTTTCCTTTAGTCATTAATCTCTGTCTTTACTATTGTAAGTAATCTTCTGTTCAATATACAATTGTTCAACTGGAATGTACTGGGATATTTAACATTCCAGTACATTCCACTCTCACAACAGTATTTGATTCTCATATTAAACACTATTGCAATCAGTTTATGAATTTATATGTATTTATGTATTTATATATATATATATATATATATATATATATATGTATATATATATATATATATGTATATATATATATATATATATATATATATATATATAACAATTTCTTCAAACTAATTAGAAATTGCAAAAATTCAATTAAACAATTGCGTTGCTCTGAAAACAAAGAAACGCCATTTAAAGTTTATTATTTATATTGTCAATTCCTTTTTATATAATTATTATGATATAACCACACAATCTGAATAAAAATCGTGAGTTCAGTCAACTAAAAATAATATGCTTTGCTGGTCAGAGTATTGGTCGCCATTACTTACTTACTGTTTACAGGTAGGAGAGCGCTGTCGCAATTAAAGAAATATAGTTTCTTTACATCTCCCTCCCCAAGGAAGAAAATTTTCATCAAACTTTTCTCCTTTACAAAAAAGTGATTAAAGTTAAACCTAAATTTTACAATATAGTATTAAACTAAACTAAATTTCCGCAGTCTTATTTGTTTTTTTTTGTAGGTATTGGTATGAGTTTTGTTATGTGAACGATATTCGACTCTGACTTCTTATGACCTGTTCTTTAGTTTTATTTTTTTAATTCTATATTTTTTTTCTAAATAAAATAACTATAAGATTATGTGAGGTCAAGTTATGTAAAGTGTGTTAAGTTAGACAGAATTGAAAAACCCCAATTGGATTAAATTGGGTTACATAAAGTTACCTTGAATTAGGTTACATTAGGTTAGGGTAAGTTGAATCAGAATGAGATAAGTTGGGTTAGGTTAAGTTGAGTTATATCAGTTTATGTTCAAGTGGATTGGGTTAGGTTGTGTTAGGTTCTATTAGGTTGATTTAGTCCGGGTTATATTAAGTTAAGTTAAATTTGAATTGATTGGACTAGATTAAGCAGTTTTTGGTTAGATTCAGTTAAAGTGGGCTAAATTTGTTTAAGTTATCTTATCAAATTAGGTTAATTCGAGGCTGTGTTGAGTTAGATAAAGCTAAATTAGTTTAAGTTGACTAATGTTTAGTTAGACTGGGTTGTGTTGGGTTAGGATGAACTAGGTTGAGTTATATCGGGCTAGATTCGGTTAGGTTGTATAAGGATTAGTTAGGTTGGTATATATTGATTAAGGTAGCGTTATCTTAGGATAATTTGGGCTATGTTGGGTTAGGTTGGGTTTGGTTAGTTTATGTTAGCTTATGTTGGATTATATTTTGCTGGCTTATGATCGATTAATTTGGGTTATATTAAGATGTATTGGTATAGGTCAGATTATGGTAGTTTTAATTATTAGGGAGCATGTTATAGTTATCTATAACAGTATTTTCATTTGGGAAAATGTATAAAATTAATAAAATATATATTTTTGAACATAGTGGACATTTCCACAGATTGGCGTTTGCATCAGGATAAAGGGTTTTCTCTCCTCTTTTTTCCTTCCGCACTCCTTCCAATAAGTTTTGTAACACCTTTATTAACTTTACCCATTAATAATTTTACCTAAATTCAATTTCTAATTTAACTCGACTTAATTAACATTAATCCAACCTAATACGAAATAATCTAACCTAAACCAACATAACCTAACCTAAAATAAACTAATCTAACTTAAACTAACCCAACACAACATAACCTAACCTTATTCCAACATAATCAAACTTAACCTAATGCAACTTAACCCAAGATACTCCAACGTAACCCAACCTGAACTGTCTGAAGCCTGTCTGAAGCCAAAACCCATGCAACCCAACCTATGCGAACCTAGCCTCATTTAATCTTGGCCTATTTAATTCATTTTAATCCAACATAACCTAACATAACACAATATAACTCAATATTTCTTTTGTGGGTCCAGTGGCTTACGGCTAAAGCTTCTATTCTCCTTCGGCTTTCGAATTAAATAGGTTTGTTTTTCATTTAGAATTTACTACTTTTCTTTCACCATCGAAGCTTTTGCACTCAAATATTGCATGTTGTGAAATTTCATTTTGGTACCGTATGCAAATACACATTGTATACTCTGCCACCAGTAAACACCCAAGCGCTTAATGGTCTCGGGATAAGCCGCCGATCTACCCCTAAGGTGTTTCCTGTCTAGATTTTTTGACATTTACGATCAGTTGTCTCGTCCATACTGTTTTCCCCATTGTTGACTGTTTATCTTGTCATTCTACTAGAATCCATTATCGCTCTTCTTCAGAAATGTTGTTATCCTCTTTACTCCCTAGCCATCCTTTTAACTTAGCTTGTCTCTCTATAGGCATAACTAAAGCAGTCACTAACAACGTTTCAAGTTCATTTCGATAGTCAATAATTCAGATTCGTTTAAATTTTATGAAGATGTGCTATTTCCATAGGCGTTTTCTTAAGCCACTTGAGTTATATGTACACATGATCATTGGTTTTAACTATTTCTGGAGTCAGCTATAAACGTTGCTGACTCACCAGATTGTTTTTGTGACGGGTGTTCCGTTTTCAGTAATCATCAGTTGATGACGCGTTACGTGTTAAGATAGATCATTTACTGAAGGAGCTTCTCACCATTTTACATATATGCAATTACAAAACTCCTATCTCGGAGTTTCTGTAATATATTTTGCCAACTATATCTCAATCGATAAATTTCTCGTTATTTTGTTCTTTTCACATTCTGCTGAGATATTCCATTTGGGCTTTTATATCTCTCAAATATATTTTCCTTGTTTTCATCATCTATTCCGAGTCTTTTTGCTATAACTCCTTGTGGCAAATTTTCTACATTTCCCAGCAATTTGGCATTCAAGCCAATATAATGCACTTTATTGGGTCAGCACTGAGTTTTAGCTGAATTCTATTTTGTGTTGCGCCGGGCGAAAGAGCTCTCGTCTTTTATTTCTTCTTCCGAAACTGGTAAACATAGCTCTAAATTTATTAGCTTTCCTAGCAGGATGTTGCCCCTACTCATCCTCCTGGAAGTCACGGGACTGACCAGGTCAACAGTGTCCAGGGAGTGATTCCCCTATTTGCCTGCATCATCCCGAGGTAATTGATTTTTATACCTCGCTCGTATTTTTATTTAAGTAGTATTGCACCATCCCAAGTTTTTAGTACGCCTACTCATTTTGTCAAGATATGATACATCTTGCTAGTGACTTGCTTTTACACCATCGAGCTTAACATACGTACGAACGATGCTTCTCTCATATGCTGATCTCATATACCCGGGAGCATTTACCGGCTCTCTAGCCTAAATCGGTAGTATTCAAATTGAAGAGGGTACCTCTCATAGAATCGCCTATTCGCCATACATCAGGGTCTTACAGTGATAGACTAGATCT
Organism: Druceiella hillmani; assembly: GCA_039881145.1. Classification (NCBI taxonomy): domain Eukaryota; kingdom Metazoa; phylum Arthropoda; class Insecta; order Lepidoptera; family Hepialidae; genus Druceiella; species Druceiella hillmani. The sequence continues at coordinate 1,494,782 of JAYKKI010000002.1, forward strand.
TATAACCATACAGAGCTATACTACGCCTGAAGCTCCTTCTGACACAAAGTTATGACTTCTCCAATATCACTCACCACCAACATTTCCCAACATAACTCCTCATCTAAAATAACCCAACATAATCTATTATGACCAATCTCAAGACAATCTAACCAAATTTCAGTACAACCAAACCAATCCTATTCCAATATAATCCAAGCTAGTCTTATTCAAAACCTCTCAACTTAATCTAACTTATCCTGACCCACTCTAACCTGACCTTGCCTAATTTTTGCCTTGTAAAAACAATTTTTTGACCTGATCCATCTTCAAATCTCTCAGCTATCCAAAACCAACTATTTGTATTTTTTATCAGATCTTAAAACTATTATGACCGTTATTAGCGAGCAGAATAAATAAATTTTCAAATTTATTGTTTCAAAAACCAATTAGATATTTTCTAAAAAAAATTTAATTTCCTAAGCTGAATTTGACATTAAAAGACAACATTTATTTTCACTATATGAGACTTGGAGTGAAAATTATATAAATCGAAATATGGTTGGTCATTTTTAAATGTAAAGCAGAAAATGGTAATAACCAATTCATAAGTATAAGTAAGTAATATGGCATAGGATCGGACTTTCGGTGTAGCGGGTAATATGTTTATTGCAGCACAAAATTAAACTAAAAATAATAATATTCTCTAATATCTCGTCATCTGCCCGACGTACGTCTATAATTACAAGTACGTCTATAATTTGAAGACCCGAAGGGGAGCTATTCAATTAAAAATAGCGTAATATATCAGCATTTTGCAAAACTTTTTCTCCCAATTTTGTGAATTACCCCGGGAAGAATGATTAAGTTATAAATACCTTATAATTTTTCCTTAATCCCGATAAAGTTTCATCGTAATTAATACAAGCACGCGTTAAAAGGAAAATTGTGTTCTTCTAAATTTCAAATAAAGAGGGTTGCTTAAAAGTTTTCTGAATATCGTGCACTTTTAATTTTTTTCATATAAAGTTTTGCATGGCTTGCACAGGTTTGCATTGAGTAATAAACGAGATAATCGGAAAATGTTTTGTCTCTTAAAGGCTAGCTGAATTGATTTCATTATTTAAAAAAAAAATTATATTATATAAAATTAGATTTTTTTTTAGATTAGAACAGATATCAGTTATTATTTACTATGAGGTAGTTTCTGGTCTAAAAAATAGACACTTTTATAAAAGAAACATGAATAAAAGTGAATATCATTAGATTTATCAAGATAACTCCAACCGAAGGGAATTCGTGAGAACAAAAATTAAGAAAAGTCCAGTTGATGTCGTTTTTAAAAATTGTTTCGGAAATATTGTTCCAAATGTTCCAAATCAACCAGTGGAAAAATTTATGCAAATTTAATTAAGTTTAAAAGCAGTACTGAAGGAAATTTCCTTGGCTTTTAAATAAACTCAAACGGAAATAAATTTACCTAAAATAGAATAAAACTGAATTCGAGATATTCAGTAAGAAAACTTGTAATTATAAATGATTTGAAATTATTTTAATTAATTTGGAAGGCATTAATCGTCCTCTCGAGTCTTAGGCCAATCCAATTACGACACGAGTCGTGAAATAAATAACTAAATTTTTGTTAGAGATTATGAAATCTACTACAGAAAGATAATCCCTAAGAAGATTAAATGGAGTAAACTAAGATAACTGCACAGAAAAACATTAAACAAATATGTTAACAAAAGGAGAAATCATTAATACAATTTGTGGTTATAAAATAAATAATACCAAAGTTTTGTGAAGAACAATTTAATAAAATTGTTAAATTTGTGTTGTTTTTAATCAACACAAATGGGTAATATTGTACAGTACTAAGTTTAGTTAATCGAAATTTAAATATGTAAAAAAAATTTGACCGTAAATTGTTAGTTAGTTAGTTCGTGTAAATAAAATGTATATTATCACTATCTGTGACATTATATTATAAACTATAAATTATATGAATTGTGAGAAATAATTTTTGGTATAATTTGTCCCCTCAGAGAAGATGGAACACATTAGAAGTTAAGTTATGTATGTAGATCTACATAATGGCAGAGAGGCTGCTTGCCCTCTTCAGCGTGCCCGAGATTCATTATGGGCACGTGGCTTTAATGCGGCCTTCCATAGATCATCGTAAATTAATTTCAAACGTTTTGTTGGCGGTAACCGCAGTTAAATAAAGAATAAATTTCCATTTCTCTCAAATAAAGATTGATTTATATTCGTAGGATGGACACATGCAAATATAGTATTGTTAACATTTTGTTTTTAAATTTATAGGTTATATCCATTTTGTAACTTTTTTAGATTAGATGATATCTAAATTAAAACATTTCGAAATCGAATTAAATTTTTTTCAAAATCGGCTTTTAAATCACCCTAAATGAAATAAAAACTGATTCAATAATAAAGTTCTTAATACAGGTAGAACTCGAATTACAAAGTCTCGTAGGTAGGTTAGGTATATTTAGAAGTTGAAATATTTGACTAGAGTTATATTTTCTATTAAATTATTTATTAATAAATATATTTTTTTTCAATTATATTTGTGATATTTTGTTACGTATTTATTTTATAAACACAATAATATATTGGATTTGCTATAGATATAAAAACCAATGTGCTTTTCCTATTACTCACCAGTTTGTTAATATTTTAGCTGCAGCTATTTTTATTATTTGTTGTTGAAATATATTTTCAAGAAAAATTTACAAACAATATAATTATCATATATACTACCGCTTTTGGAGCCTGAAATTAAAGAGAGCAAATTTGATAGACCATCAAAATATATTCTAATCGTTTAAAAGACCTCAAATATATCTTTGGATGGTATTCCACATGTCTATAAAGAAAAAATTGTTTTCTTCGACCCACCTGTACCTTAATATGAAATCTTCTTTGAAATACAATTTTAAGTCAACGTCATAACTTAAAATTTAAAGACATTAACATGACATTTAATAATCTCTCGATGATTTTTGCAAAGCCCTACATTCTTTGATGAGTATTTTCAGTTGCATCAAGTTTTCTTTATTTTTTATTAATTCGCCGTAAATTGAAACTAAATACTCTTAATAAGTTTTAATAAGCAGAAAAACGTCGAGCTTTATCAATATTTTAAATACTCCAATAGCAGGCCCCACTTTCATTTCGAAATGAAAATAAGGGTATATTATTTCGCTGCTAACAGTAGCTTGCCTTAGACTAATGAAAAACTTAAAACCAATTTCTATTTTACCCCTTCAATGATTTTTTTTCACTTACAACTAATCACAAAACTTTACAAATACTCATCAGTTTATTGATTCATGTCGTTTCAGCAGTAGTATCCAATTGCATTAATTGAGGTCGCCGACATTTTACGCTTAACTATGAATAACATTATATCCTTGAAATGTTTACTCGCAACTAAAGTTGTTAAATGTTCCTCAATCATACGCAAAATTGATTTTAGTCTTATTAACTCTTGAAATCTAATATCAATAAGAGTAATAAAATATATATTAAAAGTCTATTTGATTTGTATGAAATTCACTAAAATATTTAAAAAATATTTAATGACATTTGAAGTTAATCAACTTAATTTTTAAAATGGTGTTAATATTGCAACTATGCTTTTAATACAATATTATAAAGTATGAATTTAAAGTGCTTTAACGTAGAACCATATTTAAATCCCCTATGCATAGCTACACACACACGGATATGTAAACTTGCACGAGCACACAGAAACATGATATAATTACAAACGTTAATCATACCCACGTATTATAATCACAATAACACATCTAAGCGTGAATGAAGTATTACCAAAAGTAGACCCAAAACGTTTTACAATGCATTAAAATTATCCTTCATAATCCCCATATCTTTGTTTTAAAATCATTTTTCATATATATTATAGCTGTGGAGATCATTTGCAGCACAGATGAATTGTTTAAATAAGGACGAAATGCCGAGGTAGAGTTCAAACTCCAAGAGGTATTTATTGTCCCTGCATCGAGTGTTATTAGATAATGTAGAAACTCTCAGAAGAGATTTTGAGTAATTTTAACAATTTAAAGTATCCAATTATTTTCATATCTCCATGTTATCAAAAGAAAAGGAAAACAGTTATTTCGTATGAACGTTGATATAGTAGGTAATTAATATTTTTAATGTGAAACATCTGACGGCACGTTTGAATAGAAATTAAAACGTTCTGATGGCGCATTGCCACTTGCCATTCAGCCAATTTCGCATCTTGTCGGCTCTGTTCGACTCCAATTAACCAGCTTTGCATTTTACCTGCTCTTTCCGATTTTATCAGGTTAGCTTTTAGTCTCGTCGGCTAACAGTATTATAAGAGGGAAAATATATTTTCAATAGATTGTTAAGAAATATTTTGGTGATCAATTATTTTAATATTTTACTATATTCAAATAGCTGAATATTTTTATTTCCTTTTAATTTGTTGACATAAAAATATTTCGCTATAAATATATAAAAAACTTTTTAAATTTCACGTCTGACAAGCATCCCACCGCTCACAAATTTTAATATTACTTTCTTGTGATTTGGTGTCAAAAATTTTACTATAATTTGAAATCTGTCTAGTACGATGTTACGTTTTTGTACAAAAAATGGACTGTTTCTTTAATTGTACCAAGATGACAGTATGAGGGAGAGTGCTAATGAATCTATTTATAAAATGATCATCTAATTTACGTAGTTACAACTATTTAAGGGTGCGCAAGTGATTACATAAAGTTATTCTGTTTAACACATTTGAGTGATGCAGCAGTAGTATTTGGCTAAAAAGTAATAAATGAGTCAGGGAAAAACTTTTACTTTCCGCTTAATCACAGGCAACCACAAAAGAAAGTAGCTACACGACCTTGAAAGTTTAATTTATAGTTTTGTTGTGGACTGGTATGTACGTTATTCAACTTTAGCCTGTGGGCCATAATTATCCTATTGGAAATGTTTCTGTTGTGATTTTTGAAGTTATCGAGCTCGTTTTTGTTCAGTAAATTTAAGTTAGTTTTAGTTTTTATATTGATTATGTACATGTGCATATAAGTTAATCCCATGTTATTACTTTAATTAGTGTTATTAAATTATTTTTCAGATTTCATTGATTGTACCTTTAGCTGTGATAAAAGCGTAAATTCACTTAATGCACTTAACTCTTTCCGTATGAAAGATTATCACTTTGACATATTCATATAACGTTTCCAGAGAACATTCGAAGCCAATAAATACTAATAATTCTGTAGGTCACTTTTCAGAAGACATAGAACTTGGAAATTTCATATACGTATATTATTTAGGATACCCATTAAGAAACAAGGAAGAATAATTTTGTAAGCTTTTGCTTTGATAAGCTATGTTTACTATGTATATATGTAATGAGACCGCGTCTGTGTTCAGATTATGCAAGTACAATTGGACGGACTTTACTGAAACTATTATTATTATTATTATTATTAAACTAAAGTTCCATACAATAAGAGTTTCGTCAATATTAGCAATAGAAATAATTCTGATGGGGGTTTTGGCAGAGAAAAGAAAAAATATAGACCGTAAAGTAATTTAATTTGCAAAAATTTCTTTCTTGAGTAGCTATTGTAAACTTTTATTATTCATATTTTTTAATATATATGTTCAATTTAATATTATAATTTTAATTTAATCTATATAATTTTATATATAGCTGCAGTATTATTTCATTTATTATTTTCTCGAAGAAATCCAAACGTTTAGTTCTCTTACTTGGGTGCACATTTTCGCCCGCAATTCATCCCATTATGGGCGGAATTTTTCTTCTTTCTTTCTTCTTTCTTTCTTATTTTAAACAATAATATTCTTATCACTATTTCAGACTGAATAAGAATTTAAATGCGTTATGTAGTATATCACTTTGACGAATTAGCATGCCGCTGAACGTGCACTCTAAGGCTCTTACCCGTTGTAGTAAAGTTGAAATATTGTTTCTCACAAGCGAGATAAGGAGTGAAAACATTTTATTTTTTATAACTGTATTTTGAACTCACAAAAACAAAAAATACGAATTTCGATACCGATTTAATAAACACTGTATAAATAAATACATGTTAACATATATCTTTTAACAGGGAAAGAAAAGTTTACATAGAATATTGACGTTATAAATATAAAATATTTTATATGTTATGTTCGTTAGATGAGAACGAAATAGGGTTGTGTTTATAATTTAGAATATTCTTGATGTTGTGTTTATAATTTGGAATATTCTTATATATTTTATGATTTTGGTCCAATGTAGTTCGATTTATGGCAGTGGGTTTATCATAGTATTGTATCTCTTTTACTGGATTTTTCTTCTGCTTTTAGTAAAATATTAACATATTATTGATTATATTTCAGTATATGGATGAATATTAGAACGTCATATAAGCTGACAAAAAGTGATAAAATATCATTTCAAATAAAATGATTTAAGGTGATAAAATTTTAATGTCTAATAAAACTTCGTATTGATGATCACATTATGATTATATAATTTAGTATAACAATAGAAATCCAATAATGAAATTTCCATTTAATTATTGGGTAATATTATAAGTAATAAGGTTATATTTCAGGAATTCTGCAAATACTAATGGAAGTGGAAAATATTGAAACCTTAAATTCCATAGACTGCCCCAATTGTTAAAATTGTTTATTGTTTATTACGTTCATTTATCGATCAATTGACTTAGTGTTATCAGCACATTAAAGCTCTGTCTAAATTTAAAAATATACTATAAATTCGTACTTCATTTATCTCCAACGAGACAAATTATCTTCAACACCATTTGCAAAGTTACTATTATATGTAGCCGATGTTATGCAACTTTTTTAAAATTGGGAGACTTAAAGACGATTCAGAATTTTTTTACTGGTCTAGCTACCACTGCTGTTGGGAGAAAATATCGATAAAGATTTTTTTAGATCATATTGAAAGTGAACATGTCGGTGTTCGGATATTTTAAAAATATTGAATTTTTCACTTCCTTCTTATTAAAAATCTAAACTAAAGTGATTCTTAGCGTATTTGAGGTTAATGGATGCAAATATTTTATGCAACTGGTTTCTGCAAATATATTCTTTACTTTAAAAACATTACACAGAAATATATCTCAATATCCCAAATTTCTCCTAAAAGGTAGGGTAAGATATAGTAATGAGAGTATTAAAGATATATGGGAAGATATATGTACTTAATGTAGTTAAGAATTGCTCCCTTAAATATGGAAGAAAAAAAATTAAATAATTTAAAATTTTTGTTTTATTTTCAAACCTGATATTGTGTTTACTTATATTAGGTTTAACACGAGCGTATGACATAATACATAGGTGGGAAAGAATTAGATGTTATTGTTAGTAAATTATTACAAATATATGCAAATGCTATTAGCTTCAGTAAGAATATGATTGAATTCGCAGCTTCAGTCCATAGTAATGGGGAAAAATGGTAGTACTATTTACAAAATAATGTTTTCTTGAAAATATTGGATAACAGAAATGGAAATGGTTGGGTAGGTAGAAATTCAAATAATAGAAGCAGCAAAGTTGTGGAAAGAAAGAAATGTTATTAATTAAATAGTATGTAGTTTCTCAGAAATAATATTTCGGCCTTAAAAAAATAGCTTGCAATGCACAAGATCGAACGTGAGATCTTATTAAATGTAATTGCCCTTTGGTCGTGAACGTCGAGAAGTTATTATATATATATATATATATATATATATATATATATATATATATATATATATATATATATAATTTGATAGTACAGCTTAATTATATAATATATATGAATAAGTAGTTGGTAGCACACTCACATTGGCCACTCTGAAAGAGTTACAAAAGTCAGTTATTCGCTAATGTTTAAACATTGAAGTTCTTATGTAATATTGTAATATTTAAAAAACTTTTAACTCTAATAAAAATGTTCACCACGAATATATGCCAATCAGTAAAAGTCAGTTTCACTGGTGAAAAAATATTATGTGTATTTCAAATATTAACTTCAAAAAAATTGTTCTAGAATTCTGATAAATTTGGCATAAATTTCTGCTAAATTTTTTTTCTTGATTTAAACAGTTTCGAAGATAAGGATGGGGTAATATTCTTTTTAAATTTTCAAGAACAAGAAAACAATAATTTACATTTCATAATGTAATTATTAATGTAATTAATTTACAATACATAATTAGAATTCTAGAACATTAAAACAATAATTTACATAACATACGCAATAATTTCTAGAACATTAATTTACATAACATTAAAATATGAAAACAAATTAATTTTTGTAAAACAGAATAGAGGAACTGAAAAATAAATCGAGTCCGTTTCTTTGCTTCTTCAAACATTTCCATATAAAATTCTATTAAAGAAATATAATATAGAAGGGAATTCATTGAAATCAGAAAAGGATGTAAAAAAGCAGTAACGAAGTTTCAATTAAAAACATGCCGATTTTCATTACAAAATTTTAAATTATATGTTATGCCGTTTCCAAATAAAATTGAGCCGTTTCCAAACTCCTATCAAAATCAAATGACGTCAATGCCGTTATTCCTCTTGTCATTGCCATTATTTTGCCAGCTAGAGCTTATTACGTTTACCTTTCTGAAATTGTTTGAAAAAGTAAAAGCGTATTAGAGTTTTGTTAAAACTTACTTTATAAACTTACTAAGAACTAATATTGACAGAGTTTTCATATGACCAGAGCGATATTATCAAGCATAAAAACGACATTAGAGAATTAACTCCGATATATGTAAATGACAGGTAAATGATTGCAACATAATATAATTTATTTTAATGTCGATAAATTACTCTAACAAAAGTAAAATATTGTAAATAACAGAAGAAAAGTTTTTATAGAAAGTGCATTTTAGTCAAATTGAGTTTTCCCTGACCTTGTTTAATTGGAAAGAAAATTTACAATAAATCAAAGTTTTTTTTAACTTTGAAATTCAAGAATAATTAATTTTGTTCCAATTTAACGGTGAAAAAAACTGTTTGATTTTAGAAGAACTTATAATATATCTTGTCAATGGAATTGACAACTGTCATTATTGTAAAAGACCATGATAATAGGACCGATGGCATCACAAGAAATTGGGTGTGCGTTTTGTCGTGAAATTCAAAACGCGAATTTTTACCGCATTTTCTCGACAATACTTAGATTTATTTATTAAAGACTTAATTTTTCTAGCTAACAGTAACCAAGTTTTATGTAATTCTATTTAATAAAAATGAATGTAAATTTGTGCATATTCCCCTTTGGGATTAATAATAAAGCCATTCATTTTATAACACGCAAGCACAATTGATATTGAAGTGAGCGAATAAGCTGTAAATCGATGTTAGTCCAAGTGAAACAAACAATACTCCTTGATTATTATTACTATTCATATTAGTAAGCCACACGTTTCATTGCTCTTTTAGGAATATTACGGAAATTGTGTATTAACTATATTCGCTATTATTGCTTATAAATAAATGTATTCATCAAATTATTTAAACGTTTCTTAGCCAATTCTACGATATTATATTGATTTGCTTACGATTTACGTTGATTGATTTTCTTAAGCAACATATCCTATATTACTATATTTAATACGAAATCTTAGGCAAAATTTGATAATACAGCTTAATTTTAATGTTAAGCCGTGTTAGATTGTCTGGGCACGATCAAACTGAGATCGATGTATGGATGGGAACCAAATAGTTCGTCGTCCATTTCACTTAACAAATATATGGTAACGAATGACGATATATGTATAAAGGTTTCTATGCATATATATCAAATTTAAAAAATATATTGATAAGAGGAATAATAAAATATCTCTATTATTTATTTCGTAAAATATATAAAAAAATTAAAAGTGAGTTGCACGCGGAAATTGGCATTGACGAAAGATTTAACGATAATTATAAAATTCGGGTTTAAGGGGTGGTTCAAGCGAAGAGAATTCACTAAATTCGAGAAAATGGAATTCATTGAAATCAATAATAGTAACGTAAAAATATCCACTTAAAATTATCCGTCAATAAAAAATTTCATAATTTTACTTATAAAAGCAAACTGCAATATTTAACTTCCTATATTTATTATAATCAAGGGAGGCTAAAATAGCTCCACTGGTAAGGTACAATTAGCTTTTACAGCTGATATAACTATTTCATTATGAACATCCACGAATTATCATTCGTTCCGCTAAATCCAACTTTCATTACTTTTAATGGAAACAACCGATTTTGCAAACGACACATTTTAGTAATTTTAGCAATAAAGCGACTCCCATTTATATTTTAAATCATACTATAATTGCGGATATTTCAAAATTTTTAATTTTCAATAATTTATAATTTCTGGTTTCGATTCATGAATTGTTGAAATCGTAAAGAAACCAGACACTTATATAAATTAGACTATAACGAGAGATAATCTAGGGGATCATCAACATTTATTTCACTTATATTTGCCAAATATCTACAATTGTAGCTACATAAATAAGTTTTCTCGCTATATTATCCATCAAAAGAAATGGACAGATTAAAATTGTATTCATAAACAATAGAAATGTGCTTAGTATTTTTTATGAATGACATGCGACGGATTACCAAACCGCTACAATAAAGCTAAGTGACTTAACTTTATTGTCAACTTTTTAACCAACCTATGATACAACGACCCTGTAAGGAAAATAAAAAATAACTTCATTTGTAACAAGTTGAGCTTGTTTTTATTAACATCATCATCACATTCAGTTAATCTCGTAAGTTAACAACCTACATAATCCATATCATAACATGGTAAAGTTATATCTATTTACTTTGAATAAAGTATGATTTATTAGGATAAAATTAGGCGACGTAATAACTTATAATGATATATTTAAAATAGTAATATCCTAACAATTCAAAATTCGCACTTTTTTGTTCTATTATAAGCTTCTTTTTCTTAGACTTCTTTTCCCGTATACGATATGTATTTCACAAGAAAAATATGGTATAAAAGAAGAACGTCATAGTTATTTTAGTAAAAGAATTTGCTAAATATATTGACCATTAAACTCATAATTAAATATTTTCCAATGAAAGTCGTATTCGACTTATACATAAAAATAAAATTTTATTAAAACGAAATATAAAGGAGTGAACGGTAAGTTATTACTATTGCTAGTACTATTCAACTATCTGAAAATATTTACCAAAGACAGCACAATGAAGTTTTATATTCAAAAACCTTACAAAGTCAGTTAATTGTTCTGCGACTATGAAAATTGATCAAAAATAAGCTACTTGTAATGGAAATGGGCAATAATTAGACCACAAATTTAAATCTTTATACATTGTGGAAACAGGATAGTTATTATATTTCACATTCGACTAAATTGCAGAAGGTGACTTGTGCAGAAGGTGATCCTTTTAACATAATTGTTTTCGATCTCCATCTCGAAGAAATAATTACAATGCTTTATATATGTTAAACTCTTTGAAATTATATTAAAATATTAAAAATAGGTTTTCTGACGAATATCATAGTATTTTTGTACGAGACATGATTTGTAAGAAGCTTTCTAATACAAAACTTTTTATTTTGGTCAAAGAACGTTAATTTGAAAGTCAAATTAAAATTAGCAAACACCCTAATTCGCTCCGTTTTGGTAAAACCACTCAATATCTATTAGTCAATATTTATTTACAACTTAGCCAAACCTTAAAGACGTCTTAGAGTTTAGTATACCAATTTTATTACTATTAAAGCCCAATTCTGTTTTGTAATGATTAGTGTTCAGACATTTTACATACACTTTAATTATAGTAAAATAGAATTTTAACACGTAATTCAGATATTGCAGTTTGGAATATGCTTAATTAGTCAATGACACACATCCTTAAGTAATTATATATCTATTAAAAAGTTCTTAAATTATATTCTCAAAATTTTATTTATATTTTTATAAAATATAATTTCTATAATTACGTTGCAGTGCAGAACTATTTCAATACGGAGCCACTGTTTTTCCATTTGATAATTCAGTTATAAAGAATCTTGGTGCCATTTTCTACGAAAACTAAAATATAGTTTCAATTTTATTTAATTAAGCTTTTATTCATTTTAATGATAGAAATCAAATAAATACCCTTATCAAAATTAGAATGTAACAAGCTCAAATAATTACTTAAATTTAAAAAAAAAATTTCTTACACATGTATTTTTTGAAATCAATAATAAAATAATAAAGCTTTCATCTATTGAGCTGAAAAAAAATATTGTGGAAACTTTAAATAGGAAAGAGTTATTTTAAAAATATGACGAAATATTTCTAGTTAATTCGCTCAAATTAATTATGGAGAATAAACCGGATCGTAACAAATTACTTCTTTTATATAACATGTGCCACTACGTCAGTTAATTTCACTATTTTTAGGTTCGTTAATACACCTCAAATAGTGTTATAAAAGTAATTTATATTTTATTTAAATAAATGAATTTTTTGAAGATTGACACTGAAGAGATACAAAAAAATAATTAAACCAGGTCTAACCGTAGGCAATTTTTTGAACGTTGTTAATAAACCTTATATTTTATATCATTATGAAATGTATACCTCTGAGAGTCATTAATAATGACGACGTTAACTTAACATTGCAACATCAAAGACCATTAAGAAGCAAAATAGGAATAAAAGACTTTAAATTCAACTCAGCGCCAGCATCTGACCAAGCCTCGGAGTCGATATGATAACAGATGTCTTTTCGTACCCGCCTCATTGATCGTAGATTCATCAAACTTAGCACTTATCACGAATTACATTCACCTATCAAACGACTCGTGATTGCCTCTTTTTCTAATTTTATAAAGTTTTATGAAGAGTTTGAAGTAACAATTTTCTTTTCTATTACCAAATTTTGCGTTGCAAAGAGTCGGAGTTTGCAGAATAAACCACAGATAACACACATACTCGTGAGTGTAAAATGAAAAAAAATTTACTTAGTTTGAATTAATAATGTTTCCACTTTAAACAATTGGGAATGATGTTATATATTTTCCTTTAAATTCTTATGATTGAATATTATGTGGCGTTAATTAATTAATTTCCATTGACAACAAAATTAAGCTTGTGATAACTAGTAAAAGAAAAATGGAACAAAACAAAGAGAAATTTAAAAAAATTCTATTTTTATTTTAATTAAAGTAGTTAAATGAAAAACATTCTTAATTACAAAACGAAAAATAACCTAATTAAGTTCAAGAAACTTAATTATTTATGTATAATATAGATAGAAATAAAACTTAGTACACTTAAGAACAAATTTTAATCCGTCAGATACATTAGAATATAATATTTTAAACTAACTAAATTACTTTTATTTCTACGTAATACTTCTAGGTTACCTAATAAAACTCGATAGAGTAACGGTTTATAATCATTTCAGTAAAAGTTTGTTTTAAGGCTATTATATGTGCAAATACATTTGCCAACATTCCCATGTGTATTTGAATTAAAATGCAAGGTGTTTAAAATGATTATTAGGATTTAACTTCCATTAGCATAGTGTCAAACATGATGTCGTTTAATGTTGTCATGTATCGTTTAAGGTAAATCAGAATACTAATTCCTATATGATATTTTACTCAAGGGTTAAGCAGCAGCGATAATTTATCTCTGAAATAAATAATGAAAAATTATATGTCTTCACGTTGAGATTTTTGATCCGATTAATAAACAGAAAGTTTAATTATTCACAAAAAATTCTATCCAGTATATAATTCGCAGGCCAACGTGCTGAAGATATAAACAATTAAAGGAATTTTTAATAATAAAAAAAGAAAAAAATCATTAGATGAACACGCTACACATAAACCTTCAGGAAATACACAAACCTCCAGGATATTACACGAATTACACGAAATACATAAACCTTCAGGATATTTTGAAAATCATCCAGCAAAAAAATATAATTCACTATTAATAATTGGTGAATATACGGCCCTGAGGTTATCAACTATCTTTCTAACATACATGTAATTTTTTTTCATAATATCATGTATTTAATAATTTATTTTATTTTTGTAAGAAAAGTGTTAAAACGCAAAAGTTCACAATTAGCGAAATGGCAATAATCTTGTTTTAATTCCGATAGGCGGTGAAAACCATATATTCACGTAATGAAATAAATTTATTAACAAACATTTTTTTGTAATTTTTTACAAAAATAAATGCCAATAAAATTTCATATATTCCAAATAAACCTTTGTATATGTTTTCCTCACCACTCACGATACCTGGAAAGAGAGATAAGTAAAAAAATGCATAATGCAAAATCAACCTTCAAATTTAGCATTTTAAAGCCCGTGTACATCACGTTGCTATTTTCAATGATTTTGTACTATAAAGAGTAAGCATATCGACGACATTAGATACTTGATGAAATTATTGTACAGATATTACGGGCTTGTGGCTGATAAAATTTATATCTGAAGCCGACCTTTTTGACGAAACGAATTTATTTTAAGAAACTTCTTGCAATAAAATTCAACCAAAATACTTTAAGGGGCTGGAACGCAAACTGTGCCCTTAATGTCATAATTAGAGATAACAGATACAGAGTAACGTACAACGCCTATTCAGAAATAATATACCTCTACAAAGATAAACTTATTACTGTCAAATTTAGGAGAGGATTTCAAGAAAAAAAATTTATAGTAATAAACTTTGGATCTTAGAATAGCCTTTACGAATAATCAAATTCGTGTAAAATAGGCGTTTTTTAAATAAATAATCTCAAATATTACCCTAATATATAATCAAGCATTACATCGTATCAAGAATATATATATTCAAACTCATTATTGTGGGTTATCTATAATAACTTTTATATACATTTGTATGTATATATATATATATATATTTATATATATATATATATATATATATATATATATATATATATATATATATATATATATATATATATATCAATATACCTTTTTAATAACTATAATTTCTCGATACTTAATGTCGTAAATACATTATGTAGTTTTCTAAATATTTACCATGAAAGCTTCTAAATCAATGTTTTTTTATTATATAACCTAAATATTATTAATTAAATATTAACAATTAGGCTTTATGTATATGTTTATATATACAAATTACATTGCCTCTCAAAATTTGTAAAATATAATGTTTCATGTTGCAAAAGTTGTATGCCAATTGGATTAGTAGTTTCTGCGTGAATGTCTAAAAATCCTTTCTTATTATAATGTTAATAAGGCAATATTGTCAGGCTGTGAATTTTTGCCGTATTTACCAAATATTTTATCACATACAGTTCTAAGACGAAGCGTTATCTTAACAAAATTCCAATAATTTGACTGTAATTATTGCATAGTATTTGGTTTTTTTAGGTTCTTGTTAATGTGTGATACTTACAACGATTTATAGCAAATAATATAAGTATGTGGAATAGAAATGGTAGAAAAGAGATTATTTCCGTTAAATATTTCAATCTGCGAAATTGATTTAATTTCATAAAAATGTATTACTTTTTAATGGGTATTTGACTTACTAACAAAATTTATTGCTATTGAGCGGAACAAATGCTGTAAATGAATTATTTTGGATGATATATGAAATAGAAACAGAGCTTTAACTCAACATCAAATTCACTGACGATACGAGTTGAAGATCCGCATCTGAAATAATAGGTGCATACTCGATATTCATTTATGGGAGTTAATCCATTATTTAAGTATTATTCCCATTATAGTGTTTCTAAAGATAAAATATGCATTAGAGCCTTTTTGATCATTTAGCATAAATTTCCTAAATACAACAATTTTCTTTGTGTTTAACGTGTACTTTATTTTTAGTGCAACATTTAATTAGATTTGTTTTTACCTACTCATGCAAGAAGGCATAATTTTTTTCTTAAATATACTTGGAGCAATTTTAATTTCATTAAATATTTAGAATTTGTTAAAATTTATATTTAAAAGCGATAATAGTTTTTGATGATTACTTGAATCATGTCAGATGATTCATAATTATAATTTACACGTAAATGTTACTTATCAAGTCTTAAAAAAAATAACATAAATTTACGTATCATTACGAAATGTTTGCGAATAAGTTATACTATTAAACAAAACCTAAAGAAATGTGAGGAATCGTGGGTAACTGAGAGAAAATAAATAGAACACACACATGTCTTAGGAAAAGTAACGGTAATATGTCATTTCTGTATATCGTAGTTATTTGTTTTTGTTGGCTATGCTTTTCTCTCCGCTACTCAACATCATCATGCTAACATCGTTATTGTTAATTTATTTTAATTTAGTTAATAAAGGATTACAGTTCATTGCCAAAGTGTTTATTTTCATTAGGTTATGGGCCCAGGCCAATTTGTAATATACTTAATTAACGCTGGTCCTCCACACACACGCTCGTATGCACGCACGCATGTACGCACGCACTCACGCACCCACGCACGCAGGTACGTGCGCACGCACGCATGCACACACCCACGCACGCACGCGCTCACATATGGTCATATTTAGAGAAACGCAAATAAAAGTTGAATGCCACTTTTTTTCTCATTTCGCACAGGTCATCTACATCAGTATACCGAATTTGAAAAAGAAAGACGTTCATTGAATTATATTTACGACTTTTCTTTGTTGTTTTTAGGTTATCTTTTAATTTCCTTATTACGTACAATATTTATTATCGAGTAGTGTAAGAAATTTTGCAACGACCACTTTATTGTTGTTCTTTTTCTCACAAATTTCTTATCATTTGGGTAAGGGAATATTATTTAATAAATTTAAGTGAAAATGTAGAATCTCAACGTTACTCAAGTGTCGTTGAAAGCTGTAATTTGAATTGAAAATGGTTACACTTGCAATGAATTGGCTCAAATATCACGAATTTCCAAGTCTGTGATTTTCCGCTATATTAAATAATATAGCCGGAATAGAGAATGTACTACGTAAAGGGCAAGATCGCAAAAGAGTAACAATATATAAGAAAGATAAATATAACTTAAGCAGTGTGGAATAAGCTGGGAAAACAAATTAAGCAAAGAAATCCGGCACCAGCAAATTTATCGAGACTTAAAAAGTGCGTTGAAAAAAAATAGAAATTAATGCCTATAAGTTTAGTTGACTATTTAATAAAAGTGTACTCAGACGGATGTAGGCAGCTTTTACAGCAAGACTGTGTCTTCCATTAAGAAAAAATTAGTCTTTATAACACTACTCGGTTTTCACTATGATGGGTCAAAACTCCTTACAATTAAGGTACTGATATAACTGTAACTAATTTTGTTTTCCTTAAGTTTAAGTTTCTTATGTTCAAAAATGTTTATTTGATTAATTGATCCAATTCAATAATTACTATAAGATTGTAAAATACGAATAAATTGGTTTTTACATAAATTTAAACCCTTTTATTGCGTATTTCTAAATATGTTCATTAGTGTATATATAAATATAAACGTCTCGTTTGACAACATGAAAAGCTGACACTCGGCATTTCCTCCGAGTTAAAGCATAATTTATTTTATATGATAGCGAAAATATTTTCTAGAAACTAATTTTCTTATTATTTTGAGTTAGATCTGTCTTATTCCGAAAATGTGATATGTGGGTGTATTGGTATTTGCCAAATCATAAATAAAGTATATTGTATTGAGTGGAAATATTTAAAGAACGAAAATGGCCTTAATCAAAATTATTTTATTTCATATATGTTATTATGTTCTTGGATTTGTGAAATAATAACAGGTATGTCGTCGCCGTAGTGTATTAGGTTGGTCACTAGGTATACGCCCATTGATGACTCAGCGCACCGCGGGGATCCGAGTTCGATTACCGGCCGCTCATCGAGCGGGGCTGTACTACCAGTACAGTGTTCTAGTTGGCTAAAAGAGATTGCTGTCGTAATCGTAGGTCCGCCATATTTATAAACTATATATACATTGAAGTAGATAAATAAATAAATAACAAAATTTTAAAATATGAAAAATTCTACTGGTCCAGAGAGAGTCGAAACAGTAGTTTAGTTAAATATATAAATATTATACCAATCAATAATTCGATCAACCAGTTCAATCTACAACTTTGCGAAAACTAGATAGAGTCATTAGAGAGAAATATGCTCACTTTGGTTTTTAAAGCATCATCATTATTAAAGTATAAGAGATACGGAAATAAAAGTACGTTTGCTTGATAGAACATTTATTACGTTATAAATGATAATGGAAACTATAACGAAAGTTGGCATAAACATATTTTACATATTATCTAACTGAAAATTTCTAGACATAGATTAAATCAGTTTTAACAGAAATAATTATTACATGAAGTTTCTGTTTAACAGAATGTAGGCAATATATTTAGCATCAATTTTAGTCTTAAAATCAAAGTTATGACAAATAGCAGGTAACTTAAGCATATAACTTGATATAAGATAAACTTACTATAAAGTAAATCATGGTTAAAGTGAAGTATTTTTTACAGAAATTAAAGCATTGAATCAGTAATGCGAGATCAGTCAAATTTCCTTTAAGGCTACGTAATAAGAACATGTTAACCCTTGTCAATGCAATTATCACATATAAAGCTATATAAGAGAGAGGCCTTTCGTAAATAGTCTACTGTTCATGCCACTATTCCTCGCAAGCGCTGCATTTGATCCAATCTCCTGTCGGCGGCTCTGGATATTTTTCAAGACAAAGGGGACAATGGTATTTCCATTGCTTTGCTTTTTGTTTTTTTTTAGTTTCTATTTATCTTTTGACAAATTTGCCCTTTCTTTTTCCTTTGAGACCAGTGTATTCTTTATAGAAGGAGTAGCTGATTGCGATGTGGGAACTTTCTTTTTGCGCCCATTTTTTCTTCTTCTTTTAGCTTCTTTTCTTCCAGTTGCTTTTTATATGAATTCGAGGTTATAATTTGTCATTTCGCCGAAACTTTATCTTTACGTCTTTTGTGTTTGGTAGGAGTGAGATTGGATCAATACTGGTGGAATATAATGGACATCAGCACTCATGCAGCGAATAGCTGTCAATGTAATGCCCCTTTCTGCTGACACGGCTTTTTTTCCTTTTATTGTAACCAACTTTAGAGTTTTTTTTGGGTACAATATTTATTTTTATTATTCTTTATCAATAAACAATGTACATGCGATTTAGTTGGAAATTATATTTCTCATATAATTAAATTTCCTTCAATTTTGATAAAACCGGTCAACTTGAACTTTATTAAATCCCATAACATGAGCCAAACTTGTTACTGTTACTGTTACTGATGGACGATTACTTGAGGGTGGCGTTTTAATAAACATTCAGCCCAGTTTTTGCCTAATCTTTTTGATAACTTATCAAAACGGTTGTCAATATTATTGGCTAAGCGCCTCAAATTATTTTTAGTTAGAATAAAATATATTTCTTCCATTTTCTTATAATGTATGGGAAATTATGCTTCTTGATTATCATTAAAAGATCGCTTTAAATCCATCGACAATGCAACGCAATTTAGTTTTAATCTTTTGCGCAGACTCGACTCACTTATTCCAATAGCACTTGCAGCTGCTCTCTTGCTTTTGCCCTTTTCAATTAGTGATTAAACCTTAGTTGTTTATTTCTCTGTCACTGGTGCAAGTTTACGTTTATTCCAATGTTAGGATCGTGACATTATAATGAATTCTGAAAATATAAATAAGATTTAGTATAAATAAGGCAAGTTGTTCAAAGAAAAACATCACATCAACATATTATTACTAAAATATTTTCCACGGGCAAGTGTACGCACGCGTTCACTTTCCCCATGCATCCTAAATTTAAAAAAAGTTCACAGAATCTTAGAAAACGAATATAACCTCAATATTTTTTCTCCTTTGTCATTAATATTATGCCGTTAATAAAAGATAAATTAACTTACCGTTGTTGGATCCAAAACTCAGAATGAGAAGGTTTTCCGAATCATGAAAAATTGCCGATATAACTAGCAAATATCATTTTTAGCAGAAATAAAGTAAATAAAACCTGACATATTGTAGTAACACATTGGAACTAATTCGTCTCTCCGGTGTCCCAGATTTACTGAAACAATCTCCTCCTCCTCGCGCCCCGTCCCGAAGATACTACGAAGAGGCTACGCGCTCACTTCCCCACTGCCCTCGGTTATACCAAATTATTGTACTAACTTACTAAATTGCTTTATCTTGTTCTTGGGGCTGCTGTATAAAATGTCTCAGCTTTAACTGAATTGTCCCAACTTGTCAATCATGCGCGACGTATAAATCGTAAATCAATTCAGACTGAATCCATGGTGACATAGAGGGAATGACTATTAGATATGGGAACTTAGTTATTAATGAAAATTTTGCCTTAATATGTAATGATCTGTAATAAGAAGGGTGCGCGTATTTAATATAGTACTTTGTTTGGAATTATTATGTGGATATGTGTGTGCTTACAACTAACTACATAATTTCTCTTCATCAATTACATAAACGTGGAAGCAATTTGTTTTGAGCAACATTCCCGTAGTAGTTTTATTTGTAACTATATCAAAGTATTTGTAAACATACAAAATCAGTAATTGAAATGTAGGTCCACGAATATTAAAAATGGATCTAATCAAATACCTTCTTATGTTAATTACGCAAAAACCTAAAGAAAATATTTATGTGCTTACAATTTTATCTCCGCGGCCAAAAAGGATATAAAAAAATGTAAACAATTTTTTTATTTGAAATATATGCCTAAAGTTATCTTCGACCTACATCGCCTGCAATACTTCAAATCTTGTTAATACGTTTCCGTACATTAAGAAGAAAAACGGAACCCCATAAGATCACTCATATGGTTATTCCCGTGTCCATCATGGACGTTTTTCCCAGAAAATGCTAGAAACTTAGAATTTGGTACAGTAATAAAACATATTAACCCGCTCATGACGCTGAAAATTAAAAATATTTTTTGCTTAGGAAACCAAAAACTCTCGATTTTTTTTCAAGTTTGTTATATTTGAGCCTATATAGTTCTAGTTTAATTAAATCTTTATTACCTCGGCACAAACGTTTCATAACTCTAAATTAAACTCCAAAAGAACATTTCATTTAACTAAAACATTAATTATTCTTGCTTTATTATAAGCGACCACAAATAAAATATATTAATAAAACGAAAATGGCAAACTTTAATGCTATGCTAATGAATGTTGTCAAAAATATATTTGTTAGTCGTTTGATTAGCGTTCCATAATATACCTGTGCGAATTTCTTTGAATTCTTACGTCAAATTAAAATCATTTTTAGTTCTTTACATTTTGAATCATTCCTTTTTTTCACACTAGATAAAAGCTTTGTTTGATTTCTGCTACAAATGATATGTATGTTTCAATATTTTTTGAAATAAATAATTAAATTAAAGCATCTCAATTCCAAAGTTTTTAGAAATTAAATATTAAAATGATTATGAACAATTATATTATATTTATTACAGCTGTTATGAATATTTCGGTACGTTCAACTATGCAATGGTCACGCGTATTACAATAGACCCACGCCTCGAATTTAGAAAGTGTTTTATTGGTTATGTCGACAATGTGAGACAGTTTAAATTATTAAACTAGTGAGTACGTCACTTTAAGAGCGAATGTGTGTTTCAGTCAAGCAATGGAAACATGAACTCTACACATTTTTTATCGCAGGACTAAAGTCACTCGCACGAGGGACTATATAATTGGTTTTGGAATTATTTTTCTCAAAAATAAAATTAATTTTAGAAAACAATTTTACCCTACTTCAAATAATTACAGAATAAGAAGCATGCCATGGCATAAAATAATGAAAATACGATTGGTTAATTCGAAATTTTGTGATATCATATCGATTCCTAACATAAATAAATTTCACAAGTTACAATATAATAAATTGGATAAGTTTAATGTGAAGGATTTTCATAACAATTAATAATTCTGCTAGAACATATATATGAAATTCCTTATTTCAATCCTTCCAAATTTATCTGAATTAATGTAAAAAACTAAATTTTGCATTTACTGGAATTGCAAAAGCGTGTTTGTTTTCATTTGATTTCTTGTTTAATGAACTTTCACGGCCCAATTATTTCACCGCTTTCTACGAAATTTACCAGACATATGGCAGCTGCCATGAAGATAAACGTAGAAGCCACAGATAATAGCTAGTTTAGGTATAAAATTCAAAATCTTACACATATTGAGTACACTAATTGTCCTCAAACAGACACTGTTAAATTTACTTATCATTTAGACCACCATGTAATTAAATCTGAAGTTACAAATCTCCAAAAGAATTAAATAACATTTTTTTATATGTAATAATATATTCAGTATGTTTGAAGAAATTCCCAGAAATGCAAAATATAAATGCTAACATCTAAGATTACTAGATTGACAAGTAATAAATTTGTCACATTTTTCAAAATTTTTGGAAGTTTATATAAAGTCTACCAATATATCTGATACGGTATACAGATATAGGGATTTTAAATCTCTTACATTACAGAGTTTCAACGAGTAAAAAGGACGCAAAGTATGCGATTTCACGAAAAAAACTTGGAGAATTTTGCTTCCCAAAATTGCAAAATAGAAGAGACTTGAAGAACTAACTTTATAAAAGATTATTTGAATTATTTGTTAATTTGCAGAGCTGTCTTCACGCTTTATACTTCCAAAGAAAAAAAAAATATTTTGGGGTAGAAGTGAAAATATTACGAACAATATTACGAAAATATTAACTAGGCTATCACTGTGACGAGCTATTCTGCTAAACGAAAAGGGTGAATTTTTAAGTTGTCGAATAGAATTATTTGCAAAGTTAATATACACACATAGAAAATATTCAGTATATAGGCGGAAAAATATACTATGAGCGTATATTTTTCCGCCTATATTCATATATTCACACATATATATATATATATATATATATATATATATATATATATATATATATATACGCATAAATATTTTGTCGATATTATGAGAGACATTTTCCAAAAAACTTCAGTTATGATCCAGACTTTTGAATTTAAGAAAGAAACTAAGCAATCTGATTACTTGATGAGAGTCGTTGTCGACTTATTGCATTTCTCTAATTTTCCTTTCCATCAACGTGAATAGTTGTAACACATGACGCACATGTTTATTGAACACGGTTTTAGCACATGACGCATCGGTTTATTGAAATGAAATTTTGGATCATTCTTGGAAAAAATGGTCATTAAAATTTTTATATTCGCATCTTCATGGATGAAACTGGATTCAATTTGTAAAAAAAAACTCTTATTTAAACAATGTACTTGTATAAACTATGTTTGCTACAGTTACAACTACAATTTGTAAAGAACCAACCTGTACAAACCATATATGCAAATGATTAACGCTGTTCACAGTAGATTAACAAGGTTAGTGAAATTAATTCAACTTCTAAATATTATGAGACACTGAAAGTATATTTGATAATTTGGAAAAGTAATGTACAGATTCAAATGAATAATTAGTTTCTGTGTATGAGAATAACATACTGTTGCTTAAACTATTGTGGCTATTTTTCTACTAACAACATTCCTCGGGAAGGAACTAATAGGAAAAGGTTACTTTAATTATGTCTCATCAAAGTGCAAAAAATTCATCACTTATTCGATGTACGGAGAAATACTTTATGATGGCACTGGTAGGGCTTTGTTGATACTAACCGAAATGATGAATTTGTAAGGATTTTTTTACCATATGGCTAATAAACTCTAGAGACAGATCGAATGTGTATTGGAATCCGCACAAAAAAAGGTTTAATTTTTGCCCATAAATATTTGTATTGAAGATTAACAAAACAAATAAACCAAAAATATTATGCGTAATATTTGTAATGCGATATATAAAAAGAAAAGATAGGTAATGTTTTAAATAAAAAGACGAGATAAATAGATGACAGATTTTCAATAATTTGCTTTGTCTCAGTTTCCAAAGTTAAAGCGGGCAGAGAATTTTGCCAAATATATTTCTAATATGCACCAAACAACCATAATTGAAATAATTCACAATTGTTAAATTTAGAAAAATTCACAATAGTGACATTTTCCCCCTTGCCAACGGAATCTGCACACTTTTGTCATATCTAGGTACTAAAAGGAGAAAAATCTGCAATTTTAGTTATACTGAGCTAGATAATGCGTCCTCCTAGATACATCTTTTCCCATTTTGTTTTGCAAGCTAAATTCGTACTATAGAATAAAATCGATTCTGCGCTTGGAAAAAATGTTTTGGAAATCGAGTGCATAAAAATAGATTACATAAAAATATTGAGAACGTTGTAATTCAACTCACAGAATAGAATGGAACAGAACTATTTACACTTGGAAATTTATTTCCAAACTATTATTAGATTTTTTCGAATCATGTGAACAAGTAGCATACATCTAAAGTAAGTAAAACCATTATGCAAATCGTAATCATATATTTCTCTGTGTGGTCTATCCTTGAAAGGTATAATATAAAACTTAACAACAGAAAACTTTGCATGCAAAAATTTAAATCGATAATGAGAGGGTTATAAAAGAAAATTTTATAACACTACCTATATAGCAAGTAAAAGCATGCACGACGTTCGATATATACCGTACGACTAATATATTAATATGTGTAGAATAACTTATTATAAATGATTTTAACGTAGAAACATAAAACGTTGTCCGAGAAAGATGACACCGTATTGTGATAGGTTGTAGGTATGTTATAATAATCTTCGTCGCTCAATACCATATTGTTTTGGAAAATGAATTAATGGACCGAAGTAAGTATTACGAAATTGATTGAAACTATATTGCTCGTTTTGAATGTTTTTTTCCTAAATAAAAAAGTTATGGATTTTGTATCACAAGAAAATGTTTCCAAAATTTATTCAAACGTAAACTTTAAATTAAAAATTTAATGCAACTAGTATTATATAATTATTTGTAAGGAACGATTACCGTTTTGAATAAAAAATAACAGTGCTATTAACATTTCAAATATATTTTGAAATGTTCATAATTTAACATGAAGTCATTTTGTTTATTTACCATCCTTTTTAACTTATTGTAATAATTCATATAAACTTATCCTCTCATTTTACCTAGCTATTTATTTAACTTAAAAATGGTAATTCTGTTCCATTACTTTATGAAACACGCATTCGTTACAAATGCACAAGATGAAGATATGCCTTTGACTTTAAGGTAACCGTCAAGATCTAGTATAAATTATAAAGACCCGGCAGATCTTACTATCTCATAACAATCATCAAAGTGATAACGTAAGATAAACTTGTACGTATATTTACATACGTAAATTTCAGAATAGTTGATAGATGTTACTAAACTAATGACTAAATTTAAATGATAATCGATAGACTATAAACAATTGACGTAACAGTTCCATTAATCTCGTTCTGTGTCACAGGATGTAATACCTAATTTATACCCCCCCCAGAGAATTATTTATAACAAAACTATGTATAAATTAAACTTTCGTGTCCGCTTTGGTATAATTAGTTCCTTTTGCGGCCCCTGTGACTATGCGGAAACTAATAACTTTTTCCCTATCTATAAGATCTGATGCGAAACTTTGTTCAAAACATTCATTAATTTTCAATCAATTCCTATTGTTACAGAAGTTAATATAACTTTGTTGCTACGTTATTGAATATAGTTAACGAAATAACTCGATACTGTCAAAACAGCGGACCATTTTCTAATGGTTGCTATATTATAATTTGGGTGTAATTTTCTAAACGTACTATTACTGCTGTGTAAGATACTGATTTGTTAAAAGAGTATACGCTTTTAATAAGTAATATTTATGATTTTAAACAAAAGCATATACATTTTCCATCATGCTATTAATATATATTTTTTCTTTATAACTTAAAACCTTTGAAGCAACTCGAAGTAGCATTTATGACTTTAGACACAATCACGTTAAAAGCAAATATAAGAAATCATAATCGCCAACTTTGCCAAAATTCATATAAACTCATTGTTACGTTATCTTCTCGAATATACAGATGTGCAGAAAAATATATATCTTTAGTTGTCAAAATAATTTAAATTTTGCTTAGATAAATTAATTTCGATATTATCGGATAATCTCGGTAGGGATTGGAAAAACCCATCTCCAAATAACCTAACTAAATGTTTATAAATAATATATATATATATATATATATATATATATATATATATATATTATTTTATTAAAAGTATTTAAGGAAAGACGATTAAAGAAGACGACGGAAAGACGATTAAAGAAGACGAGGAAAGACGACGTTAAATATGTTAAGAATAGGTACTATAAATTTTATTTTTTGCGGCTTTATACAGTATGGTATAATTTCAGTCAATTGGGTCACTATAATCTATAGAATTGAATGAATTGTATGCCATACCATACCATATTTTCTGTCCGGAATTATAAGAGTCATCGCCTTGATATATTGGGCTGAACATAAGGCGTTCGACCTTTAGCAATGCGGCACACCACGACCCGGGTTCAACTCCCAGCCGCTCGTCGAGTGGGACACGATTGGTGTTCTGGCTGACTGTATGGGATTGCACTCGTACCAATAAATTGGCCATATGTAACAATTAGATACATTAAAGTAGATGAGTAAATAACTAAGTAAAAAAAAATAGTTCAGAAAATTCCCTTTATAAATAATTTGGGAATAGTTCCCAATGTCTTTGTTTCTATCGTAAATATTAATATTCATTAAAATAGCTTGCGATGTATCTTTCAAAATAAGTATATAATGCGTGAAATTAAGATACCACTACTTAAATCAAGATACTACCACTATACTTTTGTTAAGTCAAACGATCATATTTTCAAAAATAAAACATATTATTTTTAAGAGAGCAAAATGAATTTCATTCAGCATAAAAAAGATTTAAGAAATAAATTATATTTTTGACTATCTTTGTTATTTCTTTACACCTTTTTTACATTTTACTTTGTCATAAAAATGAATAAACATTATAGATTGTTACCCTTTCTGCTCAGGAAAGTGGTGGTTTTCTTTATAAAAAGTGATGGTTTTCAGGAAAACACAAGTCATCAAATCTAATAGGTCCTTGTTCCTCTGGAAATGCGTTATTTCGTACTTTCAATACAGTCGTGGTACACAGTATAATCAGGTGGTTGAGAAATATAACACTGAATCTCATTGTTGATATTGCAATGAAGGATCACTGAAATTAATTTTTTTCCCGAAGGGTGATTCTTCTAATTCGCAATCTTTACAAATTTTGTCAAATTATAACAAAAATATCTAAAAATTTAGTTTTTAAGGGCCAACTCATGTTTGTGGCGGTCAAAGAACGACTCTGTAAAGTTAATTTTAATATGAATTTATCTAAGAAGAATTTTTGAAGAAACAGAAGGATAAATTAAATCAATATGAGATGAACAAATTAAAATAAAATCTGAAACTAACACACATATGTTATAAAGTATTCAAATAATCACAAGAGGTATCAATTCTGTAATAAAGTTAAAAAAACAATAAATTATATAACAGAAGGGTTTAAAGATTTAGACCAAAAAAACGCCCATATATTTAATAATTTATCAATATGAATCTAAGTTTACCTAGCTATGCACTCAGAAATATGTTATGTATAAAAATCTAATTTAGTACTATGAAAATGAAGTGTAAAATTTATTGATATATAGACAATATCACATACAAAAATAAGAACGAAAACATACTATGTAATATTTAATAAAATATTTAAAAATCATGTACTTCATGCACATATCGATTTCAAAGTACTGTAATTAAAAAAATCATACAGACAAAATTCAAGAATACAATATCTAATCACTGCTAAATATATTTTGAATTTTTTTTCTAAAGAGTACATATTAATCAATAATAGAATTATAACATACAAAACAAATGGTCCGCTGTTTTGACACTATCGAGTTATTTCGTTAGCTATATCAACAACGTAGCAACAAAGTTATATTCACTACTGTAACAACATGAATTGATATAAAATTAATGTATGTTTTGGGCAAAGTTGTTCAGATCAGTTGATCAGATCTTATAGATAGGGAAAAAGTTATTAGTTTCCGCATAGTTACAGGTGCCGCAAAAGGAAATAATTATACCAAAGCGGACACGAAAATTTAATTTGAACATAGTTTTTTATTATTAATTGTATGTGGGATGGGAGTGTCATAAATAAAGTATTACAGCCTAGGATACAGAACGAGATTACTGGAACTATTACGTCAATGGTTTATAGTCTATCGATTATCGTTTAAATTTAGTCATTAGTTTAGTAAAGTTATTAGTTATTCTGAAAGTTATATTTGTAAATGTATATACAAGTTTATCTTACGTTATCACTTTGATGATTGTTATGAGATGGTAAGACCTGCCACCTTCGTGCTCTCATAATAGGGGTTGATAGTTATCTTAAGGTCAAAGTCTATCTTCATCTTATGCATATTCTAAATAAAAAACTTCTTTTTTAGAAAAGTCCGGTGTGACAAATTAAAACAATTCAAGAGCGATGTATTTTCAATAAATTTCGTAATACTTCAGTTCCATTACTTTAATTTCCAAAACAATATGGTATTGAGCGATGAACATTATTTTAACATACTTACAAGCTACTTCAATATGGTGTCATCTTATGCGGACAACGTTTTACGTTTCTACGGTAAGAACGTTTGTAATATGTTATTATACACTCTATTACATCACTCGTGTGGTATATATCGAACGTCGTGTTTTCTTTTAGTTACTAGATAGGTAGTGTTATAAAGTTTCCTTTTATAAGCCTCTCATTATAGATTTATATTTTCTCATGCCAAATTTTTTGTTTTAAGTTTTATATTATTGCCTAACAAGTATTGACCATACAGAGAATTATATGATTACGCTTTACATAATGGTTTTACCTACTTTAAAAGTATGCTACTTGTTCACATGATTCGAACGAAGGTAATTATAGTTTGAAAATAAATTTCTAAGAGTAATAATGCATTAAATTTTTATGCAATCGACTTCCTAAATATTTTTCCAAGCGCATAATCGATTTTATTCTAAAGGCTGTATTTACTTTGCAAGCCAAATGGCAGAAGATGAATCTATGACGACGCATTATCTGGTTCAGTACCATTGTAATTGAAGATTTTTCCCTTTTAGCGCTTAAGGGGGGAAATATCACTATCGTTTATTTTTCTAAATTTGATAAATGTGAATAATTTCAAATATGGTTATTTGGTGTATATTACAAGTGTGTTTTGGAGAAATTCTTTGCACGCTTTAACTTTGGAAACTGGGACAAGGTAAATTAATGAAAATCGATTATTCATTTATCTCGTTTTTTTATATAAAACATTACGTATCTTTTCTGTTTATGCCAGCATCCCATTATAAATATTATGCATAATACTTTCGGTTTACTTGTTTCGGTAATCTTAATGACATATATGTATGGACAGAAATGTAACCTTCCTTTGTGTGTGTTCCAATACAAATTTATCTTTAGAGTTTATTAACCATATGAAAAAAGGAACCTTTACAAATTCATCATTTTAGTAAGTACCATCATTGCCAACCGGTGCGATCATAAAGTATCTCTCCGTACATCGTAAAAGGATTGATTTTTTTACATAGACCCCCACTTCATGGGACATAATTAAAGAAACATTTAAAAAGTGATTGCAAATATGTTGTAATATTTGTTGATACGGTGTCCATTTCTTGAAGTATTATTTCTTTCCTAAAGCATTTTGTTAATTGAAAAATGGCCACAGTAGTATAAGCAATAGTATGTTATTTTCATACACAGAAATAGCATGCATATTAACAGCAAATCTGTTATTTTTTTCTGAATTTGACTCTTTGTATTACTTTTTTAAATTACCAAATATACTTTCAATGCCTCGCAATATTTAGATGTTGAATTAATTTGACTAACCTTTTAATATACTGTAAATAGCGTTTACTTAATGATATGCATATGTGGTTTGTACAGGTTGGTTTGTTACAAATTGTATTTGTAATTGTAACTAATTAGTAATTGTAACTAATTAGTAGTTGTAATTGTAGTTTGTTCAATTATTTTGTTTAAATAAGAGTAATTTTTAAAAATTTCGTCAAGGTTCATCGAAGAAGATGCGAATATCAAAATTTTGGGAATAACTTTTTTCAAGGATGATCCAAAAATTAATTTCAATAAATCCGCGTGTCATGTGTTACAACCCGTGCGTCATGTATTACAACTGTTTATGTTTTTGGAAAGGAAAACTAGAGAAATGCAATAATTCGTCAACTAGAGAAATGCAGTAATGGTCATCGTGTAATCATATTGCTTAGTTCCTTTTTAAATTCGAAAATCTGAAAAATAACTGAAGTTTTTTGGCAATGCTTCTCATACGAGTAACATTGATAAAATATTTAATGCGTTTACATCTACATATATATATATATATATATATATATATATATATATATATTTATATATATATACATATATATATATACATATATATATATATATATATATACATATATATATATATATATACATATATATATATATATATACACATATATAGGTATGTGTGCATATTTTCTGTCTGTATAATAGTTTTGTAAATAATTATATTTAGTAACTTAAAAATTTTCGTTGAATATTTTCACTTCTTCCCCAACATAAAATTGTTTTTTTGGAAGTATGAAGCACAAAAACTGCTCTCCAAATTTACAAATAATTCCAATAATAATTTATCAATTTAGTTATTTAAGTTACTTTTGTTTTGCTTCGCTTACTATTTGGCCCAAAAGGAACTTTGGGAAGAAAAACTCTCCAAGTTTTCTTCTGGAAATTGCATACTTTACTTGCCTTTTACTCGTCAAAACTCTGTGATGTACGAGGTTGAATATCCCCATCTCTATATATACTATCAAATATATTCGTATACTTTATATAACCATCCAAAAATTTTGGAATATGTGACATATTTATTACTGGTCAACTTAGTAATCCTAGATATAAACATTTATATTTGCATTTCTGAGAATTTCTTTAAATGTACTGACTGACATATAAAAATATTTTGTTTAATTATTTTGGAGATTTGTTACTCCTGATTTCATTACATGGAATCAAAAAATATTGACAAGTTTAATTTCATATTCTCATTTTGTGAGATATCATGTTCAATGCTATATCCGCCATAAGGATTAACGGATGCGGTACCATTGCTTATGCGAATGGCTTACTGCCGATAGTGAGATGAGATAATGTCCATAAATAATCCATGAATATATGCTCAAGGTTTTTCTAAATATCTACACCGCGTTTGATGATGCTTATTTGTCTACCTTTTTAACTGCATTGGAATCTATTTCATCATCAGTAGACGTTCCTTGGATAATTAAGGCCTTTTTTTGCGATTGAATTTTATTTTTTCACTATATGTTTGCTCCGCAGACTCACCTTATGGAATATCACGTTCAATGCTTTATCCACATCAACGGCTCAGGGATCCGTTACTATTGTTTATGTAGACGACCTGCTGCTGATAAGGAGAGACCACTAAGAATAAATTTCATTTTGCTGTGAAAAGCCTGTGACTTTTTTCTTGAAGATATTTGCAAATGTGCCGAACATCTTGAAGGTCGGATATAAATTTCATATTTGGCACCAAGTTATGTATTTCACGATTTTTAGTTGCCGGGTTAGCTGTGATTTAGGTATCACAATCCTTGAAACGATGAATGTGACAGTTTTATATTTAGGAAACTCATAACCTGAATGGATATCGAGTCAAATGAAGATCAAATTTTGGATGTAAACTTCTATTTTACAGTTTATAAATTCAATTAATAATTACTCTTCCCAAAAACTAGACATTAATAACAAAATCAACTAATGATTGCGAAATCATAATGTCACGAATTTATTTATCCTGGGTAAACGCTAAAGTCAAGTAAAATAAATATTATTAATACTACTCACCGAGATTAAGTACCCAGTTGAGCTAGTGGGATGTCAATATAAAGTGGCATAACCACTTATACAACTCTCTAAATTCCACATTTTTAGAGGCTTTCAATTTTAAAGAAAAATAAATGGAAATATTACAACTCTCATTTTTGTGGAAACTATTTGACGAATCAGTTTGTAGTTTAGCATAGTAACAAATAATATATTTTATTTATTTTTTAACATTCAAAAATTTCACTTCGAAATTTTTGAGTGAGCATATGTCGTACCGGCAAAAGTTGTTTTTTCCGTTTTCAAATATTGTGTGGGACATTAATTCTTTATGTAAAACAGTACTAAATATAATATTGAAAAGATCCATAGAAATTATTTTTTTCGAGGTAGAAAACTCGCTAAAAAAAACAATATTTCAAAGGAAATTTCAAAAATATAATTTTACACTTTTTTTAAAATTCAGAACAATGGGTTCATCTGAAAAAAATATTGGTATGCATAATGCAGCAAGCAATTTTTGTGTGCGTAAGCTGTATTGAATCTAAGATAGAATAGTTTCTAGGGATATGACATAAATATGAATTAAAATTTTGAATAAAATATCTAATACCACTACGTTTAAGTCCAAAATAAATGAAATACATAGCACATTATATGTCGCTATTATTTCAATGTCTTCTTCCTTAACTGTACTCAATCACTTTTTTTTATATTAGTAATTTTTGATCAACCTTTTTGTATCCTTTTCATATTTTGCTCTTATAAATATCGTACAATTTTTGTATTACTAGTATTGTATGAAATAATATTATTAGCTTTTTGTAGTGTAATAAATACTAATAACTAAATCTAAATAAAATATATTTTAGTAAATTACTACAATTTAAAAATACAACCTTGATTTGATTCATATTTTTATTATGAAAAAGAAATTATATTATGTGTACACAAAATGTTTCATATCAGGCTTAAGATTCCATATAATTAAATTTGCTAGTATTTGTTTTGCTACTTTATCTATAGTATATTCTGAAATTTACTTAGAGCTTCTGTTAATTATTGTACTTTGGTGTAACGTAATTTAAAAAAAAAATAGAAGGATGTGTGTATTTATTAACAATAGTAGGATATGTTTTAATAAGAGAATTAAAACTATAATAATAGTTCTCTGTTTAATAACCATGTCATCGACATCAGATTAAAAGTAGCTGGGCGTTAGAAAAATCTGAGAGTTGATGTTGTTAAATTTATAGATATTATTTTATCTAAAAATTTGCAAAAAGAATCGTTCTTCGTTTTTTTTAATTAACTTTTTAGCTACCTAATGATGATAGAGTCCTTATATTTTTATTTAACTTTGTTCAAGAGTTTCATTATTTGACATTATAGTACTTTAAACTCTACTTTTCATTCTAAAATAAGTTTGGATTGAATAAATTAAAGAATGTTAGGATATTTACTTAGCTACCAACATTGTAAATTTAATCGAGTTATTTGTAATAGTATAACGTTTCAAGAATAAAAGCAAATCATCAAAAATTATAAGAAGAACTAACAATTGAGATTTTAGAGTGTCATATCAGCATGTAGAACGTGAGAAAGAATAATGAATTGAATTGCACCATGCAATTAATAATAAGAAAAGCAAATTGCATCATACATTAATAATAAGAAGTGAATTGCATCATGCAATTAATAATAAGGAAATAGATATCACACATATAAATAAACACGTGTAAAGGGGAGGACGGCAGATAGCAGATAAATGAAAAATGACTGTCTCACAGGGAACTCAGATAGGTCGAGCCTGTTTAACGTTTAAGTGTTCTGATTGGCATAAACATATATTTAAAAATGCCTCACAAAGTCGCTTCATGAGGGTTTCTTACACACTTGAGCATATATAAAAGTTTAAGTGTATATCAAATTTCATATTAAACTATTTACAGATTTTAATGTTGTTATTCAATATATGAATATATTTCATAGTAAACTTACGCAGGCATCTAAACATCTTAATTATAACTATACAATTTTAAACGTGGCAGTTTTCTGATATGGTTTAAATAGGACTATTTTTTCTCATAATTTTGACTTCAGCACTTTGTCTATATTTCTTGAATTATTTTACATGAGATTATGAAAAATAATTCTATTTTTTTATCATCAGTTTCCATACCAAAAGGTTTCTGAGAGAGATGGCTGCAACCAACGATTAGCCAAACGAATACTAAACTTACATAGATTTCATTTTTATCCTTTTTAGATAAATAACATTGGATGAATTATAATACACAGCATTAAGTATGAAAGTGTTCTTAACATAAGGATGCATATAACCTGTCAATAAGGAGAACGAGAGAATTTACTACAACAAATTCCCACAAATTTTTTTTTATATCACAGAGGACGAACGAATGAAATTAATCTGGTTTTAGTAATTTTATGATATTACTGGAAACTTATAAAATATTGCAACAGTGCAACGGATATTAGTTCATCTCGCGATAACGCTAAATTAATTATGATACTTTTATAAGGAGACCAGAATACGTGGTTTTAAAGAAATAGACACCAATCAGATCATGTACTCGGGGTGAAGACCAGTGGAGATATTAATAAAAAAGTGGATGCATGCTAGTGCATTTTGTGGGCTCTGAAGAAATAAAAATCTTAAAAGCCATCAAGTAAATATGAAATCAATGACCTTGATAAGTATATTCAATAGTGTATAATATGTTGTATAAATAAAAATCTCGCCAAGCAATATGGGGTCTTAGCTTTGCGCTCTGCGGTAATATAGTGCAAACAAAATTATTATCAGTCTTGAATTACTGAATAGTATTTCGTAATAAATTTCCAAAAAATCGTAAAAGTTATTTTTTACTCGATCGATGCCCCTATATAAAAATGAAATTGACTTTGAGAGACTACTGTAAAAATATACATGTTAGTCCGTTATAAAAATATTGACTCAGGGAAAAAATGAAATAATTGATCTACATCTATATTAAAGGGCATTAAAGACATTATTAAAAAAAATCAAGACTACATATAAAAAATATGCAGAAAAAATTATAAAATTATCACAGATAACAAAATTTGTTCCATATTTGTTTTCTAAATGTAGTTGGTACTTGTTAAGGGTTGTAACAATTTATTGTAAAAATATGTCGCCATCATGTCTTTGTAAAAATATGTCGCCATCTTATATTCTTAATTGAGTTCTTAACTATTTGTCATTTACATATAGGATACGAGGAATATTAAGGCTAGGTAGAGTTTGCTATATAGTAGCGTTTTTGATATAAATCGGATAACAAAATGGGTAGAAAAAAGAAACCAGAACCTGATTTCCATTCCACTTAAAATGGTCTTCCTAACGACACTCCATATACTTATGCAAACAAGTTTGTTTTTTAGTCCCTCTCAATATATTTGGGTGATATATCTGCACATGAAATAGGTATTTTAAATGCCATTTCAGTTTTCTGTACACAACAAAAAGTCTATATATTACACGTGAATTTTAAGTTTATATTTTAGTTCATTTATAAGTTGTTAGTCTCTGACAGACAAAAGAAGTTGTGACATTAGATTTGTACTGAATTCTAAATTGGTACCTAGAGAAATTTTAAAATCTTCAGAAATCACCCAGCTCACTCAGCACCCAAAGTAATATACGAGTGCATGAAAGAAATTTTAATTAAACGTTTAACAGAGAGACGTCTGAAATATTACAAAATGTACGTACGTTGTACGTTATTTGATAGATTTTTTAAAACCAAGGAACCAATCACAAGGAGACCGCTACAGGTGGGGATAAATGTCTATGATTCAACAAGTCCTAATGGTGCTGATTTATTGGTGCCTGTATTAACAATTCTCTTCCCAATGGAATCCAGACTGAACGCAGACCTGCTAATTCAAAATAATGTTGTCTACGTATGTGTGTTATATGATCGGCTGCAACTTTCATGTTTGTGTTATATTTTCTTATCTATATTTATTTACAATTATTTTTTTTGCTGCTGACAGTATTTCTTTCCACAAACTACTCACTCACTATCGTACTTTAATAATAGCAACATTAAATATGATAATATCTGTTCATAAATTACATAATATCCACAAGTCAAGGTAACTTCGTACATAAATCTAGGGAATATGTTGCCGGTGAATAATAGATATGGAACGCTTCTCGTAAAAAAGCTTATGTTCTAGAATATGATTTATCGCTATTAGAGCGACGATAATAACGGTAAGCGGCACAATTTGAGGCGACAGAATCGTCAGAGTAACGTAATGGAAACCATTGGGTAGAATTTCATGAACAATATCAATAAATTTAGCTTGACAAGAACTTGGTAGTACTTGCTTTGTGCATAATTTGTGTTTTAAACAGTTAAAACCATTTAATATTTTAAATGAGCCTTGATAAAAGAGGTACTTTTATTATTTAATGTTGTGATCGTCGAAATAATGGGAAGTCGATAAAGCGAGACGAATAGATTCGTCTCGCTTTATTGTCGACCCGTTTCTATCAAAATTTGTAGAAGGTATTTCTTTTAGACGAGAGAAATATTTTCAAAATATCGATCGTAATCAATTGTATGTGGTACAAAGTGTTCATTCGAAAACTTTAGAAAGAGCCGTTTTGGTTTTTTCTGTCATCTTTTATTGAATTACTAAAAGAAAAAAATTAGAAAAGGCATGTTCCAAATAATCATGTGATACTATCAAATTTTATATAATGATGATATTTAGATTACCCCTGATGTAAGACCCACATCTGTATAAGTCGGACAATTTAAAACTCATTAAACTATTTAAAAACAAATTAATATGTAACCAATATTTCAAATATTCTGAGGAGCTTAAGTAAATTATTTATTTATCTACTTTAAATATGGCGGACTCATTGCTACGAGGGCAATCTCTCACAGCCAACCCTAACACCAGTCCAGCATCATTAGACGAACGGCCGGAAATCCGCGCCCCCACGGTGCGCCGCATCGTCAAAGGGCGTATGCCTTGTGGTCAACCACGGCGACCACGTCGACGGCATACCTTCAAAACTTAATATTTTACTTAAACATTTCATAATATTCATTAAGGAATAAAAAGTTTCAGCAGCATCCTCAACGTGTACGAAAGCAAGCTATTTTTTTAAATGGGATGAAAGAATTTGAAACAATTTTTTTGTAAATCTTTGCTCCATGAAAGTCGCCATAGAATACTTTTTTATAGTAATTTACTAATGTAAGAAGTCTCTGCCTTTTTTATTATCATTTAATATAAAATCACTAGACATTGATGCGGCATCTTTCGTATAAACATACATTATTTAGTTAAGATTACAAACATTATTTAATTATTTTAAGAAGTCTTAAGTGATTTTTAAAATAATTATATAAAATACTCAGTATAATATTTTACATGTTTACTTTTATAAATTTGCGCCTCATATCGGCGGTAAGCGAAAAGGGCGTTGAACCTGATCAATACGTATGATGATCGATTAGTACCAAGTGTACATGATCTGAGTATGGGAAAAAAAGACGAAGCGTAAAAAATACCTAATAAAGATAAAAGAATGCAAGAGAGAGGTCTCATATATGGCATATGATAAATTGATCACACATTTACGAGTATTATACAACGTTTCTAATAAAATATTTACAATTATACATTTTTCACGTATAAATATTGCGCACCTTATTTTTTACATCCGTAAAAACATGGTGAATGTGTAAATAATATTATTTCTGGTTATGTAAGTATATCGCCTATCATGTCACACATAAGGAATATACATTTTTTTTAAATACAAAGTTATTTTTGCAGTTAATTTCAAATATGATAATTTCATATATGATAATGCAATTAAAGTCCTTTGTAATGAAAATTCACTTATAATCTCATTTCACATATATATCACGTTTAGTTGAAAATGTTACATTGAATGAAAGAATATATTTGTAAATATAATGAATATATTTTTTGCATTAAATATATTAAGGAAGACGATATGATGTGGATAAGACTTTTTGCTTATACTCATATGTTAATTGTCTTATAAATTTCGACGTAATTTTACGGATTCTTTAACGGATTCTTTTACTTTTGATTTTAATATACTTTGATTAGAGTGAATATATCATTACTATGTTTTTCAAATAAAAACATAACAGACAATTGGATGAATAAAAAGGTTGCAATGAAAAAAGCATTTTTCACAAATGATAGAACTTAGATGCGGTCTACATTGTAAAAAATTGGGTCGTAAGTATTTCTCTAAAAATATTCGTAAAAATAGAATCGTGGTTTTGTCGCATGAGGGACATTTCACATATATTTCTATAATTTGGATCAAACTGGCACAAAAATAATAAGAATAGAAAAAAAAATTATACTTCTGCCAAGTATAACACATACGCAACCATGTTGTAACCACTTCATGTCTCAATATTTATATGCTTAAAACAATGGATTAAAGATATATCTCATTAATACCTGAAAATAGTTAGCCATCAATGAACAGAAATCTGAAAATGGGTAGCCCTATATCAATAGAAATCCAAATAAATAGCTAATCCTCTATTAACAGATAAGCATTCAATAGTGGCTATGCATTCATTAATTTTTATAAATTAGGTAAATTGGTTTAATGAAATTTAAAATTGGTATATTTGAATATTTTTATGCGATTTATTAGGAAAGGAAACATTATATTTATTATGGTTTTAGGTAAAGAAGGAATTAAACTACCAACAGTTTTAAGGTTAATGAACTATTTGGAACTGGAATATTTGGAAATGTTTAGAAAAATTATTATTATTATAATTAACTAATATTCGGAAAGTAATGCTGCTTCCAGAGCGGTTTTCCTTAGACCGATATTTTCAAAATTTACCGAAAATTTAAACCAATTTAAGACGCTCAGTTCGAAACAAAACTAAAAGACCTCTAGGGCTGCAACTTAGAATAAGAAGGCCAATATTATTAGCCATTAGATAAACCTTCTGAAGCAGAAAACAATTGAGAAATAGAATAAAACGCTACACCTTAAGTCGTCAGAAACTCTTTGCGGCAGGCTGGATTTTGATTGAAAGACCTTTTCTTGAATTGCCTTTTGTTGAGTTACCACGCAACATTATTGAATTTTGTTAAAGAATATTATAACTGGATTTACTAGAAATGACACAAAGGGTCATTTTGCGACTTAACTGAAGGATGAGTTTCTTGTCGGAGGATTATAGAGAAATAATTTGGTGACCTAAACTTTATTTAAAGTTTCTGCGGTGCCGGATCTCTCCTGTTCTGGCAAGTAATTATTTATATCTCCTTGATTTCTATCATAGGAAACATGGTTGGTTAAGTTTATTTTGAACAGAAACTAAATTCTCTGATGAAGTTATATAAGTAACATATTAGCGAAAACTTTCTTTTCGTGGAAAACAATATTCGTCTTCATGGAATTAGAGTCGTGAAAAAATCTTCAAATAAGCTAAATCGGGATACAATTATGCTCACGTCTTAAAAATATTCTAAAAAAAATCTTGGTAAGTTGTGTTTGTTATAAAGTTACTGTCAAAGTGAAAGCAACCACTATAGATGGCTTATAAGGTTCATTGTAGAGGACCTAAGGTTTTGTAAGGATCACTGTATTGATGTCATTTTTCAAGAAAATCTAAACAACTTGGTTATCAATATCCATAACCGCTTCACGAGTTTGTGTTTCGAGAGTTGTCAAATCTTAGATATTGAACACTTTTCCCATCATTCCACCCAGGTTGCCTCAGGGCCCCTACTGAAACCTATGACATCCCACCTCAAACAAAAGAAGAAAATTTCGAAGGTCTCCCTAATAGTGTACCGAGTCTACGATCTGAACGTTTTCACCCAAGAGGATTAAGTACTCTCCATATTCAATGAGCCATTTAATCTAGAACTCCATTTCCCCTGGAACGCTTTTGGTGAACGCTCTAAATGCCTCAAATATCGGTCCACATCCAAAAAAATCCCAACGATTCGCATGCTTATACTCTATTTTTGTGCCTACCCATGCTCCGAATCAAAATTCTACGCACATTATCATGCTCAAAGAAAGTATTGACTAAGATATATCTCATACTTAAATTTTAAAATAATGGTTTCAAGTATTACAATAGTAGTTTAAAACACATTTGGTTAACATTTTTATCAATAACTTTAACCGTTGGACTTAAGATTAGAAAACCATACGCGTTTAGTGAAGAAACGATATGCTGTACACGTAAAAAAAGTTTAGTTTATTTTTGTCTTCAATGTACATATTAAGCACATAAAATACGAATAATGCATGAGACTTTAGTGTTAGATAACATCAAACGGGAAGTTTTGCTTTATTAATTCCATTTTATTTACACAATCTCATCTTCAATCTGACATACAAATGAACTAAAAGCTAACAATACCGGACCTTAAATTCAATTACAGATCACATGTCTGTGGACTGCTTGGAATGAAATGTTACACGTGTTCCGAATAGTTCGAGTTTCCATAGACATACATTCGAACAATATGTCAAAAAAGTTTGTAACTCTTAATGGAACTTGGTAAAACAAGCCTGATAACTTCATTTGATACTGCATCCATTAATTACATTAACTGGTATTTCGGACGACCTAGGGTAGTCCGGCGTCTAGTTCATATTTTATTCACAAGTCCGGTTAGGATTAGTGGAAATCTTATAAAGGTACAGAATTTATAAGTTCATTTGGTCAAGATTTGTCTATATACGTTTGGAGCGTGATACCATTATAATTTTATGTGTAAATTTTTTGGAGCTTTTTTGTCCTAAAAATATGTTTTTGCTATATTGATAATTTTCGATTCTCAATTTTTTTTTGGTTGAATCGATAACCAAAAAAATAAGAAGTTATAATAATAACCAAATGGTATAAATTCTTAAAACGTTTTAAACAGAAAATCTCTCATTCATATATTTTGACTTTCGGTAAAATATTCAATAATGATGTAATTGTAATCATTTGAAGATGACAATTTTTTAAATTATCCTTCATTCTATTTAATTAACAAACGGGCTCATTTAATAAATTATGTAAAATTTAAACTAAGCAATTTGTTTAGTTATGTAGGTTTAAGGGATAAATGTATCTATAAATTATTAAGTTTTAAACAAATATTAATAGCCATTCATCGATATTTCAGGGTAAATAAATAAATTTAAAAATATTTTTTTCAATGGGATTGATTCTTCAAGAGAGTAAGTTACATCATGAATAACGATAAGGTATCGGAAAGCGATAAAAATGTTAAGGTATCGCTTAACGATAAGGTATCGGAATTTATCACTTAACGATAAGGTATCGGAAAGTGATAAAAATGTTAATGGTATGTTCATGGTCAATTTCTCATTTGAGCTTGCATTATTATTCAACCAGATTGAAGTGACGATGCAATGAGACTACTTATTTTTCAAACTAATCTTCGTTGACAGTTTATTTTAATATGTGCTTTCTTAATTATTTTCAGAATTTTAGAATCATTACAAAAGGGGGAATCCATTTTAAAATTTTTGTACCACATATCTCACACACTATTGACTTCTCTATCACAATGTGTTGAATGCGTCTATATTTCACTGAATTTTTTTTAATCTCTTAGTTACACATATGAAGTGCCACCCGTAGTATTATTTTTTTCATGATTCCACTATGAATCGCTATACAATGTATAGCGGTTCGTATAAGACACCTATCTTCCAAATTTAATTTATATAGTGCCTATAGTCTCCGAATAAAATGGCTGAGAATTAAGGACAGCCAAATAGATGGACAGGACAAAATTAAAAGGGATCCGTTTATGTTATTTGGCTACAGAACCTTAAAAAATACCAAAAGACCGCGCTCTCTTTGTTATCGAAGACACTGCAATAAATCTTAAAAACTCTCTTTGTTATCGTAAATACTGCAATAATTCCTAAAAGTTATCTTTATTTTTTATATATATTACCTGTAAATAATAATATAGTCTATATCGCTCGTTATCTAAGGTAGAGTATTCTCAGTGACTCGATCACTATACTTTATCTTCTACTCAGTGTCATTATGTGTCACAGTTGCTATTTGTCCGAAATACGAGTCAATAAATAGATGAAGAGTCTTTCACGTGTCTATGATTTTTTTTTTAACAAATACTTTTCAATCTTTCTGTCACCAAACTATCTAACGAGTATATTATCCTATGGGGCTATTCAAACATTACGTTATATATAATTGTATATAAAGCCATATATTGATGAAGTAATTTTTTTAAAGCAAGTGGTCGAAATTTATCCTTAGTTTGACTTTACGTACATATATAGTTTTGAAAAAAAATTTCGCGTGATTTAAATAACACATAAAATTAATATAAGTTATATTAAAAAAATGCAGATGTTGTTATTTTTGGTACATTAATTATTAAAAAAAAATTAACCTTTTTAGCAAAGTAAATAAATAAATAAGAACTAAAACCGAATTGTCACTTTGGTCTTATGT
Source organism: Druceiella hillmani (assembly GCA_039881145.1). Lineage (NCBI taxonomy): Eukaryota > Metazoa > Arthropoda > Insecta > Lepidoptera > Hepialidae > Druceiella > Druceiella hillmani. Next base: position 1,537,444 of record JAYKKI010000002.1, read on the forward strand.
GATAAACTTAATAAAAATTTTTTTTACGTAGTCTGACTGGTATATTAGTTTATTTGTTAGAATGATATACATTTTTGGCCTAATAATTTGTTCAAGAAGATAAGTAAAAACTTTTACTTAACTTTGTTTACTTAACTTTTGGCCGTAGGACATGGAGAGTCCTAGAGTAGTATGTACATTCAAGAAAAAAATTAATTGTTAGATGAAGAGTATTCTACCTTGAATTATATTTCTTCTCTTGATTATAAAATTGGTACTGTGGTTTTAATAATTAACCAGAACTTAACTATGTCTGTCATCTGCCAATGTTATTATGTTCTAAAATGAAAAGATTAATAAAAGAGTATAAATCACTGGTAAAAATTCAATTAGAGGAAAGTCTTCCTCTATACCAACCCACATCATAATTTCTCACAAGTGATAATTTCAAGTCTAAAGAATTTACACGCCGTACATGTCGATATAATACCACGTTTCAAATGATATCATTTAGAAGTACGTACGTAAGTAAGGTTTTATGCCAAAGTTCAATATTCGGAAACAAATCTATCATTTCGCAGGAAGCTTACTTTCACATTGGACCAATGATCAGAATTTCCGGAAATATACTTTACCTTTGTTCCTGAAACAAAAACATTAACACGATATAATAATGCCCTGTAACTATTAAATTATGCCTGAATAAGATCTTAAAAGGTATGTTTCATTCACATAACAACTACATACAGTTTTTCAAAACTGCTATTGAGAGCGTTACACTATGCACACTCGACTTCAATGTTGCTATCTATGTAAATAAAATGCCTGCTGGCGACTACCGTGGCCGTTACAATGCCCGTCTACAAATGAAATTGCAGTGGTGATTGTTGTAACTAATTATGCAAAAGAAATTTTGTACTTTGCAGCCGTGATGAAAACCTGTACAAAATATCAGAGCTGCATGGATTTAATGACACTTCACAATATTTATTGATGTAGCGACAATAAAACGGTTTCATTCAGAAAATAATGACAAGGTTCATAAATGTTTACCACTTAATCAAATACAGAATGTTAACGAACCAGCATTTAGTAGATCAATACGCAATAGTTGAATAAAAGGGATTAGATTGTATCTATAAGAACTAAACAAAATTACGAGCGGTAAATCAATTTCATCCTGAAGCGTAACTATTGAATGAATCCCATAGCAACATTGGAAGACTGGTCATCATACTATTTTTGTCAATCACAGGTGTTCCATCGAATATAAGTTCATGAAAAAAACCAGCTGAAATAGTTTATGTTAAATACTACGTAAAGTTTGTCAATTTGAATCTAAGTTCACTCCACGAGATAAATGTGATACAGTTAATAAAGTATTCCTTTTAAATTAAGTCCACATATTCCACCTCGATCCTGTAAACCTCAATGTCACATGCAGACTGTTTATTGAGGAAACATGATTTACCACAAGATTGGACTTTATCAAATTGACAGTGTTATTTCAGCGGAGTTATCAAACAAAGAAATAGCTCCAATTCTTTACGAAAATGTAAAACATATATGGTTCTTGGCCTACGTGGAGCTTTTGGCACAAATGAAAAGGTTAGAAAAGTCAAGTTCACCATCGATCGTTAAGAACGGTATATATGAAATATTTACACACATTCTACGTCTATCGAAACAAAAGATATAGATAAATATGTATTTCCTTATTAATGACTTATGACAATTTTTAAATATCAGAAAAAAAAAGTTATACGAATTTCAAAAAATTAATTTATATACATACTGTATACCTCTGCCTAAATATTCTGCTTATATCGAACCAATTTACTAGCACTGTGCGGACTCTGATATAGATTACACTATCTTTATATTACGATTCCCTGAATTGGTTGTTAGATGAAACTAAACATCGATAATACTAGTCATAATTCTGTCTATATAACTTTATCAAATATGTTTTACATGTACGTCTGTAGCCGAATAGTTGTTTGAAACAAATGTTAATTATGTCATGATTAAATTTTTACTCGAAGAGTGAATTAATATTACTCGAAAAATACCAGTAGATTCAGACTTCATTATACAAGGTCACTATCTATTGAAGGAGATTGACGTCGGTTAATGATCCCAACCGTGCCCTCACTTTGGGCCTTAATTCATAAAAGTTGTGTAATAAATTTAAAACTTTGTGATGAATAAAGTGCGTACGTGGATCGTATTGAAAATAGCATTAAATAAATTGTAGATTGAGAGTATCAGTATAAGTCGTTCATAACAATATTTCGTTGAATCGGTCGCTTATTAAAATCAGAAGTTGTATTGTTCTCTAACAAGACTCGTAAACTATTAAGACTCAAGTGGTGATTAAAGTAGTAAAATTTTAAATATGAAATAGTGGTAAAGTAAAGAGGTTCAATAGCGTTAAAATCAATTTAGAAACAAATTTATATAATTCAATGCTTCAAAGTTTTGAACTTTAAATATTGTCAAAAGAGTTGATGAGTAAGATGGAGTTTTACAAAAATAAGCATTTCGTAAGCTGTGAATTTACATAAGGGAAATAAAATTGTGTATTATTTTTAACATAAAATACTCATTGTGGAATAATACTTCTACCTAATTTTTTTCACATATCATTAAATTTCTCTCACATTTTTCTAATTTTTATTAAAATATTCAAATTGCGGTCATACTTGTTTTTATTTTAAACTTTCATACTATATCTTACAAGTTAAAAAAAAACTTTTCCGTTTGCGACATAACTTGTTAAAACAAAGAAAATTTCTTACGTTTATAATTGATAAGGTTTCTTAATCTCTATTTTTCACTTCTTTCAGCTTCCCTATCTCCATATTATTAGCATTGAAATTTAAAAAGGAACTCTATTGGACACTCGTTAAAAATAAATTATTAAAACTGAACCAATATTTCTCAATAGCTTTAGAAATTGTTGATGCAAATTAACTGAAATCTTATTAAATAGTATTGTCTAAATTTTTCATATTTTTAAATATGCGGTAAAAAATTTAAATGGTATTTAAAAAATTTGAATGAAAATTAAAAAAAAAATCTATACATATTTTGGGACTGTTATAGACAGATGAATAGAATTATAAAAATTCCTTGTTCTGATGGCGAAACCTAAATGGGAAATTAAAATAAATAACAAATAATTTAAAAAAAAATTACAGATGAAAGCTATACTTACATAATCAGAGTTCTGTCTCATCAAACCATTCTTAAATTTTTAACAGTAATGTACTAGGATTATGTGATCCTAAGATAATATCATATAGTGTACACGCGGAGCTGAGTGTATAGTATATAGACGGACCAAAGAAAACATTTTGAAAAACTTTTAAGGAAAAAAGTTGTTCCTTACTTCGTTAGAAAATGTTTATATTACTAGTAACTGAAAATCATAAGGAAATCAAATCGCGCCAATATTTTTTGATTCTTGTAATTTCGGTTCAATCTATACCTAATTCTCAATATTCATGGTAATTTCAGATTTTCTTGAGCAATCTTTTTGGTATAATTTCTATAAGTCGTAATTTATTGAATTATAGATTAATCACAATTTTAGAAAATATTGCTCTTAGGGGCGTACAAGCATGAACCTTAGGAATAGGGTTCAAGTACATACATCTAACTACTTAATAATGGATTATGCACATTTCCTTTCTTTTCTAAGGCTCCACTTACTATAAAGATATGTTTATATGACACAATTTAATGGACAAATTTCAGATCATAGTCACAAAATACCATATTTAAATTTCATTTTTAATCAATTGCAAAATCTAGTATTGAGTTGATTAAATTTATAAATTGCTTCCACTTCAATATCGGTTTAGTAGTATGCAAATTGTACTTTATAGGTATATGTATGACTGGTACTTTAGTGTTGTTTTAGATAAAATTTTATTGAATACTTAAATAAATAAGTTGCATTATATAATTTCACTAGCATATGCTTATCTTATAACAATAAGGGTAAATTGAAATGAAATAAGATAGCGTTTTCGAAATCATAAATCAAATCATTGGCACTTTGCGGGATTTTATTGGCGTCGAGATGAGTTATGTACTTTTAAATGGGTTACTGACATGGCTCATGTCATTCCGTTCGTTCGTCAACTTATGACATTGTTATTAATTAATAAGTTGAATTAAATGTCTATGAGAGCAATTTTCCTAATTTATTGAAATATTTGAAATTCGAAAATAAAAAATTACATCCCATTTTATACATGTGGATACATTGTCATAACCATTATGTCTCATTATATTGATGGGTAACTTTCGATATACATTCGTTATTCTATATTATTATGTACAGATATTTTCATATTACAAGGTATAGAAAAAATACATTATTAATTTTGCATAGAACTTGAAACTGACACTCATTACCGATAAGGTATTTATAATTCTGAAACATACCATATATTAGACACGTGCAATTACGCGCTGGAAAAAAGCGAGCCTGATTTGTCACAATGTTGTATTCCAAAAATCTTGGTCCCATACTGGATGATGAGCTAGTGCGATATGGATATGCTTGAACTTAAGGGCGTATTTACATTAAAAAAAACCATTATTTTTGTTCATTAAGTCTTTTGTGTATTAAGTCTGTTCTAAACTCTGGGGATATACAGTACAATGATTTTAATAAAAAAAAATAAGCCTCAATTAGTTAGATTTATTTTTATTTGTTTTAAATATTTGAATCGTGGCCTTTTGCCACTCATTCATGGCCAAAATGGCTAAAGAGGAGCAAGTTTAAAGGCTTTATTCCAAACAATTTTACTTTAACTCGAAATTCGAGGAAAAATAGCAAAATGCTAATTGCCGTTTCTTATATTTGATGCAACAAAATTTTTATTGATGCAGCATTAAAAGAGAAAAAGAAAAATATTTATTCAATAAAAACACGATATCAATTTTCCATATATTTTTAGCACCAATCAGTAATTTTGCGCTGCGATGCTCCTTATGTCGGTTATGTTGCGGCTGCTTTTAGTAAAAGTATTTGCGAAGTCTTCTATACTAATTGGTTTATTTATGGTTGGATTGATCATTCTTAGCCGACTTAAAAAAATTTGTTACATTCATAAATTTTATTTCACAATGTCTATTACTATAATTTTTACATTTAAAGGTTGAATGATGATGTGTTCCGTCAAATTACATATTCTAGGAAGCGTTTACGTGCAGCCAGAAGAAATACATAACTGGCAAGATTGTATGTTCTATCTCTACCACATTTTAGGGCTCAATAATTTGTTAATAATAATTTAAATAAAAAAAGGGAACTTTTACAAAATTATTTGGAAACCGTTGGTAGAAACTTTAAATTTGGCATGGTAATAAAACATATTGCTATGCACATAATTCAATAGCTTGCACTAAAGTATATTCATGTGGAAATTTCTAGATGGGGGACAAATTTAAACTATTTTTTTTTAAATTTCATGTATACTGTTGAGTATTATTTGTGAGGAACAGTTTAAAGGTCGGAGAACTATTCTTCAAAATGCATTGAAAAAAAACACTATACACCCCGCTTGCTCCATTCTCAATACGTGACATTTAAAATTATGAAAAATGGGAATTTTTTGCAGCTTACACATAGTTTCCCGAAAACTATCACGATGATTCTATATGTCAAGTTGTTTGAAATAAACACCATATTTTTATTCTATACAAAATGTAATAGGCAATATATTTATATTAGTCTATTTTCTCAGCCGATTTCCTTAGAAAGTATGTAATGCAGAAACTTGAAATTAGCATGGTAATACATTCTATTAAATCGTTTATTTTGTATTATCTTTTTTAAAATATTCATATAAGATTTAAAGAACGGATAAATAATTGTCTTATTTTTTTTTAAATTTTAAGTAGTAATTTATAGACATTCTAAAAATTTGCAAAAATTGAACATTCTGCCCTTACTTCCGAAACTATATTTCATTTGTGAAAAATTAATATGTGTGTAGAATTTAATAGAAATAGTATGTACAATTAAATGTTTATAACTGCCTAAATGTGTGCGAAACGCCCGCAGTGTGAATTCTACTCGTGTACATATTATTTTAAAACATCTTTGCAGCAGTCACTCAAACTTAATGTTGATACACAAATTAATCAAAATTCAATTGTTACTAGTTTTGATTACATTCCACTTGTTTAAGAAAGTGATTTTGTAAGTTGAATTAACTCGTCCATTCTTTATTACTATGGTCTTTCTTATTATAAGTTTTATTTGAATTTCAAACCAAAATTAGAATGCAAGATATCTCAAAGAAGAACCGTTTTAATAAGAAATGAATATTAAATATACTAATTCGATTAGAGTTTAGTTTACATCCAAACGAATATTTAGCAGAAAGCTTTAATTTGCGTATTGCCAAAAATATAGGCGTAAATAGAATTAACTTTTCTCACCGAGGTTTTCAAGGTTGTGCAGCTGCAGTAGTGTCTTTCAATGTAGAGTGTACAATCTTTTGTCCATAAATGTTTAATTTATTTTCTGAGCAGACGCTAGTCTTGAAATAAATAAAATTAGAAAAAAACTATAAAAGTCTAAATGACGCCGGAAATTCCAAGTGAATAAAAAAAATAAAAACTGTATCAATAGACAAGTTATATAGATTGGTTAGAGTGTAGGCGGAATTATGCAAAAGGCGTATTAATACGAATTGCATTTCATTAGTTAGGCAGATACTATATATGAATTATTTGAATCATATCCAATCAATAATACCTGGAAAAAACTATGAATATACTGTGTTCAAAAGTTAGCGACACTTTTACGTATCAACATTGAGGAGTGCGGTTTATTAAATGATAATATTTTTTTTAGGAGCTGCATCACACGGTAAGTACACAGAGCGCATTACAGAAATTAGGTGTCTATCAAGCTTCAGTTTATACCGATAAAAATCAATAAAGTGAATTGAGTTTTAGAAATAGGATTACAGAAAAATTTATGTCAAAAAAAATCTAAGCTTTTATAAAATACAAGATCATATTGCTGACCACGACATTTGCCTCTTCGAAATCTGAACTGGTACTGACAAATAGTAATATGAATGGATGGAGAAAGATATCAATTTCAAACAAATAACATAGAATAAAATTTAGTGAAATTTCATCCAAATGATTTGCTCCCAGATTTGGTGCATCCTTGGTAATCAAGGTCAATGAAAACGAGATGTCATTTCTTACATTCCATTCCATCAGTGCTAAGATTTTGATAGCGAGGAACTAAAGATGGCCAGAATAAAAGTTTTTCTTGTCAGGCTTCAACACTTTTATAGGCATTTCTTCTTACTAATTATATTTCTTACTACTGAAGTTTTACGGAAAAAAGATACGTTTTTAAAGAAGAACAGTACTTCGTTGGAATCAGAATGTTCAGTAACTTTACCTAATACGGAAAATGTTACCATCGATTCCCCACCGTCTACTTCTTTCAGAAAACGTGAAAAATGGTAACTTGGGTATCTTATGTCTGCATAAGATCCATGGGTATCTTATGCAGACTCATCATAATCGAGCAAAAAAAGGAAAAATACTGTTATTCTACGAATACGGATTTGAACACATGTACAACGCATATATTCAGGAATTACGTTTGATAGAAGAAGGAACAGAAGCATATCTTGTGGAAACATCAAGGATTGCTGACAATGAAAATTGGATCTTCTTCTCAAGACAACTGCAAAAATAATAATACTTCAAGATTTATAGGATCACGCTGCAGTAAAAATTTTGAAAATAGATTCCGTGTATAAGAGTGGATTAAAACTATACAGTAAATGGGTTTGTGACGGTTCATGTGGATAAAACCAGTACAATCAGAAACTTCCAGAAGAGTCTGAACTATTTCTGATGCAAATTTGTTTATTACTTCTTTGGTGCCTGTTAAATTAATTAACGACCTAACAGGCGACGTTGTCTGGCAAAATCCCGTACCTTATTCTGTTCGTTTTTATCGGCCTATATCTATGGAATTTTGCAAAGAAATTCAAATTTTAAAAAGAAACTCAACTGACAAATAAATTCTTTGAGCCCAGCATTAATTATTAAAAAAGGTGCGGGTGAACTCTTTCTTACTATGATAGATGACAAAGTAGCTCAAATATTGACGAATACACCTTCTGGTTCTATACGTGCGATATGTGGAGCTACTGCACGGCAAATGAACTATTTGTCTGGTGACTGCTACGCCTGAAAATAAAAATGCTTATCAATACGGACTGTCTACATTGCAAGCCCGGATTTTTTGCATTTAAATAGTACTACATATTTCCTACAATATTTCGTTCCAAAGATGGTCAGCTAATAGCGAAGAAAAGAAACGGCTAAAGCAAGATAAGAAAACGCTGGTACAAAAACATGTTCATGACGAGCCAGGATTGATTATCGACAAACCATGACAAGGAAGTGGTAACACTAATGACGGTAATACTGCCAGAAGATTTATTACAATGCAAGCTGCACTGTTGAAATTACATCAGTAGATGTTAATTTGATTAAACGACTTTATATAATTCCGTAAGATTTTTCATCAGGTGTGATGAAAAATGCTGTAAAATTTGGTAGGTATGTTATAGAAACTGATAGGACTTATATGATTAATTATGAGTAGAATTTATATGAGTAGTACCACTACATGCCATCTTCGGTTCACAAAATTTTTATTCATGTAAAAAGTATTATATAGGGTTTTGCAGTGTTTCCTATTGGTCTACTTTTGGAAAACGCACAAGAATCCCGTAATAAGGATTACAAACCGTAATTTCGTCTACATCATGCTAGAAATTGCTCCCCATCAGCTACAAATGAGGATGTACTTCATACACATCTTTTTACTTCAGATCCGTATATAAATAGTATTAGGAAACCGTATAACAAAAAAGTAAAGGAACTGGATGAGGAGACCCTAAACCTTCTGAAAGTGAACGAAATAATAACAGATCCCGAAGTTCTCCAAGTGTGTAACTGATATAATTAATCTATTGAAATATCCAATTTTTCAAGAAAAACGGTTATACTAGTTAATATATTATTCAATATTTTTTAAAATATTTAATACAATTATTTGTTTAATAATTAAGTCATAATTTAACTAGTAGTTATTCACATTTTTTTAAATTTATTTGTGTTTTGTGATTGGATAATAAGTTTCCATACATATTTTAAATAGTTTTAATAGCTCAAAGAGAAATTAAAAGCATTTTTTGTTAATTTTGTAATTTACTTTAATTGCTTTATTGTGAAAGTTAATTATACTAAAATATATCTCATTTAAAATCTTATATACTACTTTACATTTTGTCAAAATTATCACAACGTGATGTGTATAAATAAAAAATTATCGATTTTTGATCTGAAACAGACCTCGATTTTCCATAGCGCGGAATGATTTCCATAAAAAAATGCTTTGAAATAGGGTTCTAAATATAAATAATTTAATTTACCGCGTCGGTCGATAACTCAGAGATAACTTCATTGTAAAAAACAATCCAAAATAAAAGCGAAGTAATATAAATTAATGTATTTATTAATTTAAATATTCTTTAATAACAATAAATATCATGAAATAAATATTAAGTAAATTTTCCTTACAAAGAATATTGCTTAAACATATCTCATAAGTTGGCAGTCGCTCCTTAAGCATCTTGTATAGCTATTTTTGAAGTCTAAAATATTTATTTGCTATTTTTATGGGTGTATATGAATACCATTCCTTCAAATACTAAATTTCAATAAAATATTATCTTACTACATTACCCAGTTTAGAATTTTGAACACTTTTGTCTTAAATGAAATTTGTATTCCAATAAGAAACTAAAATATATATTTTTTTCCTTTTTTTAAGAAACATTTTGAAATATAACATGTTCTGAAACGGTATTTCCCAAACCCAAGAATTTTTAAATCACAAAATCAAAAGAAATTCAGTAATGAAGTCGAATTAAAAAGCTATTCTTAAAAAAAATTAGAAACGTTGATTTGCATGATTGATATTTACCCGCATGTTTTGAAGCGGTGAAAGTGGAAAATAAACCAAGAAACTAAATTTACCAGTTATGAAATTAGTAATATTCATGAAATTATTAACTTCAGTTTTTTATTTTCTGTCTTAGGTAGTTACCTTCAATAAATTTTATATTTTTTTCAAATTTCACTGAAATTGTTTTCATATTTAGGAAGGACACGAAAAACTACGTATTATTTTTAACTCAGACTTTAGTGAATTATCATATTGTACAACTTCATAGTGTTATAACTATAATAACTATAATACACACAAGAACATATTACCATTACTATATGGTCGAGACTTCAATTATATAATTTTATTATCAGTAGTGAGTAGTGTATAAAATGTGATAATTATGTCAAAGCTTCCCAGCATGCATGCATGTAGAACTCTAGTTTTGGGTCAAAACACCGGTCTTTGTTAGGGTATTGCAACCCAGATTTTATTACGGTATTGCAACAGTGCGATACGCGAAACAATTTCTAAGAGCGTAAAATTGTATTTATCAAGGAACATATGATAGTTTTTGCTACTGATAGTATGAAGGTAGAAAATATTTCTGTTAGCAAAATTAAAAAAGTTTTTAAAAAAAGAACGATATATAAGTGTACGTAAACGTTAAGTCCAGTAAATTATGGGAGGTGTCAAATGTGGTGACCCCTCCGAAGTGTTGACTAAATTAATTATATCTATCCGTGGCACATAATTGAAATACGCACGTGATTAGGGTGAGATGTCTTCATTTCAGAAATTGTCATTTGCTGGCGATAAACTTATGACTAATAAATTCTGCAAAATAACATAGATCTTTATCGGAGTAATCAATTCCAGTCCTACACTATCTAACAATTTATATATTTTCATGGATTTGAAATTGGCAGATTTTATTCAAAATTTTTATATTTTGTGTGCATCAAAATATTTTACTTATGAAATTTGTTAAATATTAAAACATAAAATTCAACTGAAGTAATGAGAAAACGTTTAGATGTTTTATCATGGAATATTTGCGAAATTGTAACAAGTAAAGAAAAAATTGTACTTTTCTTTTATATTTATCATGTTTGCCTGTGCAATACCGCCATTCATTTAAATTTCAACATATTAGTTATTAATATATGTTGTGGCACGTCATCGAAATCACCATGATCCAGAGATCTCTATACTCCAATGTTCATTTGTATGTTGCATCTATATACATATATATATATATATATATGTGTGTGTGTACATATATATATATATATATATATATATATATATATACATATATATATATATATATATATGTGTGTGTGTACATATATATATCTATATATATATATATATATATATATATATATATACATATATATATATATATATATATATGTATATATATATATATATATATATACATGATTTTCATTATTTTTCGCATCTTTCAAGTCCAAAAAAAAAATTTTGGGGAGAATGTATTTAATTAATTTTGGGAGAATGTCATATGAACAATCAATATGGATAAACTGTAAAATTTTCGATGGCTTTGACAACGTAAAATAGGCAATAGAAATGTTACGACCGCTAACATAAGATGCCGTAATGATACAGGTAAAACCTATGAACAGAAAATATATTTTCTGCGAAGAAACAAAAGTTGAAATTTAACGAAGAGTTGTACCAATCAATGTCATTTTAGAAAAAAATCAAAATTAACCAGGAAAAGTGAAAAAAAAATTAATAACAAATTCAACATTGCTTTCTACAAATTTATAATAATATTATAAATACCTATATATTTTCGAATTTTTAACGATCTAATTTAAATTTATTATAATTTTATTACTAACAAATAAATATAATATTATTTTCAATAAGGTTATGAAAATAATTTGTTTAATACATAATTTTATTGCTTACAACTTCACCGAATTTTCATTTTTCTTTTGGTTACTAGCCTCGACATCCTCGATTTTTTTATTCGTTGTAATTTTATGGGACCTAAACCACGGAAAATGTGGAATTACTATGGTAACAATCTAAATTGAATATTACGAAATTTTTCATTTAATTTTATAATATCCAAAATTATTTTTTTCCTTTTTTGCGTATGTTTACTGTCTAGTTTCTTTATGATTTTGAGGCCCTTTAATCTCTTACTATTTTGTCTTTATATTTTTAATATTCTGAACAGTTTCCACTTTATATATGTAATACCAAATAAAACATATTTTATGGAAATTAAATTTAAACAGAAAAAAATTGTATTAACATATTGAATTTCTCCGAGTCTTCGCAAAGTCAAATTTTTACTCTTACAATATGGAGTCGATCCTTTGAAGAGACGAGCCCACACTTCCTCGAGGCAAATAATCCCCATTTTTAAAAGACATGGTGTCGCAGCTTTGTGCCGCACGTGTAGATTAAAGTCTATATATGGAATATGATATATGGTATACAATTTTATTTTTGCTCACGATTGATGAATTTGACAGAAACATACGAAAAGAAACTATGAAAAAATATGACATATTGTAAGGTTTATTTTTTTTTTTCGTGTCCTATTGAAAAGTCAAATAAATGAATAGAAAACATTATATCTGTATATCTTTTTAAACTGTTAGAAGAATCAAGGCCCTTAATACAGCTGACTTTTTGTAATTCTGAGGGGAATGTAGTATAAACCTATGAATATTTCTAGGGATCAATTGAACCATGCCCCAGAATTTTTGAGGAATCTAGTCATAGTCTAGACTCTCCCTGAGAGACTACCAGTACGGCTTTTTTATTAGCACAGGTACAACCAAATATTCCTGTGCTTCAGTTTTACGTACACTTCACTAAGACCTATGAAAGAATTCAACGAAATTTCCTTTTTGACACCAACCTGTAACTGGGATTACAAAAGAAGTGGTCCACATAACTTTGAATAATATGGGAAGCAAGGCGAAAGCTTAATGTGGTACTCCCGCGAGTTCGATTTCTTGTGCGCTTTTTCCCGCATATTGCATAGAAGCAGCAATACCTGTAACCAAGTGAGGGGCGTGAAGCGGGTACTCTTTATAACTATCTTATTTAGTATTTCAAAAATGAAGACGACATCCAATTTCTGAATATACTTGGACAGGCCGTGTACTGTATAATCAGCATGGGTCTATAGACAGAAGAATCGTTCCTAGAAGTTGGGCTTTAGGAAAAATATGGCCAAAACAAAACATATGGTTCAAGAGCCTTATTTATTAAATCACTTAAATATGCTAACTCAACCGAAATAGAGCAGTGATTTTATTGTTGACAATGTGCTTTAGTATGGGGCGTTGTTAAATCAACTTAAAAGTTATAATGAAAACTATAAAGAGATCTAACCATACGAAGAACATTAGAATGTTCATGTAAATCATAATGTAAGTACAGAAAATTAAAAATCTTTGCCCATCATAATAGTTTGAATGACCAATATGAGAACAGACTCTGTAGTAAATATTTTTTTTAATTAGACATTACTAAGTATACCGGTTAATTATAATAATTATCTTATAAATATTACATATCACATATGATTCAAATATAATCTAACCCAAATCAAATCTATGTAGCCTTAAGCGTTGTAATTATTATTATTATTTTACAAATTTTTACCTCAAAATTAACCAATTTCCTTCCCAAATATAATACTTCCGCAATTTTACGAACTATGCATATTAGTTCTTAGAAAATTTAATAATAAAGGAATTATTATATTCTGACACCGCTATTAGTGCTGGCATTAATTTTTAAACAAAACATTAAGGAAGAATACCTGGAAAGCATTTGGTTTTACATTTGATAATAAAAGCCTGAATATCGATGTGAGAATTATTTCGCAGTTTATTCCCAAAGAAACTTTTTTCTTTTCATTGTAACTGACAAAATGGTGGTAAGAGAATTAAAGAGCGCCGCTTTTCTTTTATAAATTTTCATATATACTTGTGTTTAGAGATACATTATTTAAAATTTTTGCAATATTGTAAAAAGTAAAAGCTCCAAAAATACAATAAAAGCTCCAAATATTTTTGAAAAGTAAAGGCTTCAAAAATATTATATTTATATTTGCAAAATTAATAGAAAAACATTACTGAAAAGAAAGCGATCAACGTGCAATTAATTTTTTCACATGCTGAATTTAAATCAAAGTAAATAATTACTTCTGTTTTGTTTTTAATCGTTATTGTTTCAAAAATCATTATTCCTTCCATGTTATTAACAAATTTTTCTCAGCGATGTCTTTAGTGAGTAATTATAATTTTATTACGTAGGAGATAATTACCCTGAAAATAAACACATTAAATTTTTGTTAATTTAACTGAACTGAAATGTGAAAAATTTTACCGCACCTCCAGTTGAATGTCGAAAATATTATAATATTTATAATTATTGATAACAAGCTCGAAAATATATTCATTACATGGTGAAAATATTTATTAACAAATAAAACTTTTCTTTTCTAATATTTATAAAACTTATAAGCCAGTAAATGAATTTCAAATAAAGTAAATGCTAAAGTCACATTTCATATTCGTTTACCATACCAATGTAGTGAAATTAATCGAATGAAATTCAGATATACCATGAGATCCATTTGAGATTTCAAACTTCTTTATCTTCATTCATCATACAGGATATTGTTAATTTTATTTTTACATTTGTTGATTTTATTTTTTTATATATAAATATATTCCCATTAATTTCGCAGACTAAGGGAAATAACTTGGTTGCTCGCATCTCTTTAGTCTATGAATGTAAGCTGACTAAAATAATTATATATTGACAAAAGTACAAAAAGTCAGTATCTGAATTTTTTAAAAATGTGATGTGCCCTGTTGAAAAATCAGACGGACTAAACTGCAAAATGTTTTAAAAACTCATACCTCGCCATAGAAATTCCGTCACCTAAAATACTACTAAACATTTTTGATTGCATTTTAGAGACCTCTGCAATTGGCCATATCCAAGTTCCATATTAGGGAAGGTATTTCAAAAAATTACAAAACCTTTCCTTTCTAAAATCATACAGTTTTTATATTCAACTGCTTAGTAAATTTATATTGTTTTTCACGTTGTAAAGGTATTGCCTAGCATGGCTTTCATAGAAGTAAAAACATCATGCATTTCTCATAATATATTAATATTGGGATCATCGCCATAGTTTTCCGATAGAATTTAGGCAAATTTTTAGTAATCATTGATGTAAATAGATAAAATATTTTTGTCTATATTTTCACCAATAGATTTAGAACCACCTAATAAAAATTTCTTTAAAAAATAATTTTTGCATAATTGATAACTGTTCTTTGAAGTGAAATTGACACGATATATATAATTTAAAAAAAATTTAATATTTTATTTACAACTTGAAAATTTTAGAGGTTTGGATACTAAATCGACATGATAAACCATAATTTTTGAGTTTTAAAGATTAAAAACATGTTATCAGGACATAGTTTAAAACTGTGCAGGTTAATATGAATTAATTTTTTTAGAAGTAAGTCATAAAAAATTATAAAATAAACAGTTATAGAATTATTGCCTTTGAATAATTTTCTCTTACAACTGATACCTTTCACAATACAAGAAATAAGTAAGGCTAGGTTACTTTATATATTCTCACGAAAATTTTTATATGAACAATATTGAGTGTTGGTTATTATAGTTTTTTTATAATTCAACATTTCTACGTCACACTATCTCTGATAAAAAGGACTGTGGTTGATGAACACGCGGACAAACGGGCGAATACTGGAGTGATCTCATGAGGTTTTTCGTTTTTATCTTCTAAAATACGATTTTTATTTTGAGGTGGCAACTACGCATGAAGGCTATTGTACTGGTGTAGCGTCTAAAATAATACGTCCAAATTTATGTAAATAGCGGTGTTAAAAAACCAACAATTTACTCGTCTTTAATTATTCTCGTTTATTCTGTCTAACTTTTATATCAAATGTAGTAGAAAAGTAAAAATTAATACCAAAAAGAAAAGAATAATAAATTTCACATAAGAATTATCATCCAAAATTTATATTTTAATGGTGTATTTTTCATCCATTAGAAAAACATAACATTTTCACAGATTATTTGTATTTGAGATGCGATTATTTTATACAATTAATTAATTTTTTATCTACATGTAATTTATTTTGATGTATGAAAGTATAAGAAAACATTTGTAAAATACAAATGGTCTATCATTCAGTTAACATTGCCATTAAAAGTGGATAAAGATATGAATAAAAGAGTATTCTGGGACATACTAGAGTATTATTAAAGACATTCTTCGATAATACTTTGTACAATATTGAAAAATCTTAAAATATTCTCAACGAAAAAGATTTCACTCTCTTGTACTTATTATCGCCCTTCTTTGGTTTTTATATTTTTTTTTCATTTAAGTTTTTACTTTTGTATATAGTAGCTGAATATAGTAGATCGATAATAATCACTTCATGTCAGTTATCCGACCCTGCTTTCAGGTGGTAAATTTTTATATATTACACAGGAAATAATTCAAATTAATTCATTACGGTTTTAGAAAACTTGATGAACCATTATTGCTTATCTTTACGATATTGTCTTGCGTGAAGTAATATCTGTGAAATGTTAGATGAAACACGGCAAAGGCAAAATATTCAAAATTTCGTAAAAAAAAGGTTTTGCCACCTATCATAAGAATATAGAATTTGGCAAAACTGTGTAGATAAGTCATTTCTATAAAATTGTTAAGTATATAATTGCAAATCATAAAAAATAATAATCACTTCGTGTTATGCGACCCTGCTTTCAGGTGGTAAATTTTTACACATTAAATTGTACATCCAATTTCATTATCACTCTCAGAATCCAGGCAGTCGCATGTTTTATTACGTACTAATTTATTTCTTTCATATTTATTTTTCTTTTAAACTTGAAACGACAAACTTTCATATGGGTATTTTAATACTTTAGCGTTTTTCTATAGACGGATTAGAAGAAAACATAATTTTTATTGTTTAAAAATTATTATTATCAAGAATGTGAATGAAATATTGTCTAGTACCGCCGAATATCAGTCTAACCAAATCAAATCGTAGGCTACTTCGAGTAGAAATCATTTGAAATTGGTTATTGGTAAACTAACCTGTTAAAAAATACTGTTATCTTAATTAACAAAGAAAGGATATTTTCGACTTCAATTTTAAATTAATTTTAATTTATATGTACAAATATTGAATATATTTGGCTTTAATTTTGTAGAAATTCATTATTCCCAATTAAATGAAACTACGTGATGTAGTATTATTTCTACTGTCTTTAATTTCTGTACCACGACCTAGGTTTCGTTGTATTACAACATCGTAAGGTGGGATATTAGCAAAGATTCATTGTTTTTTTTACGTCATCTTTGCAATATTTTTTTACATCATCTTTGCTAATATCCCACCTGAAAATGTTGTAATACAACGAAACATAGATCGTGGTAAAGAAATTAAAGATTGTAGAAATAATACTACATCACGTAGTTTCATTTAATTGTTTATATGTACAATTATTTTTAAATATAAATCTTTTTAAACTTTATATTTGATATATTTACGGATCTGTGTAATCCGAATCATATAACGATATTATTAAAGATGACATTTGTCTACAGGTCAATAAGACAAAATTATTGGTTTTAGAAAATTTCTGAAATATTAAGCCTTTGACCTACCTGAACTGAAAATTGTTTTCCGAAATTAAAGATCCGAATTATTCAAAGTATGACTATTCGATTTTTAATTCATTAGCATCAAATTACGGATTTGTCCAGAAAAGAAATTATAGTTATATATATATATATATATATATATATATATATATGTGTGTGTGTGTGTGTGTGTGTGTGTGTGTGTGTATGTGTGTGTATATATATGTACAGCATGCATATTAAAGAAGGGTAGACTTGTATTTGTAGTTATCGGTAACGAATTACCTTTATTTTTAAAAAAGAATTATTTTTTAAAATCGGTAATTTTTAGAAATACCGCTTTCATCCTAGTAATGAAAAGTAGTACCTACACTTGAACTTGAATAACACCTAATACCATTGGGAAAAAAAGAAGTAACATTGTTTCATGATATGTCAAACAAAGTAACATTGTTCTATAATAAGAGTAGCGTTTCATGAATTGCGAACACAATTAAATAAATATTAGTACTGAAGGATACTCATAGAAATTCTCATGAATTTATCTCATTACTAATTATATTAAAAATCTATATTCGTCATCAAAGTTTCTAAAATTATTTATTTTATGACACAGTTCTTTCAAATATAAAATTCCAGAGAACTGATTAAATACTTAAAACGTCTATTTAAATTTAGTTAATAAAAATAAAATGGAAAATATCCATTTTTATTATTTTAGCACTTAAACCCGCCACTGTTTGAACTTCTCCTTTGGGTGATTGAATATAAACTATAAAGAAATATGTAGAACTAAATGGAATAAAAATTTAGTTCAGTGTATCGATATAGCCTCGGATAAAATATTATATAAATCGGCCTAGCGCCCCACGTGTTAGGCAATATGTATTCAAGTTTTGCAAACTTTTTAAAGCCTAATTAATTGGTTTTTTAGAAATTCAAAATTACTCAAAAAACAACCATAATATACGTGCTTAAGCTGGAATTAGGTCTTGGCATAAAATATTAAAATCACAAATTTATTTATATAATTAATCACACGGAAAATTTAAAATAATATTACATGCAATACCATGTCTTACATTAATTTTAAAAATGCTTTTTGAAAATTGAAGAAAAAATGTTTAAACTTATATGAAATTAGCACATAACAATAAAGTAATTAAGTGACATAAATCAGTAAGTAATTCAATTTGGAGAACCCGTAATAGCCACTTTTCATTTCTTTCTCTAAAGATCTTGGCAAACAACAAAATGATGTGCTTAAGACCACAATGCAGAAGTGAAAACTTTGGTATTATATACAATCGTACTGTATATATTGGAAATTTTAATACGAAATTTAAAATACAAAAATGAAAACTCTTAATAATAGTCTTAATAAACAACCTATATATTCAGAGAGACATATGAACCACATTTTATCAACTTTTATACCAAATAACATCATAAGAAATATGATATCTGAATGCGTAAAAATATGCTCAATTAATTTACAATTACTTGTAAAATATTCCACAGAGTAAATTAATGCTTTTTTATAAAGAGTAAATATGTGTTTTTATTGTTCATCTGATAAATGTACTTTAATTTGAATTCTCAGGTTCAAGCTCAGACTTTCGTCGCATTCTGTACGTTAGTACAGTTCTTTACTGTTGCGGCAATGGACAAAGTATTAAAAATAAATTATATACAATCAATATTTTTTGGATAAGGTGAGCTAAAGGAAGTTTTCACTTCAAAATACGTTTGGTTATCAGATATTGGATATTAACCACACTGGCGTATAAACCATATTCGAAATGAACTATGTAATATAAACTAAATAATATATATATATATATATATATATATATATATATATATATATATATATATATACACGCACTCAGTGCAATTAAGCATGTAATTGCACTAAATTGTTACAATATTACCCATATATACCATTTGCATGAATAGATTTGTCATTTAAAAACGATCATCCTAAGTGGGAAAGAGATTTTGGAAAGCCTGGTATAAAACCAATGTGCAGACAACAAAAATAATCAATACCACTTATAAATAAAGATGGTTATGAGGTTCTTTATTAAGTTGGTTATGAGGTTCTTTGTTAAATAAGACTTATTTAGAATATTTGCGGTTCAATGTCGTTTGTGAACACAAGTAAATACCAAAGATTTTTGGATTCGATGTCGAGTAAAATGTAGCACTCATCTGTATGCGTACGTGAGAGAGGGCAGAAGTGTTGACTTGGCATCGATTTAAAAAATGTCTAGCATTAGCAGTATATGGCAAGTTTTTTATGTTCGAAAGCGATATTGCACCGCAAAGGTTTCAATTAAATATTCATCTTTCATTATTTTATATTTTTCAGAGGGTTTCTTAGTCGGTACTTCTTTGAAGTTATTGATTTTTTAAAAAAAGTTTTATTTTTACAAAAACTAAATCTGTTTATATCTCAATAAATAACTGTGAAAGATAATTTAAAAAAATTTGCTTCTTCACTATCATTGGTATACTTTTTGAAAATACGTGATAGCTTGTATAGAATTTAATTTGAAAAAAAAACTGAAAAATAAAATAAAGTAATATACCTTGACACATTATAACATTAATGACTTGAAATATATGGTTAAATAAAATATTTTGACAAAATAATCTAATTGACTTCAAATTACCGTAGATGTATAATGTACTAATAAGCGTAAAATAAGTGAAATACGTGTATTTATTTAAAACTTTTATAGTAAAAAATATTTTCCTGGGATAAATAAATTTGGAATATTATATATTGCTATAGATTTTTGGAATTCTACTTCTCTTTCCCATACATGCACACCTGGGAACACTTTTGAGTGCTATATGATAGACTTATTGCAACAATCTTCTGCAATCAACGATAATAATACATTTTGAAAAAAATGGTTAATAAATTATAAGACACTACAATGTAAAATATTAGCAGCACACTCGAAAAAAATACAAACAAATTGTAATATAGAATATGAACCTTAATTAGAATGAAAAAAGGAAGGTAAGTAAATTACCTAGAAGAATTAGGGTTTAGGAGCGGTAGGACTTTTCACCTTGATCCTTTCTTATCTGCCTCTTTACTTTGTTACTTTTTGCTTATGAAAAAATAGGTTTAATTATTCCAAACTAGATGAGTTCATTCCTTATTACTGAAGAGTTTCTGTCACTACCTACAATATCCATTATTACATTTTTATTTCACCAAGGGTAGGTTTACGTCGCTCTCACTAGAGTGAAAACTTTACAGGGGATCTTCCTAATTGGATAATAAATGCCGAATATATGAAAAGCATACACTAAAATTAGAGTCAAATTGAGAACCTCCTCCTTTTTGAAGTCTGTTAAAAATGGTTTCTCATTAATTTAGAAATCATGAAAATACTACAATATTTGTAAAGTGGCATTTATGTACAATTTTTTTATCGATTTATTTACCGTAGATAAAAGCGATTCAACAAAGATGATCAATATAAGCTAATTCTCTCAAACCATGATATATTTTTGATCTTTAAAATATATCACATTTTATTGATTTTCAAACAGTGTGAAGACATGGCGTAGAAAAACTTATGTTATTGTTTAGAAAACCCCAGTTTTAAGTAAAAAGTCGAAAAAATAAAGGTTTTCAAATTACGCATTCTATTTATTTATTAATGAAATATATGAAAAATATTACATACTGTTTTAAACTAGCATAAAATAAAGTTTTCATTAATTTTAAAAAATAAAGATGTTACACAGAGAAAAAAAAATTAAAAATGGATGGAATACAAATGGAAACGAAAGCAAAATTTTGCATATGTCAAATAACTATATAAAAAAAATAGAAAATTAGTCTCAAATGATAAATAAATTATTTTTCATTGTTCCGAATGATTTTTTTTCAATATTCAATAATACCGATTTTATCATTTCGTTGAATAAAAAAATAAAAAAATAATGCACTCAAGAACTAGGGCGTCCCGTACAATAATGTTGAAAAAACGTATGATGAAAGAAATGTCACCACTTTTACTTTGATATTTTATAATATGCTCAGAATATATAACGTTCAGAGATGTGATATTGTCATTAAAGGTATTCACAAAGTTTTTATCAAACAATTTAATTCGTTATGTAAATTAAGTCGCAAATCAATATAACCCAATATTGTATCTGCACTTTACTGACATTGTCGATTTTCTT
Source organism: Druceiella hillmani (assembly GCA_039881145.1). Taxonomy (NCBI): domain Eukaryota; kingdom Metazoa; phylum Arthropoda; class Insecta; order Lepidoptera; family Hepialidae; genus Druceiella; species Druceiella hillmani. The sequence goes on from JAYKKI010000002.1 coordinate 1,559,391, forward strand.
ATGTTTTACATATTTGTTTATCGATGTTAAAACGTTGTTTGATATCTCTTCTATATACAATTTAATGCAACTCTGGACCCAGATCTGAAATCGACTCCAGGTGGTTTGTAGTAGTATGCTATTAGTAATCTATTTTAAATATGAAATATTAGCCTATGCGCAGCGGTAGATTTATTGAATGTAAATATTTATATGTATGAAATTTTAAATTATTGCGTGATTAGCTGTTGTTCATCTACTCGTCTGTGTCGATTTTTTATTAAAACTGTGATTTAGATTTTTGAAATACGTAAATAATAGGCTAAATATATACATACACAAGATAAGTAAGGCAATAAAATATTAGATTTTTGTAAGTTCCGGGTAAAAAAATCCTATAAGAAGTGACCCACCCTACAATGCACGGACTAAATATTTTTGGAAAATATTTGATATAACTCAGGATTCCAACTAACTCTATTATACTTTGAAATATATTGTTCTCATTTGTATTGAAGTTTATTCACATTATCATTTATAATTATTCATAAATATATTTCTATTTTCATTGCAAACGAAATTAACATTTTGAAAACTAAAAATAACCTTTTCTCACTTTGTATTGACTTGTTTAAAAGTGAAAAGTATTTTAGGTCTAGACACTTTTCATAATATTTATAATTTATTTTCAAACCTTTTAAAAAATTGTAGATTGTATTGTTGACTTGTTTCATTTTAATTCAAGAAACTAATATAAAATACCTACATTGTTTTATTAAATGAATTGAAAGATTGCTGACAAAATAATAATAAAAAACAATACAGTTTTGCAAAATATTCCTTAAATTTAAATGAAGTGATAAGAATTTTCATTCACGTAATATTAATTTGAGACGCAAAGTTCCACGCTTTTACACTCAAATATTTTACATGGCTTTCACAAAAGTTCTTACTGAGTAGATAGAGAAAACAGGTTGGGAAATTATTTTCTTGCTATTTAGTGCAATATTTTTCTCACAAAATTATTTTCCTTAATCGGTTCTTAATACGTGTGCAACATTTTAAATAATTAAAACATAAGAAAATGGGTGAAAATTTAATTTAAAAATTCATTTTTTTTTAGCTTTTAAGACAAAGAAAAAATGTTTCTTTACTTTCATGAAATTATTATATTGACATCAGTATTTCACCATTACATAGTAAAAGCGTGTAAATAATATTAACATTCAACCTAAAATCACATACAATTTTACATTGGCATATATTTTTTTCTTTTTTTATTCAGTGTTGGTAAAGTGCTTGCTGAGATTTTGGTTTAATGTGTAATTTTAGGTATAACCCAGAAAAGTTTAATTATACGGATATTTAATATAATATTAGAAAAAGTTCCAAGACTTTGAATTTCCTGCATATTCCTTATATTTTTAGAGTTTGTTATCAAAATAGCAGTTACTTTAATTGTATATCAGGAGCAATATAATTGTATAAATTAGTTCTCATTAAACATGAAAGTCAAATGATTCAACGACCCAAAGAACGCATATGTGTCGCACTTATTTATTACCCTGCGAATGACTTGAGGTGGTAGCTAATATCTCTCAACATGTATAAAGTATTAAATATTATATTATATATTATTCAGTTAATTTATGTAGATGTAGACATCTACTGAAATTAACTGAATTTTTAAAAAAAAAATTTTTTTTTATTGTTTTTTTTTTTCAATATGCCTACTCATAAATATAATTGTACTCCCAAGTTTCATTGGACTTCCGATAGGTCCGTCTTACGGAATATTTATTTTCGAAATGTTCAGTTATATTTGAAATATTTATCTTACGGAGCTCACATTTTTTTCTTATATATGATATATAGTATATACCATGTACACATTTTTATTGGATTCTAAACAGTGTTTGAAGCTGTATTAAATTGCTAATTTGCTTGACTTTAATATTACAAATAAAATAAAACCTGTGAAAAAACTGGAATAAAATCCATAAAATGGGGTCTTGGTACAATATTTAACCATATATAAACTTGTAATAACCATATTTAAACCTGTTAAAATATTTACAAAATTTAATACTATTTTTGACTATGTAAATATATTGCCTGGTATATATTTGTATTGTTTCACAATTATTTTAATTTCATATTTTTTAGGTATTTGTGAATGATTTCGCATTTAAAATAATTACTATGTTTTATAGCAAACGTCGAGTAACATTGTTTTTTTTCTTAATTTTGAACATAAATGTTTTAGAAATAGAGGGAGGAGGGAGAAGATATATATCGTCTACATTTTTCACAATACATTTAGAAATAACAAAAACAAAACTCTGAAAAGAGAAGATTTTAGACTTCATATAATAAGTTCTTTTAATTGATATCAAATTTAAAATCTTTTTTTTATATATATATATATATATATATATATATATATATATATATATATATATATATATATATACTTTTTTTTTGTGTTAAATGTATAATATAATAAATAATTCACAGGTCGTTTTAAGAGACAATTTTGGTAATTTATAAATTCTACTAGATATATATAAACAGTGAAGCATGGTGCTTTATAGTAAATTACACGTAGCTAGCCCTGAACAACCGCCATACATACATATTATCTTATGTATATGAATATATAAAATAAACTAAATATGTCTAATTTTCGATAATATCTGTAATTAAATAAATGGTCCGTAGTCAGCACGCACAAGCCTAATGCTAACGGCGTGCGAAATTTTAAATGAAACGTCAAAACTTCATTCTTATCTCACGATGTTTGAAATCACAAGTAAACTAAAATTTACTACGTTATTTGAAGCTGCAGATTTATTAAAGAAAGCAAGCTTCATTCACACCGCACATATTAATTTCGAGTGAAACAACCTCTATACTGTTTCGTCTAATGAGTGCACCACAAACACACACGGACACGTGCTGTCAGTCAGAGTAAACGAAATTCAAAGAAAATAACTGTTTATAAAAATATTAAGTTTTTCTTTACATAAATACACCTATTATATTCCGGCACTGAACTCATATCAATTAATTCTTATATGACTCTTTCCCTCTTTACGTTTGTTTTATTAGTTTGTTATTGTGTATTTATTAGTTTATTATTACAATCGGTTTTAAAATACATGGCGTATTTTAAAACCGATTGTTTAGAATGGCGAAGTGTGTTTATAGCACCGTAAACTATGCTATTGCGGTAACATTTCCTAATTTTTCACTTATTTAGAAAATAATATAAATAAAAAAATTAAAAATTAATTAATATAATTATGAATACTATATACATAGTCAATTTTCAAATTACTTGTTCCTAATAAACGTATTTTACACCGTTTTCATATGGGATAAGTTTTTATTGTTAGCCGGGAGTTTTATTTTGAATAAAATATTATACAATATCTTCAAAGCGCTGACAATTTTCCTTTTATCTCTGTAAATTAAGAGAAAAAGATATATTTATTAAAAACATTTCGGCTCATGATAATTTTAATAAAAAATTGATTTGAATATTAATTTTGTTTATAGTTGGACTGTTAAGCAGCAAAATTACCTCCATTACCAAAATTGTTCTTGCTTATTTAAATTTCTGAATTTTTCTTTAAAAAAATTCGTGTCTGTATTTCTGAGAAGAGCATTTCACTTGAAAAAAAACAATGAGGAGTTTATGGCAAAAACGCAGTTTGCATCGGGGAATAATATATTATATTTATATTAATATATAAATCTGTATATATATATATATATATATATATATATATATATATACTTACATTAGTAACTAATCAACCGTGAATATTTCACTAATGTCAAACTACTTTTGTTCCGATCAATGCAACTTGATAGAATCTGAAAACATGCGTTTATTCTAAATGTATCCATCTTGATTATCAGTTAACACCATGTAAATTTATATATATGCTTGTAAATTTATATTATGCTAAAAGAAACTTTCTAGTAATGAATCATCTTAATGTAATACACACAATTTTCAAAATGCCGCCAATATATTAAAACAGATAAAAAAATTCAAGTAAAATATCTGATTGGGATACGGAGTTCAAAGACAAAAAAGTACTAATTTTAAAATGAAAACTTATTTGTTTATTAACAATACTACAAATGACTTTTAGAACGTATAGTGCTACCTTCGTAGATTGATTACATATAAGTTTAAAGAAGCATATCCTTATGTAAATAAATCAGACTGACTATGTTTTATGATTACTGATTTTAAAAGTTTTATTTTTATTAACATATTTTTTTTATTTTTCCAGTCGCAACCAGTATACTAGGTCGTTGGAAAATTTATTCGTTAGAGCTGAATAAATTTTATTCAGCTTCTTTACTGTAAGTTGTCATTAGTAGTTGGTCTATTAAAAACTTCTGGTACTGAAACGATCTCTTGTTTAAAGCGCTTACAATACAGTTATCACATCTAATTATAGCAAAGTTACGATGGTCGGAAAATATTTAACGATTTGGGTTTTTCATAGAATTGAGTCTGTGCAAAACAACTTTTCAAGGGGTCACGACGAGCAGTAACTTGTAACTTAAAGAAATGAAATAGTAAAAAAATTAAAAAATGGTAAAAAAATTTCATTTAAAGAATAATTAAAAGTAAAAGATCAGTTATATAGTTTATTCACAATGATATAACACTAATACTAAATTTGTTGAATTCGACAATCGTGTTATGAAGATACTAGATAAACATGCTCTTTTTAAGTTAGTTAAAATTAAAGGGAAAAGTGTTTCATTGCTTAATAATACGATAAAAAAGGTATTACTAAACGTGATCGAGTCAAAGTTAGATATAAATCAAACCTCTCTTCATCAATATGGGATACAATGAGAGTGCTGAGAAACAAATATGCAAAAATGTGTAGAAATACCAAAAATCATTACATCTCCACTTCTATACGCATATGCTCTTCTACAAACATTTTGGGAGTTGATAGTTGATAATTGTAATCATAAAGATTCGTATTATCAGCTTAATATTAATATTTTGAACCCTTTTTTGCTGAACACCCCGTTTGATACCAGATCAAGCTGTCAAGTCGTCTTTAACGGTGCTTGTCCTCTGTCTTCCAACCACTTATTTACATTTCACAAAATATGGAATTCCGACATCAAACTCAACACTTTCGCAATGAAAAACAATTCTATATGGTACGACTGCCTAAGTATTAAAGCTCTTAACCTCATCTTCTGTATTATAACCACTATTATTACAGATATATTTAGCACATTTCCGAAAACTGCTATTGTTCCTTCTGAATGGAAAAACAAGTAAATCATCCTCGCACCAAAGATATTATCGCCTGTAATTCTAAAAACTTTTAGTTCAGTTCAATACCATTTCAATACAACTCCCATTAAAAGTCTTTTAGCGTACAGCTTGCCAGATGTTTCGACGCTTGTAGAAATATCAGTCCACTTCCATATAATTTTAGAACTGGTCACAGTACCTCAAAAGAGTTAGTAAAAATGACAGATGATAGAAATATTGTCATGAATAGTAACTCAACTCTTGGATACTTTGTTCACTTGCTTGACTTTTAAAATATTTCTTAGCAATAATTAGTATGATTTAGCCTATATCACTCAAGCTTCTTCAAAATTTTCTACATCTTCCAACAGACGCTCATCTCTGTCAAACACTCTTACTGCCTCAATTTGACTACGGAGACGTATGTTACCTAAGTCTTAACGAGAATCGATATAAAGAATTGGAACGTCTTTAAAATTTGTGCATGCGCTAGGTTTTTAAATACAGAAATATTGAACATATTTATAAATTCAGATCCCAACTTAAGTGCACGGAAATCCGTGATCGGCGCAGTGTGCATATTCTTGCATTTTTTATAATAATTTCTCCAATTCGAGATATCCAACATAGCTTTGAAATATAATCAGTTACTCACGGTATGGAGCTACGCTCAAAAAACCGACTAAATGTCCTTTATCTGAAACTACCTTCTACGAATATTATTTCATGAATCACCTGGATCTACATACCAAGAACTTGTCCTTCATAAATGTATTCAAAGATCGTCTGACAAACTCTTCCTCTCACAATACCTACCCTTGCTAAAATTCATTTATTTCCCCTTTTCTTAAACATACCATGTCAAGACTTGTATTTAGAAAATTATTTTTTTTATTTCTTAATGATATGCAATCTTTTCTTTTACTTGTTCATTTTTATCACATCTTTTGCCTTTTATTAATATACAGATTTGTAAATATCTTAATAGAGTACATTTAATATTATCCCGTGCAACCTTCTACATTACTAAATAATCACAATTAAGCATAGCAGTTGACGGCAAGATAGTGCTTATGTAGCAATAAGTCCGGAAATATATGTATAAATGTATAAATATAGTTACGTGTATATAGTACAATTCCAAATAAAGAAGGAAATATATCAGAGTAAAATAATTAATTTCCCCGAAGGTTTTAGTCGTTTAAATAAATGTACATTAAAAATAATAATACATTTCAATTTCTAATAAGTTAGAAACAAAAAGTTTGTGTTTATTTAAGAAGCCTTTAAGCTGCAGTGTATTTATTGATAATTTTTTTTTTAACTATTTTTTTGTCAAGTAATCGATGTTTTGTTTATGAATCGTTTTTATTTTGAAACAATTCCAATTTACGCAACTATAAAATTGTAACCATGGCCTTCACTATCACTACTTAGATTAAATCGTAAATTTAGGGATGTCCAAAATGAATAGTTGCCAAATTTTAATATAATCTTTAATAAGCAAACTAATTTAAGCATTGGCAAACAATTTTAGTACATAAAGTAAATTTTTGTACAAAGTTTATGTGAGAAAGGAGTAAATATTTACGACGTTATGTAATTAACTTTTGCCCTTGTTCAAATAATTATTAAACTTCGATAAAATTGGAAATGCCGCTGCGCCATTGCCGTCAGCTCTGTTAAGTGTGAGCTGCAACTTTTCTTTCAAATTAAATTGATAACATGGTTTAAAGTTAGATTATGTTTTAATGTTCATATATATATATATATATATATATATATATATACACATATATATATATATATATATATACATATTTATATATATATATATATATATATATATATATATATATATATATATATATATTTACATGTACACTGGGTTTTAGTTTATAATATTTTGTCTTTACTGGTGTGGAGCAATTATAAAATATTACAAAAATTATAGAGCTAAGTTAAGTTTTGCATTGAGACATAAATACTGGACTTCTATTGGCCATAGATTCCCGATTTCGGGCTCCGTATTGAAATGTGTTACCTACAAAATTTTAAGTGACAACTACTTAAGCGAGTGCAAAAAATATTTTCCATCCTAAATTTTGCTAGTTGTATTTTATATTTTTATTAAAGGCTTCAAAAGTAATTTAACACAACAGATGCTCGCGTTAGTGAACAGAAAATCATAATCATCGCGCATCAGTCATAGCTCAGATGGTCGCGTTAGTGAGAAGAAAATCATAATCCATATCTTGAACAAGTTTATCATATGAAAGTTTCAGTAAATAGTATGTGCCTTCAAAGGTAACTGGTATTTAAATAAATTATCAAATTATAATAGAGTATCTTTACGGAATTTAACAGTCCTTTTTAATCATTAGGGACGTTCCGACACAATGAGTCTTATAGAATATCGAAGGTTATGATAATTAACTACAGAATATTTAAGCTGTAATACACTTGTTTTGCAGCATAGCATTAAAGCTTCAATGAAACGTGGTAGACACTGTCCACGGGCCAAACGTGATTATGTTATAAAGATTGAAGTTTTGAGTATACGTAACGCAAATTTAAAATGAAAATATTTTGACGTAGTACATGGAATTTTAAGCATTTCTTCGTTTAAAACTATATTATTTACTGATGAAATAAATATTAATTCTATTAAAATAACCTCAAATAAAACAAATAACTTTAATGTGTAGGACACATAGTACACATAGGACATGGATAGTTATTTTCTATACTTCTTCCAAACAAAAATGTATTTATTATTATCAATAATAACAATGAATCATTATTTAGCTTTCTGTTATAGTTGTGTTTCGGGCTGCATTAGGGCGTTACTTACATGTGCAATTTATTGCACGACTTTGAATCATATGAAAAACAGAGTTAAATGAAATTAATTTAATTAAAAATAAAAAAAAATTATTTGTGAGGACTTTCAAAGATTTCCTAAATTTTACAAAAATGATTTATTTTGATGATCAACTTCTAATAGAAAACAATTTTTTTGGAACAATAATAGCCATAGATAATATAAATGTGTAGGAGGAATGCATTAATTACTAATTTAGAAACGGAATCTACCTGTGTATAATTTCTTCTCCTAATAGTATTAATAACTCAAAATTTAATTATTTGAAATCAGTTTAGTCGGTTCCTAAAATTAAGTGGTGCGAAAAAATTGTCAGACAATGTATCTAGCTAAATCATTAAACAATGCATCACCAAAAAATAGACCTGGCTAATGAGATGTGGAATTTCCTAACATTTTTAACTTTGCAATTTTTAAACTCGATGACGTTTACTTCTTTTCCAAAGCAATTAAAAAAAATAAATAGACAAATATACGTAACGTAGCAACTACATTCCATAAGTCTCACGTTTCATTCATCGAGCGTACAAAAATATATTTTCCGTTTAATCGAAATGACAAACATGACAATGGTTATCGAATATATAGTATTATACGAAGCTGAAAGGCAAGTTTTACAAGTCAGTAACTAATTTATTCCAAATTTTACGCCATTAAAAATTAAAAATACTCGTAAAAATTTCTGTAGATTTCTTTTGGGTCAAATGTTTCTGAACATTTCTCTAGTGAAAATAAACAATTGAACTTAACAAAATTTGTGGTACGAAAACATTTTAATGGTTGAGCCCTAACGTATATCTAATTAGTTCATCTATGAGAAATTTAATCGTACCATCTGAAGCCAATATTAATGATATAAAGTAACATGTAATAAAGCTCAGATGACAAATATTTCTGTAATAAAGAAAATGCAATAACCTCGCTTGGATTTTACTTTTACCTGGTATAACCTATTCAAGATATTTCATAAAATATGTCCTTAAATATTTTGTGATCAACATTTATTTTTTCAAGTTACCAACTGACGTTTTCATTGATTTTCTGGTCCAGATTTTTAACATAATAAAAAATCGTGGAAGAATGAAAGAGGGTATTGATAAGCGATTAAGTTAATACGAGAATTATAAGGCTACCTTTGTAGACATATTACTAGTACATTGACAGATCGGACACAGATCTGAATTGATATACTATATGGCATATAACTAAATTCCATAGATAAAACTTATGTTTATACAGGTTATGGCTAAAATGAAGATTAAATTTGTATAAAATCAACTGTGCCTAATAACAAATCCATGTAACATCAGTTAAAATAAAAATCCATTCCCAAAAACGACATAAAAAAAATTTTCACTTTCGGTATAATAGATAGGTTATGATTACAGATTAATACATAAATTTTTGTCCTATTAAAATTAAATTATTTCCTGGGTTATAAAGTTATCAAAGTATTAACATATTGTTATTTTTAAGGTATTCACCGAGAAGAACCGAACCCAAAATCATATTGCTCTTGCTTGATTGTCCGTCTATCTGTTCTTCGCCACTCTCTATTTAATAATCTATAAATATTACATGCATAAAATATGTCAAATAATAAGCCAAAGCCAAAATTACGATTTAGACAAAAACATTTCTTATAGCAACTCAGAAATATATACAAAACAAGAAATTAATTCAAACATGTAAATATATGGGATATATCGTTAAAACAATAATTTTGCGGAAACTTTGAAAATATTTGCAATTTTTTTAATTGCAACCTAAGTTTATGTAAAAACCATGTATACTAAAGAGAATTTCGTTACTTGATGTGTTGGGAATTGAAAGAAATTTACAAATTGAAAGAAATTGAAGAAATTTACGATTATCAAAAGGAAAAATACATAGCTTGAAAAGTTACTTGAAATTCATGATTGACTAATTGATAAATAAAATATATAAGGCATTTCATCGTCGATACAAACATTTCATATTTCAAGAATAACTTCTCAAGCTAATGCACATTTTTTGCATAGTTTTCTATACACGTTTTCTTATGGTTTCTGTGATAATGTGCGACTATTATTTAGTATTTATGATCGCCCACCGCATAATTTTACTGGAACATTCTAACTACTCCACGACTACGGTTAGAGTGATGTTGTCACTGTAATATTGGGTGATATCGAACGAGGTTACTTTCATGGATTGAAATAGACGATTGTCTTAAAACATACATTTAAAATAACTGATTTAAAATGAAGAAATATAAGACTAACTCAAGGTTATTAATAAGAGAGTACCATTTTTATTTACTTTCATAAAGTTTTTAGTATTCTCATGGTATAAGAATTTAACCAAAATGAGATGCTTTTCCTTACTTTCATTAATCAAAAACAATTTCAGCATTGTAATAGACACTTGTAAATATAAGTATATGCACAACAAGTCGATCCTGTAAAGTGGCAGGTCATGAAATAGCGCAATTCACCTTAGGCATATCGTCATATAAATTAAATGCCATGTTACTATGTAAGCATGTATACTTTTAAATTCTTTTTGTTAATAATTTAAATTCCTTAATAATCGATGGAAAAAAATCCTGAAATGCAAGAAAAAAATGAGCTTAATCCATTTAAAGTTGACTCAAAATGCAGACCCTTTAAATTTGTATTTTCATCACAATGGCGGTCTGCACAAACATTGCCCTTCTGTTAATTTCACAGTAATATAGAACTTATATAGTGGTGCACACAGGGTATTACTTTCTCATATAATAGTTACTCAGAATAGCATATCATGAAACGCTAAAAGAAAGTGTTAATTCTAAGCGTTCTACGCAAAGAAACCATGGAACTCTTCTTGGGACGAAGAAAAGTACGTAAATTTAAGGAACAGCTCAGCAAACATGAAATTGGTAGTTATAAATTAATAATTAATGGAAATATAACACAGCATTAGTTAGATTTAAAGTAACAAGTACAAATGAGAAATCATGAACAGGATCAAAGTTCAACTGATTCTGAAGTGATTTAAAAGTACACTTGATTTGGAAGAGATTTTAAAGATCCAATTTCAAAATTATCTATAGCAGACAAGATGGAGAAATTACACCAGGAAAACAAGTAGTCAGAATATCTTGAAACTAACAAAAATGGACAAAGAAAAGACCTGGTAAAGAAAAAATTGTAGCAGATTATTTCAAATACGAAAAAATACGGTACTTCTGTAAACTAATTTTGGAAAAAGTAACTCCCGACGCTTTGAAAAAAGTAAATTTTTATCGTTTGAATACCACTTTTACTATCCCCTTCTAATTTAAATATATATATATATATATATATATATATATATATATATATATATACCCGCTAATGGTCTCAAGGTGAATACATCCAAAGCAAAAATCAAGGTGGATTTGAAATGATGATAGTTAATATCTCAATCGACGATGGAGATGTGGACAGCATGGGGGAGTATACTACATTTTTATGTCAATTACGTATCCTGACCTTGAACAAGCAAGCTTGAAAAATCCAACGCTGCATCCACTTAAGGTTTTTTAAACCTAAAGGATGTGTTTGAGAATAATAACCTATTAGATTTATAACACCACATGTTTATATAATGTTTTATTGGAAAAAAAATGGAAACCGAGGACCGGACGCACAAACCTCAGCCGAAAATAAGCTAATTGGTTGAATAACGTATAAATTTGTGGGAGTTGTAGATGAGTGAATCACAGTATATGACGCTGAGATAGTAAGTGGCTATAAAAGTTTTTGAGACTCATATACGTAGATACATAAAAAAACATATTGCTTGGTACTTGTATGTATAAATGTGTAAATATCCTTATCATAAAATAATATATTATTTATTACTAACGGTTATGACCTCAATGTGACTAACTTTCAATCTTCAGTATATTTTCTATACTAAGTTTAAAATTTAGTTATAAGTTTGAGGTACTAGTAATTTTGGTCATATTAGACAAACAAATTATAGATTATATTTGGCCTTCCCAAGTAAACGAAATATATTAAGAAAATGGATGAAGGATATAATATTTTTTATACATTCTCTTCACATTGCTAGGGTTGGCAAATTGTCGAGTTCTGATAAATGGATAGGAAATGCATGGGATAATATCACCTTGTTTTTAATGGTATAGGTGATTTTTAATATTCGTTATGGAAATAATATAGGAACCTACCTTATTTATTTTGGGAAATATATAAATAAAATTACCCAGAAGTTTCTTTCGACAACTGGAACATATATGCTACGTGTGTCAAATATACTAAATCACTAGTAAAAATCAAGACATTTTATGATACGCGCCATGAAAATTTTGAAACGTTATTTTAAAAAATTCATCCATAATAAAGATATTCATCCATAATAAAGAAAAATTCATCCATCTTAAAGAGTTAACATAATGAGGATACACACTTTGGCTTTTGTTTAGAATTAATTAGGAAATAATTTTTGTGCGTATGATTTTATTATGGATAATAACCATCATATGTCTATGTTTACACGAAGCATTTGATTTAAGGTTTATTTAAGTTTCATTGAAGAAGCTTTTAGTTTCACCTAACATTTCACTTATATTGTTATAACAAACCGAATGCCAGATCTTTGAAATTTTAATGAGTTTCCGGAATGTTCTTTTCAGCAGGTTCGCAAAAATGTTCATTAGTATTATATAAGCCCATGTATAAATAGCAATAGAATCCAGTGAGTTTTAAAATCGATCAAATACTGGAACTGAATGGGAATAAATTAAACTGATTCATGTATTATTTAAAGAAATATAGTACATCATTTTAGTGCCCGGATTTTTACAAAAGAAAAAACTTAATAAATAATTACAACGGAACAGAACATAAAGTTCAGCTTTTTAGAAATAATTATAAAAGGGTAAACTCCTAATTTGTCTTCTAATTTGTTCATAGTTCAAATGACGATTAACAATGTGATGGACATTTAAACAAATAAATTAATTTAATGCTATTTTATAAAAACGATGAAAATTAAAATGGCGCCCATTGACCATTGGTTTCGTGTATAGTTCTCACGCTAATCAAAATTTAATTCATTTATGAATGGTAGATTACTAAAAATGATTGTAAAGAACGTGCCAATTATTTATTTATTAATTTCTTGAAAACTTCTTTATCAAATTACACCAAGAGTCTATATGTAAAGTGCTTGGCTATATGTAAATGCAAGAAAAAAGTATCCTCATAACTTCACTAATAAAAAATTTATAAACAATTCAGAAATCATTTGACATTGTATAATCACAAAATAGGTATACAATGATTATAAACTATATATTGTATATAAATTAAAATAAATAATTTAAAATTTATCGAATTTTTATATCAATGAAAGTCAAATTGCATGGCCGGGAAGAAACCTAGAAATTTGTGGATGTGAAAATTGGTTTAAAATTGAATATCTCTAAGTAACACCATCATTTTAACATATATTGCAATTTATTAAAAAAAGGTAAACATGTGATTAATTCGATACATTTATTGAAATAATCAAATAATTATGCGTGGAATAATTTTGTAATGTTTTTCTTAATACTCCTTTTCATGGGTACGGGCATTCAGAAGCGAAATAGAAAATACCAAACCATAAATACAACATGAAATTTTTTGCTGTACCTATTATAAAAAAATAAAAGAAAAACAAGTAAAAAAACATATTGAATTCCGTTTATAAAAACCTGTCGCGTTTTATAAATTTGTGCAACTACAAATTTGGCAATTAAAAATTTGGCATGTCATATGAGTATTAACAAACGCGCACACTATCAGTTAATTTCATATATCGTCATGTCGTGCTCAAATATTTTCCTACGTTACCTTTAAATTTTAAAATAATTATTCCAGTATCTGACGTATAATTACTAACGTGTTTTAACGCTTATTTTTTTCAAATTTAATTGCACATTTTTAACAAATGATACTTGGACAAAGTCGAATATTTACTGAATAATGATGCGCATAAAGTCTAATCGTACATTTTTTTGTATCATAATGTTCACAGAGACATAATTCTTGATTAAACTATTAAAATGTGATAGAGCGGGTCTGGCTTGATATATGCGTCAAGTGATACTATGAGGGGCCAATTAATCCAAGTATAAAATTTTCAAGGTCAAGAATTGCATTAAAAGTTATTTGTATTGCTTTATACTCCTCATATAATGCTTACACCTTTATTAATAATAATCTTTTTTAAGTCAGTTGTATAAGTCATGAATAATTTTAGAGAATATTTATTACAAAGGCGGTTAATAAATATAATAAACATTAAATGGCTTTTAAAATATGATTTTTATAAACATAAAAACGTACATGGTCAACAGTAATTCCCTCAAGAGTTGAAGGGGATTGAATCCTACCAAGCTTATTACAAAATCTAAAGGAAAGAAATAAAATAGTAATCGTACATTTGGTGATGTAAAATTGATTAAATATTTTACACATACTTTTCACCATAAAAGGTGATTTTATTAATTTTAGGAATACTGCTAATTAGTCAATTGAACAATGTCACAATATGGTCGATATTAAATTAAAAAATTGCATATAATGGAAAAACGTTTCATTTTAACAGAAAAGCTGTATGGACAAAAGTCATGATAATTTGTGAAATAATGATTAAATGAAGAGAATTTTGCAAACAAAGTCTTATTATTCCGTTAAAACTATCAGAAAAATGGATTCATATATTTAATGTAACAAATTAAAGTCTTCTAATTATTAGATACATATTTCGTCATTGGGATCTCGAGTTAAACTAACAAGACTGATATTATTTTTTGATATATTGATTAGTATATTCTTTAAATCGTTTCATATCCTTATAAGTATAAATTTCATCATTTGAATCTAATGTATATAATGTCTAAAACAGACGATACGTTTTCTTTCTACCTTAATATATGTCTTTTGCTAAAACTTTTTTATTTATTTCTTCATAAATTTTGAGTTTTCTTTATTTATTTTCAAGGGGCATGCTTGGAGTTATTTGGGTTTAGGATAGATATTTTTCTCTCTTGTATAAAGAAACAAAAATTTTATATACAGGACAAATATATTTTTCAGATATTATCTTTTCCTTATCAATGGCAGGAAGGGAAATATTATTGTATTTACAAAGAATAATTGAACTTGAAATGGAAAGCCATCTTTCAATTGAACAGAATATATTAAGTCAAATATTGAATAAATCCAATTTCTCTAACTTGTTTTTTATGAATATAGAACTTATTGAAAATATATTTTAATGGGCCGAAACATTTTCTCCATAGCTCTATTTTCAAGAATTATCATTTATCGCAAATAAATTATTTGGTTTTATATGGTTCACCCAATTAGCATGAGCACTAGAAACAGATTAACTTTTTGAACGCTATCCTCTTTTCTGATAGTAACAGAAAACTTTATGCTACGATTTTTAGGTAACTCGTCTTTTTAAACTTTTCACTATGTACTTCGAGCTATTATTTGATACGAGAAATATATATATATATATATATATATATATATATATATATACACTACACATATATACAAGTTAAAGATTTAATACTGTGGCCATGGAATACCGTATGTTAGTGGTTAATTTTCTTTCCCGAAAACCTAATATAACGGATATATAATGAAATAGCTTTAAAATATTATTTCAAACATATATAATACATGTGAATGTATTTCATGCAATTGTTGGGTATAATAACATACTGATTGAAAATATTTTATTCATTTAATTGAATAAAAACTTACCGTAACAAAACCTATCAATTAAATCATAATATCTACAGAGTGCGCGCGAAACGAACGAGCTGCAGGGTTGTGAACAAGTAAGAAAAATACGAGACATGCTCGCGATAAAGCTAGTGACATACACACGTTATTCGCGTGCAGTTGCTTGTATCCGTTTTTTTCTCTTTTTTCATATTTTTTACGTGACTCCGGCGAAGACAAAAGATTAAGAGAGTAATTTAGTCGATAGTGAAGTTCATTTGATTTGCTTAGTAATGCAGGAACACTGATTATATAAAAAATCAGTACGTGTGACCGTAGAAATTGGCATGGTAGTAAATAAACAAATTGTTTTATTTAAACCCATTATAATTAATACCAACGGAAAAGACTTCAAAATAAATACAATTTCATAAATGATGTATTTTATTTTTATAAATACCATTTTCATAAGAAATCAGAAATGAAAATGACACAGAAAATATAAGAATATGTGCTGAATCAAAATTATCCACCTAAACCAGTGTTAAATATTTCTGCGAGGATATTGTTACGTCATCAAAACACATGACGTGTAATTAAATGAAAAGTATTTAAAATTACTTTTAAGGCAATTTTAATAACACTTAAGGTGTGTAGCGTCAATTATTGTATTTTGATTTTTGACTTTCCGGTAATATACAATTTGTTGAGAATTCATATTGTGCTTTTTTCCTCTTAGTCAAGTTTTTTCCTATAAAGCTGTACGCCTTTATAGGTACGCCTATTGTTAAAATCAAAGGTATATTTTCCAACAATATAAATGTTTCAGTAAATACCCAAATTAACATAAATGTGAAAATAACAAATACTATATTAGTTAAAGTCTAACCTAATTTTAGTTTCTCGAAATTTTTCCAAGAAATTGCCTCCTTGATGCTTTCTATACAATTTTGTAACTACAAGATATTTTGTTTGTATTTTTAAAAATTGTTTCTTTAAAATAATAACCTGGGATCAATATTTCTTTCAAAAAGTAAAATACTGATAAAATATGCACTTATTCTATCAAATAAAAGTTTAGAAGATTAACTGAACCTTTCATAAACCTAATCTATTACGTTCGCGATTATTATTACTACTCGTACCTCCATTTGCTGTTGATAAGTGCTACGTTTTATCCTTTCCAAAAAAACCAGTATTAGTGTAATTAAACAAATGTATTTCGCACAATTACTTGCAATATAATTTTTATTAAAAATTTAACATTTTTTGAAGAATCATCATTAATTATGAGTGAATACTTTCTATATTTAGTCAACGACAAACAACGTATTAATATGTGCAACTCGTTGTTTAAACCATTCAATTGATTAGAGTGCGTTTGTAAAATAAACGAAGTATAATAAATTAAATATTTAAATAAGCGCACCTATGATAGATCAATTTTGAAATTGAATACCAATATATATGCTGCAAACATAAGTATTTTAATGACGATATATATGCAGCAAACAAATATTTTTATATACTAATAATCATTTGAATAATGTCGTAAATTATTTGTTACCTCAGCAAAAAAAAATAACAAAATTACTTAATAGAGTGCCGACAAGCAATTTTACTTCACTGCTACTTATTACTACAAAGATTTGACTTATAGTGAAAGACATTACGCAATGTGACTTTGAGATTAAAATTTTTAGTAAGCTTACCCTGAAATTTACATTTTTCATAATCTTGCAATTTCCCAATATTGAGCCTTTTTGTTTACCGCACATCGTACCAAAAGGGTTAATTTTTGGTCACTGTGCAGTAATATATTACTGCAAAGCCACGAACAAAGCCATCGTAGCTATGACCATATTGTAACTTTGCAGGCAAGGACTTTCAAGTTTTTGTGTTTATTCACCTAATACGCAGCATATACTGATGTATCTGGATATCAGTAGCAAATACGAAATATCTATAGACCGTCCTTCTTAGACATCGTGAAGTAACAATAAATTCAAGAGAATATATAGTTTTGACAAAACTAAAAACAGTATTGTCTTTGCCATGGTTTGTTGGGTTGGTCATAAGGTATAGGATCTTGGATGGTACCTCACACCGTAGAAACCCCAATCCGGTTTCCGGCTGCCCGTCGAATGGGGCTGGACTGTTTTTCTGGAGGGCTGTATGAGATCGGTCTCTTAGTAACAATTCCACTATATGTATCTATTGTATGTATTAAAGTACGTAAATTAAAATCTAACATTGGAATAATTCATTGTGGAAAGTGGATACTTTCATTGTAAAAAGTGCATCATATAATCTGTAATGAACCTAATCATAATAATTCAGTTTTAATTAAGATTTAATTTAAGAGAATTTTAAGACACATATTAACTTTTTGTCAAAGAAAATGTTCTTTTACCTGGCATAAATGATCGTATAATTTCATATTATGCATGGACTGAACGATCATTTATTTGCTCTTACTATGTAAAACTGAAATTATATTTATAAAAACTTTGAACAAATTAAGAGAAACAAAAGTTTAAATATAAATAAAATCAAGTTGTAAATTAGCAAACGAAAAGTATGCTTGTCCAAAAATACTCTCCAAAAATATGTCCAAAAATACTCTCATTGAAAACTGATTTTTATTGTGAATTATTGGCGCTTTTGACTGAAAACCTGGGTAAGTTCAATCTTAATATGATCGGCGTCTTTAAATTTTTAAACACGTAATAGATAATAATCGGAAAGTAAAATATCTAGAGAGGACGAAGTGTGAGGAAGTAAAATGCATTCAAGTGAAAGTATTTTTTTACACTTCTGCCTAGCATTGTCGTGTAAAAATACACTTTGCTTCGATTAACAGGAAGTTTACCAGAAACAAAGTCCAGTTGCTCAAAGCAAATACAGGAATAATTGTAAGATATTCATTATTCCTTTCACTTTCCACTACATAAAAGAATCTTTTGGTTAACTTCATATTTTGGTTTAGATATGTTTTTTTCTCCAGTTCTTATACACTAGAGTTTAAGCGAAAATTTAACCTATGTCGCACAATTTTTATTTCCTTCATATATATATATATATATATATATATATATATATATATATATATATATATATATAATTTAGTCTTTTCCAATTGTCGTGAATATTTGAATCTAACTTTTTTATTTCATATCTAATTTGTCCTCTGCTCGCTGAAACTCAGTTGCCAAGTGAAATGAAAATCGAATAATGAAAAGAAATTGATTGAATGAAAAGAAAAAGACATTGTTGCCGCGCTCGTATAATTTACCTAATCGTGAAATAAAAATTGTTACAGTCAAGGGTATCCCAACATTGAACATGAATAATTTTAAGTCGGGCCCTTTTCTTTCGCTAGCCACATCACTCAATTTATTTGGCATAGTAACATATTTTACCAGAGAAAGAACTTATTTGTTTTAATGCTATGATTTTGCCGTAAATGCTTAATTGTTACGAACCGTGCTTATTTCCTAGAAAATATTTTCTATTAATTTAATATTGAATTGGAAAATAAAATTGCGAAATTTTATTATTCGAAGTATTTCGCGTAAACAATGCTATCGCGTAGCAACAATATTTGTTTAACCATCTTTGTGAAGCAAAATTCTCTGTACCGCTTCTGCGATTCCTTCTTTTGTATTTTGAGAATAGAAGAAAATACACATTCTGCATAGTCATTATCTTCTTGGTAGAGTGACCTTAGTCATTAAGTATGTTGCAGATGAATGACGCACCAGGATACATCATTCGTCATCATCAGATATTTTACTGGGTGGACCCGTTTAGGATGGTATAACTGACTTTATCTGATCCACCCATCCGATTGCTGCTCTCTTACGTCTGGTACCTTCTACGTTACCCTGTAGTACCAGGCATTTAATAATATTTTCATTATGCGAGTTTGTACAATTGTGAAAAAAAACGTAGCCTGATAGCGGGTTCTTGGAGTGTGAATGCATTTGTACAGAGCACAGTTAACAATAATGTGATTAATTTTCAATCTGAGTTCAAAGCTGATTTTCTCCGTCACAAATTTCATCCGCTTCTTTAGAGCAGTTCTCATTATGATGTTAAATAAGAGCTGCGAGATTATGCATTTTGGCGAACTCTTGTGCCAGGGTAATCCAACAATACATCATTTATTCTAACTGAAGATGCTCTATTTCCATAAAGTAGCTTGAGGAGGTTTATAAAATATTTGGTGTGTGTTTTTGATCTATTTCAAGCAGCGTTAACAAAATTTTTATCCAGTCAACTGAATTAAAAGCCTCGAAAAAGTCAAAAAGAGAATATATGTGGGGTTGTTGAATTCCATGGAATTCTCAATAATCTAGCGCACTAATTGAATTTGTTCTTGGGTACCTTTTTCTTTCACGGAGCTTGCTTGTCAAGTGCATTTTCTTTAAATATAAAGTTTTGAGACGAGCGTTTAAGAAGTGCATTGATTGTTTTGGTGAAACCTTTCTTGTGTAGCGCAACCAAAATTGCATGAAGCCACTTTTTCGGTCATACGAGTATATCTATCTACAATATTTTATACATATATAGTAGGGGAAATATTTATAAACGACTAAATAATTTCAATGGAAACCCCCGGACTAAAAGAAAGTAAGAACATATTAATATAATGACAAACCCAAAAAATCCGTCGCGATTGTCATACCCTGTCTATGCTAAAAATTTTGCAATTTTATCAGTTCGTGACTGAAATTCTTTTAGGTGAACAAATAGATTTTCCATATTGCTACAATGTAATTGATATTAGAAACGGAAATGGCAATTCCGACAGATTTCCTTGGGTTTTTAATCATATTAATAGGTTCTTACTTTATGTTCGTAGGGGGGTTACCAAAATAAAAGATTTAATTGTTTTTTATTTACAACGATTACAGCCGTCGTTAGTTTTTCAAAAATGTTTCGTTTTGCTTTCTATTTTAGATACGTTTTTTTGATTTCACAAGTGAACAATTAAACCTCTTTTGAATTGTCATTTTTGATATGTTGAAATCGCTGCGATACTCATATTGCGATTGTTTAAGTTACGCAAATATATGAGAATTTAAGAATAAATATAAATAATCGAATTAAATTACGTTTTTTTTCTAGAAATGATTGGTTTTAATTTAAAGAAACTGAAACATCAATAAAATATTATTAAGTGTATTTACACTTTCGGAAATTCTCCTTCATAAGTAATTAAATAATGAAAACCATAAAGGTTTTTTTTTAACTTTTTTAAAAAAAAATTTAATTAGTGCTGTATGTTGATAAGAATTTTCACTGAATTCCTAGAAATAGTAATTTTTTACAGATACTTATCGTAAATACGGCTTCTGACTTCACTAATTTGTTGCTCGCTTTTGAATTACCATTTTCAATATCTTCGAAAAAATCTATAACTAATCTTTTGAAATTTCATATTTTAGCTCTGATAATGTATTTAATTTGTACAAGGATAATTCTAAAAACTGATTATTTTCTTCGAATATATTATTAGCCACAAGTTTATCATAACTTTAGTATTGGAATTTAAATCCGTAACTGAAATATTATGATGCTTTCCAATACAAAAGCCGAATATATGGCAATTCCAGAGGCTTGTGAAAAAACAATGTATCTTAGAAATTTACAGTACGAAATTACTTAGAAGATGTATTTTACATAATGATGATCAAAGCGCACATAAATTATTAGTGAATCTCAGATCTCATAATAGAAGGAAGAATATTGAAGTAAAATATCATTATTGCAGAGAAACGGTAAGTAATAAAGTTTTATTGATTAAATATTGATAAACTACAGACATATTAGCAGATATACGAACCAAAAATGTTGAACTCAGCTAAAAATTTTAAACTCATGAAAACATTAGATATTGTCAAAGTGTTACTGTAAAATACCAATCATTATATTGCCATTATTGTCTTAAGATAATGGACATATCATAAGAGGGGGGTGTTATAAATATGAATCTGAACAAAATAACTAAGTAATCAGTAAAGCCCTCTATGAATATTTTGCGTAAAATTTTAATAAAATAAGTCAGTTGCTTCCCTTGATTAAAGGTTAAAAAACTATGTCATAATTTAATGTACGAGTGGGTAGTCCGGTATCTCAAACAGAAACACTGAAACTTTACAAGTACCTGTCTGTTAGTCCGTCTATCACAGCCAATTTTCTGAGAAACAATTCGGTATAAAAATTTGGAATTTCGTATGGTATTATTAATCCACATGTTTTTAACTGGTTAATTTTGTTTAAATATTCATATAAAAATTAAAGAATATTTTTTTTTATTTTAGTCGTGTGGATTTGAAAGAGCTTGTTATGAAGAGAACAAAAATATTTTTTTTCATAATTTTAAATTTATTATTTAGAAAGATATTTTAAAAATATTGAAAAATAGAACATAAACCCTTTATTATTCCCAAAATTATTCAACCAAGAATTATGACAAAATAGAGTTTTTAGAAGTCTTCGCAACCGCTAGGAATACTATAGCGATGATCCTAGATATCATAATTTTTTAAATATTCGCCATTTTTTAGACCTATGAAAGAACAGTAGGCAATATAATTACGCATGAAAAATTTAAATTTGTAAATAGTTTAATAAACATATTATATACCCTTAAATGTTTACGAGTGCCTGAATTATCTTTTCACGATATCAGTTTTCATGATGAGCGTTTGAAGTATGATTCAATTTAATGATTATTAAAAGTCTTCGTTATTTATCAACTTTGTATCAATGATTTCATCCCACTCTATTGAATAAAATTTTGCCCATTCCTTTTTTTATACCGCTACAAATAACCGCAATTAATGTGCGCTTTGATTTGTCGAATCGAAAGAAGGACGCCCGTATGATATGCTTACTGTATTGCTACTGACAGATCAGACCAACGTAGTTAAAAAC
This sequence comes from Druceiella hillmani, assembly GCA_039881145.1. NCBI lineage: Eukaryota > Metazoa > Arthropoda > Insecta > Lepidoptera > Hepialidae > Druceiella > Druceiella hillmani. Next base: position 1,582,267 of record JAYKKI010000002.1, read on the forward strand.
ATTAACAGACGAACGCGGATAAATCCGCGAAGAAATCCGTGGGTCGCTACAGACGGTCAAATCCGTCAGTAGCAGTACAGTAGACAGAGAGTACGGTCATCGTGTCTCCGCTTTTATCAAAGCGCGCAAAAATTGCGATAGTTTTAGCTGCAACATTAATAAAACCATGAAAAGAAAGAAAAGAATGGGTAAAATTATATTTAAGAGAGCGCGATGAATTCATATTAAATTCATATGAAGTGGATAAATCTCTCGATGGCGAAGATTTTCATATATACTTGGCACTAAATCTCAAAGTCTTTAAGGAATTATTAAATTTAGTTGAATCTCACATCACAAAAACTGACCCGGGATGAGAAAAGCGGTTACTGCTGAAGAGCGACTTAAAAATATCTTGCATCTGGAAGAAAATTTAGAGAACGTAGATGGGGGTTTCTTTAAATTCATAGAAATATTTCTCTTAATAATTCATACTAAGGGGTAAGACAAAAAAGTTATCTTCATAAAGGAGCATGTAATATATTTTTAATACATAGAGAATTGTTAATAGGAAAAAATAACAATAAGAATCCAGCAAAGTATATATAACTTTTAGGAATAATTACAAATTAGTCACGAACTGATAAAACTGCAAAATTTTAAGCATGGGAAGGACATGTTAGCCCCACCGGATTTCCTTGGGGTTGTAATTATATTAATAGATTCTTATTTTCGTTTAATAGGGGATTTCCAAAAAAATATTTAATCTTTTTTCAATTAAAACGACTACATCCATCGTGTGTTTTTAAAAAAATTTAATTATGCTTTTTATTTTATATTTTTAAAGATAAATGACCCAAATATTTTGCAGAAAACGTTATGTAAATCGGTTAAACCGTTTGGGAGATAAATGGGATCATTTTCTTTGCAACAAAATGTTTTTTGCGAGGCTCTCTGGTGAGTAATCACCGTAAAAATATCTAAGAACTATTGCCAATGAATCATAAACTGTTTATAGAAAAGCATATCTAAATCGGTCAAACCGTTTTGGAGATAAATGAGGACATTGGATTGCACAAACAAATAAACAAACATCCTCTCAACCTACCTCAACCTTCTTAGTTCCGTTGTCGGTAAGAAAAGCGAAAATTTATAACAACTTAAAACTATTAATAAAATATTTAAACTATTTATATTAACTATACAAAATATATTTATACTTAGCATAAAATATTTAAAGACATGTTTAACATAGAATACATCTAATTTCTAGTAGGAAACCTGATAGTAAAGTCTCTTGGAAGGAATAATTTTCTTATATTAATTTGTAAAAATATATTAATTTATCAGACATAGGAGTTCCCTGTGAATTTTGAAGGGTCAAAATTCACAAGAAACTCTTTCTGCTCTAAAGTTGATGTCCACGATTTGTTGAACTTAACGAAATACTATTAATTGATTATCTAAACGTATATTATCGAACTTTTTATTCTTTATCAACAATAATATAATTTATGAAAAAGTGACAAGGAACATTGACAAAGGTGGTGTTATTAGAAAAAAAACCATTATGCTGCACCAATTTACATAGCAAAAATCAATGAAATCGTACTTTAAACGACTCTGAATTTTAAAAATATTGGTACTATTCAATCTATAGACTGAAGTTTGTTCTTCTTTTACTTTTTATTAATACATACAGATCTTTGGGGAAAGGGATTTAAGGACAAGAATATATTAGTTTTTGACAGCCGGAAACATGTGGGTTATTATTTAGTGGTATATAAGTTAAGCGAATAATATAATGACTGTACTGATATTAACAAACATGACATCGAAAAACAAAAATAATTTCATTTTTTATTTCATATTAATATTGCGAATTTATTGAACATCCGTCATAACATGGAATTATTTTATATTTACATATTAGCAACAGCCACATGAAACCGCTAATACCAGTATCTGTTTAAGCTTCATTTACATCATTTTATTACGATGTAGTAAGCTAACTTACTTTACTACTTAGGATGAACAGATATGAACAATCGACAGGTTTTAGGATGTATACAACATGCATCCGGTTTATAATGATTTATGAGCAATGTTTCGCATAGTAAATAAAAAAAATTACATTCTTCAGGTGTAATCAACTAATAATTTATATTTTCAAGACATTAATAATTATCGCCTGAGTTCACATATAATCTCATCAACTGAAAAATGGATGAAATAAAAAACGCAATTTTTTTAATATCAAATCATGTAAGGAGATGGTTTGAGTTTTAACGTTCATCAAAATTCGTCTAATATATTTTTTATATAAATCATTATTCAGATTCAATAGCTTTATATGGTTCAGGAGAAGATACTTGTAACCAAGTGTGAAAAAGACACTATTTTAGATTATTTGTATATTTTAAAATTTGAATTGATCAAATTCTATTTAAATATATTAAAAAGTCAAAATTAAAAAAAATAATCACTCAATGGATGCTCATGCATTATTGTAAACTATAATTTACTAAATATTTTCCTTAGTTTTTTTTATTCTACGAGCCAACGTGTTATATTGCCAACATCAGTTTTGGAATAATAAGATCAAAATGATCAGTTAATTCTCAAAGGCACAAATATTTACATTTATTTACTTAGGTTGGTTTCACAATTATGGCATTAAAACTAATTTGTCACCTAGAATTCATAAACACAAAAGCAATAAGTGGTTAAAATAATATCAGGCCACTTCTCTTTATCTTCGTACGTTTATGCCTACATGAGGTTGATGAAGAATGTTATCATTGCACATAAATCCAAACTTCATGAAATATTCATCACAGACCGCCGTAATTATTTATGGAACAGCAATTAACACCAATAACAATAAAAGTTTTTAACGCCAAATATTATCTATGAACTGAATTTTAATGTTATATTTATTAAAATGGGCAATTACCATTTTTGGCAAAAGCTATGGAAATATTGAAAGAATATTAAAAATAATGCAATTGAAATGAATATTTGGCGGTAGATTCTTTGCATTGAAGCCTTCACAAACTATTGGTCTTTAAGCCATACTGTGCAATTAATGAAATTAATTGTGAAAGTAAAATTATATCTTAAATTAAAATATTGTATTATTGTTTTATTTGTCATTTATATAATTTTCATTTTCTTATCTAGAATGGATATAGATTAAATTGTAATAAAAGACTAATGTTGAGAGTGATCCAAGGAACTTGGTTTAAATTCCACTCATAAAAGGACAATATTTTATTTTACTTTAAATGTCCTTTTTTTAATCACTTAGGCACTAAAATAAAAAAAAAATGGTTTGAATAATCTGTCCAATTGACCAACAAATTTCGGAATGATTATTGGAGAACAAAATACTTTTAGCAGGCTCCTTGCTTTCCCGGAAATAGTAAATATTTGTTTTTAATTGTCACAGTAAGCAATAAGTTCGTTGCCAATAAAACATTATTTTTCAGAAATTATCAAAATATTAGAAAAATTCTAAACAAACTAAAATGAAATTACTGCTTTAGTTTCGCTCACGTTGATTTTTAAACTCGTATATTTTTCTAAACTTTTTAAAAAATATTACATAAATTTTCACTAAGGATCGGGAATAAATATAAACATTATACGAGAAACATAAATTTAAAAAATGGCACAAGTTCTTTCTACATCATTATATAAACTGAAAATAGAGTTAAAATAATCACAAGTATAAAATTAAAAAGTTTGCGTAAATGTTTTGAATTGGCTAACATAACTTTTATATTTGAATTCGGCGAGCTTTTGAAATGAAGTCAAATTTATTGTAGGAACGAACACGGATGTTGAGAATTTGCCTGCTCGTTACCGCGCCCTTAGGTGTTCCAGTAAGTGGAATTACCACTTAAGCGAATTTCAAGAACTCTCAACTATTTAACGGAAGTTAATGACAAAACGGTCTTCACTTTCCGTTTATCTCTTTAGGCGGAAATGAGGTGGCACAGCCTGGAGTATCTATGTACTTGACCTAAATTACGGCTTTTAAGTTTACATTCGCGTATTGATGTTTATTTTTTAACTTTTGTTCCTGTTAATTTTATTCCGGTTATTTTAAATATGGCATCTGAAAATGTTTTGTATTCATATTCAATGTAAGAAATACCTTTTTTATTAAAAATATGCCACAAATTTTGCTCATAACGTTGTTTACTCACCTGATTTTAATACGCTGAAAAGAAAATGTTTAATATACTGCTATATTTAAACACGTTTCAGAAAAAAAATCGGATGCTATTTATATATGTATATGCCTATGTTTGAACACTGCCTACACATGAATGAAATTCATGTTATGTGATGGGAGTGTTCATTAAATCACTAAAATATACACAAGTGTTAAAATCTTAATTTTGCTACAATAAATTTTACAGGTCATGAAATGGAAGAATTGTTACGGCTTTTGGTTTAGCAATTTCTATAAGTGGTGCAAAGTGAACGATATTTTTACATTCATACTACTCTGGGATTAAATCGCAAGAAATTTTAAATTAACCAGGAACGACGGGGTAAATTGTATTATACAACAGAATGACTTTAAAATTAAAAAATACGGAGAAATTATGACCTTCTTCATTATATTTAAAGAAACTGTTTGAAGAGAATTCTCAGCAAGATACGTTAAAACAATATCAGTTCTTATGATACTTTTGAAGAACAAATGTGAAAAAAGAAAAGGAGGAAAATGAAAAGAGATTCAGTAGGTTTAGAAATGCCTCCACACTTAGAACAAAGGAGTCTGCAAAAGTCTTTATAATATCGGATTCAAGTGTTACAAAAACAAACATTGAACTAAAAAAAGGAAAAAAAATATACAATTATAAAGAGAAATGAAAAAATAAACTCTTTTAAAGTTTAATTTGAAGTAGCAATCAGACAAAAAAGTAATTTATTTTTACATTTAAGTGAGGTTATTTTTCATAATAGTTCATAAATGTTATGTTTGATCTTTTAACCAGCAACATGAAAAAGTTCAAGTTGCTTACGTTTCCTTTACTATGCATATATCTAATACATACTAATTTATAATTAAGCAAGAGCATAAAAAGATCCACAGGAATTATTTTTTGTAAAAATTTAAAGAAGCTTTAAAAACTTATCGTTTTCCTCATTTCATTTTCATTGCTATTTTTATTTCTCAAAATGTAGACAACTTTTTGTTTTCTATTATGGCAATTTCTTTTTGCTATTTTCTGATTTTCAATCATGTGAATTACAAAGCTTTTTTAAATTTTAAAATACATAAACTTTTTAAAAATTGTGTCCTGTTTCTGGAACGACAGGCAATTTTCGCCGGTCTATGAAAAATATATTAAATATTTATTTATATAATTGAATGGTTGAACAATTTAGCCGATATTTTTGCGGTTTTCATGTCACATTTGGTAAAGATATTATTTATTTATTTCTAGTAGTAAAGTTGCCTGTAGTCTTTATTTTGTAGTTAACGAGGAAAATTTTAATGTTTTATCACCTATATATTATAATTCTGTCTTCAGTTAAAGTACACTCTAGAACAATCACGCAAGTGTTCTAGACAATGATGAGAATCAATTATTTATATTGTATGCATCTCAACAGTCGGCGCAAAGTAACAGTTGGTATGCAAAGAATTTCGGACTTTGTATCTTCCGCACCCCATTTATACATGAAACAAATAAAGTCTTCCAAGAATTTGCCAATTTCTGCCATTCCCATTTACATTGATTTAATGTAAAAGAGAAAGGCACAATAATAATATTTGTGGAAAAACCCGTACAAAAATATTCTTCTATACTCGCGCAATAAAATTATTTTATATAACTAAGAATAATTGCATAAAAAAGCAGTTGCAAACAAGCAAACATTAAAAAGGCCCTCGCGTTAATGAATATAGTAAACAATTAATTCTTTCCTATATATTTTCACCCAATAATTCTCTAAAAATTTAAATATTCGTGATATTACCAATCAATAAAAAAAATCATTCACGTAGTCCGTTTCAGGTTCTTAAAATCTTTCGGGCTCATTTCATAACGAATTAAAATTTATTGTTTAATTCGGTTATTCCATGTGTGCAACTTTATATTCTTTACTCTGGCGGATTAAATGAATTAATTACTACTCGCGATCCAAGGAAAAAACTAATATGGAATTATTTATTGGAGAGTGGCTGTTTGAAAAATCTTAATATTAATACAGTTTTACAGAATTTTTTTTACATAAATGTGCCTCCAGACTTAAACATATCTTCCTCGTCCTCACTTTATCACCCTTTTACTTTAACAAAAATCGTGATAATTTTGCCTCCGTATAGATATCGTGTGAGTATTTGAATGATCGGTTTTCAATTAGTATAACTATCGTTTCATTCATGTTTTATTCGTTGTCATTACGACTCATGAAAGCCTCATTATATTTCTGCCAATTGTCGTTGTATTCGTGCACTACAACCCATGTAAGCCTGATGTATGTCCAGAGCATTATTATGAGATCAAACATATAATTAAGTCTCATTGATAATTTGAAAGTAAGTAAGGAAATTTATTAATTCCTCAATAACGAAATTTAGTACATCCGTATCTACATTAGTCCGATTAGATAAATAAGATAATCTTGTATATTGGCCGACAGGTTGATAACATCAACTCAATTATAATCACGACAAAATCAAAATGCAAACAAAGGGAAATAATGAATATAATGGCATATTAAATCCTCTTACATTCAGTACTATGAGGTTGTGAAAGAAAGCGAATCATTATCTTATCCATTAGTCCTAAATTATACTTCCGCAATTTTAAATGAAGATGATGTGATTAAAAACAACGATGCCATTAAACCTATGGAAAATAAGGAGAGTATTAGCATCGCTTTCGAAAGTATATATTTTGGTAAGAAAGTCAGCGTTATTCAACTACAATAAGATAATACATACAGTCATTACAAGGTAATAAGAATCACTCAGATTTTTTAATTGAAAAATTTTCCAAATTAATAACCAAAAAAAAAATGTTGGGTAAAAGTGTAATTTTCCATTTTCAATAATCTAATAAAACATTAGTTCCATTCTAAGCATATTGGAAACAACTTGAGCTAACCATCATTTGAATTAGAAGATAACAAATGCAACAATGTTTAGGGGTACAATGTACTCGGTTATCAATTACAACACCGTTTCACATAAATCGAGAGCTTGATGAAAACTGTGGAGAGAATTTGCCAATGTTTGATTCTTTATGAATATATAATTTATCCTAATTTACATTACAATAAATATTTCCAAGCTAATATTTTACTTTTTTATTTATAAGCCTGCTAATAATTAGTTAAATTTTGAATTATTAAGTCCCTAGCGTTCCTAAAGAAATTAAATTTGTTTTATAGTATTCCACTATTAAAACTACGTAACCTTAACTCACCAAATCTTTTAACACTATTATCTCGCAATGTCAAAAAGCAAGCAATATTATTGTGAACTCGACCGACCGCCTGAAAATATTTAAAGGAGCAAACATTCAGGCTTATGGAAACAAAATTATGAAAGTGTTTTGGTGTTATTATGTTTAGTCTTTTGATGTTACAAATAAATTACTTAATAAATAGAAAACTAAGACTATTAATTTCAGATATTTGGTAATCAATTTTAAAGAATAGATAACCTTCCACAAAATCACGAACACTTTCCATAAATTCTATTAATGGCCGAAACTTATAAAACTATCATATTCCGTAAAGGTATTCTTAATTTTCTAGTCCATTTTGACATTATATTTAAAAAAAAATAAACATGTACCGATACAAATTATTGATATAATTTCACCAAACGGAATACCTAATTTCAGTTACTTAATGATGCTCGTTGCACCTTAGTCAATCGGGCACCGTTTTTAAGTGAAATCAATACAATCAGTAATGAATCATGCATTATATGGGACGATATAAATATGGGACGTACTGTTTTGTACTAATAATAAAGATATTGTAATCATATATATTATTGTTCTTGAAATATAAATCAGAATATCGGACGGAATTTCGAAACCAAATGTTTGTCGCCAAACTTACTTCAAACGATAATATATATGATATCTGAATCTTTATTTACCCAGAGGTAAGTAAAGATTCAAATTTTATAGAGACTATCCTGATACTTTATCACAGAACCGACACATCGCGTAAATTTAATAAAATCTTGCACAAATTTTGAAACCCACCAATATCTTTTGAGAGAAGACGGGAGGGTTTGCCTTAGGTATTAAGGTTAATGCTTAATCCACATTATCTACTTGCTTTGTTACCACGGCACCAGCACCCTAGAAATAATAAATAACAGAGCACCCATCAGCAAGTATTAGTGTCTCTCTAAACGGTCGAGGGTACTTGGAGCTGGAATCATTGCCACATGTATTAAATCAAGACCAGAAGTGAAAACAACTAGAACGTTTATAAAAATGTAAAATGATTTTTTTTTCCAAATCACTCAGAATAATAATAGTCGTTTGATTAAAATAATTAGCTAATAAATACACAATGTAACATATATTTTGTTCCATGGCGTTTTTCACAATATCTCATTTATTACACATTTAATTATATTGTGTATTGGTTAAGTAACAAGTATATATCTTATAGTTATTAACAGACAAATATTACAATTAAATGAAACTAGGTGATGTAGTATTGTCTTTACTTTCTTTAAATTCTTAACCACGACCTAGGTTTCGTTGTATTACAACATTTGTATTGAAACCTAGGTCGTGGTAAAGAACATAAAGAAAGTAGAAAAAATACTACATCACGTAGTTTCATTTAATTTTGAATAATGAATTCCTTCAAAATTAACGTCAAATATATTCAACAGACAAATATTAATTAAATTAAAGATAAAAAACAGGAAAGTCGTTTTTTCTTAGGCGGTGAATTCATTATATCACTGTATTCTTATAAAAAATACAAAAACCTAAATGTCGTGAAAGTTAATGCGGACGAAGACTTAAGAAATATATACACATTTTTTAAATCTATGGCCGCGTGTTGCTATGTATTTATCCAAATACATTAAAAAAATTAACGGAAATAAAGTAAAGTGAATTCAAACACTTTACTTTATTAATAATTTTTATGTAGTAATTTATTCGTCTGTTGATTTTTCGTAGTAAATCATATTCATACTCTACTTACGTTCATACTTTTACACATTTTCTCTAGCTTGAACTCTGAAATTATTCTTACTGAATAATCTCCCTATATCATTCATACCTTTCAGAAAACTTGTTCACTCGTCCCAAATATCTAACATATAATTATGACGATCCCACAAGCTATTTTATCGAATATTTGTTCATTTTGCTATGTCTTTATTAGCATAAAATACGTCTTAAACTATATAAACCAAAATTTAAATATGTGAATTTTACAACCAAAATATAACTAATTATTAATCTACTCATAACATGATTATCAGATTTTGATACCGCTTGCAGCAAATGATAACATTTACATTAAAATAAAATGAGTGACAAAAATATCCGCAAAAAAAATGTTTCACTTTCCGTAAAAACAGAGACATCTAATCTTTATAGTATTGCTTTGCTTTTTATGTATACCCAAGTGAAAGTTGTGGCGTTCATGAATAAAAATTGAATTTGAACATTTTGTTGACAAAACGACTTTTCTTGCTTCCCAGTGTTGCTGCCGTAGTCGCGCCATCCACAGCGCTCCTTGCCTATTCGTGTTTAAGGGGAAGCCTCACAAATATTAACGTGGCTCTTGAATCTGAGTACCCACATTAAGGTTTTATGTATAAAGCTTTTCTGGATAAAATCTCTTTGTATTATAGAAAGCTGCATCAAAATCCGTTTAATAAAATCCAAGCTCCAAGAAAATCATCTTTACAATTTTCTGCACGTTGCCTGGTCTATTATTTTGACCTGGTCAAAAATTAATTATAAGTATATTAGCATAACTTACTATTATTAATTTTTTTATTTATTGAATCGGATATTTCTCTAGCTATAATAAACATTATATATAACTATACGCCCTTCTGCAATACGCATAAAAGTTAATGGAAGTCATTATTGCTCATTCTTACATTATTCTTAAAAATATTTTCGTGCTTGGAAACATTTTTCTTTCAAATTATATAATACTTAATACTTTTACTTTAATCAAAAATAAGCAACTCCTTTCTTTTTATTCTAATTTAGAAAATTCACTCCTAAAATAAGTCCCGCATTACAACAAATATTGCCAAGTAATATTTTATTACTACTCCGTGTTTTGGAGTAAAGGTCGTAGTTGTTCTTTTTTGTTCTTAAAACAGTAGCTAGCACTGTAATTACAAAACATATATCGTAGGTAATTTTTAGAGTATACTCCTTAAGAATCGATTTTCATATATAGCGCCCGGTATTAAGTTTTATGAGGAGTGAAATCAGAAGTTCACAGCGTACAAAGTTTAGAGCGTTAAAAAAAGTGTAACCGTTAGGTTCTGGTCGTACAAAGTTGAGAGCATTATTTTAATTAATATTTATTTGACATTTCCCTATGGCGTAATCGCAACGACGGCGTGTGCCAGAAATAGTTTACTGTCGTTCGCTTAAATAAATATATAATCATTAAATGTCATTGTGTGTGAATATTTGGAGTCTTCAGATTCAATATTTGGTGTCCTACAAAATTAAAAACTCTCCTTTAACTTTAACTTATTAGTTTGACGTTGTTAAATATTTTTAATTTTTTTGTATAAATTTGATATTGTTTATTTGTGTTTTAATTGAAAATAATTGTATTGTCAGCATTTTTTTATTAAAACGTCTGTCGGTTGATCTATCTGCTCCATTATAACTTGAGGTCTACTAAATAGATTTTGATTTTGCTGTCATGGTCATTACGCGTATTTATATCTTATACGTTGCAACGTTCAGAATTCCTTGAAAATAAAACATTTTTTATTGTAATTGAAACCATACTGCTAGCAATACGTTTTAATATTTTTACATTAGTATATTGTTCTTACATTAGCATATTTAACATTTTAGTATTTTTGTCAAGAAGACGAAAATACTAAAATGTTTTTAACTTCGGGTCACGCTATTTTTGTGCAATAGATGAACTTACTTGTATTTTTCAAAACGGTAAGCGTATCACCGCGAAATGTTTTGTGGATATAAAACATTTTGATATTGAATGCATATGTGATACACGAGTTCGATGAATTTGACTCTTATTTAGTTAAAGATATTATTAAATTAGTTAAGCATTTTGGATTTAGATCAAGTCCAATAAGCAGACCATATAACAAAAGTCACTATATTTTGTTTTTAATTAGTATGAAACATATGATTCATAATTTCTCTCTACAATATATTAAGAATCCATCGAAAACATGAATGTGAGAATATGGCTTTTAGATCATAATAATAGCTGAAAATATGTGAAAACAAAAGAAAGGACGAAATTAAGTGGCAAATAAATTTTTGAGGTGGACTCAGAATAAAGTTGAAATTTAAAAGTTTACTTTTTATTTGAATTTTGCAAGTATTTTTCCTATGATATGTTACACTTGATTTTAAAAACTTACAGATTTGTAATTTAAAATGTACACCTTCCAATTTCAAGTTATTTTGATTTCAAATTAAGAAATCACTTTTTTAAGGTAAAATTGTGGTCTAAAATTGTGGTCTATTACCCCATTTTCAAATTTGTGTCTTTGATAAGGCAGATTATAACTAAAATTATAATTGAGGAATCAAGTACTACTGAAAGAACTGAAAAGGAATTAAGACAATGACAAAAGAAGCATTATCTTTCGTTGTTATAAAAAATAAGTTGAAATGGATACTTTAAGTTTTTTTGAAACTAGATTTTTCACTTTCAAAATATTTAATGTCTTCCTCTTTGAAATTTCCATAACATATGTCGAAGAGTCATTATTACATTTTTTTCTGTAGCTCGCAACCAGTTTACAAAAAACGCAAACTTTCTTAATTATCATATAATTTGATGGAAGACGACTTTCGATTTTTTTGGGTAGCACAAAATTTCTTAATTTCGTTTTTAATTATAATAAATTTCATCAAAAACACATATCTTAAAAACGAGGTCAATTCCATTTAGATATCTCTATTACCAAATGGTTTTAAAATAATGAGTAATGAAAATAACCATCAAGTTTCAATAAGTTTCTAAATGCAAAATCAGAATATACATGAAATTTGAAGGTTTAAATTTTACATTTTCGAACGGAAAGTTTTTAAAATCTAGTGAAATATATTCTAGGAAGAAAATCTTACAAAATTCACATATAAAAGTTGTATTCGGTACTTCTATAATTAATTTTTTCTGAATTTACGTAAAGGATCTATTTGCAACTTGACGGGTATATTGATTGTAAAAATTTTTCAGCTCTTACAGTTATTTAAAGACAACTAGCCACATTTTGCCATTCACGTCTTCGGTGTGTTTTCAAGACATTTTGCATAGAATTGATAAATCATGGATTTCACCTTTATTAACACTAAAATATAGTGAACCTTAGTATAAGATTTATCAATCATCTGTGATCAAAATAAAAAATGCTTATCAAAATTGTTAATCCATTTAAATTTATAACAGCCAATGCCACCAAAATGGTTTATCACATATGATCTCAATATGAAAATGCCGTAAATCCGCATAATCATTCCTGTTGATATACCTACCGAGGTGTAAAATACAAGCAAACGCCATCTACTGAAAAAAATAGCGGTAAGTCGAAATTCATAATATTAATGTATTTTTTATGAGAAAGTATCGTCACGAATGTGCTTTTAATTACCAATGTAACAAAATAATTTTCTTTTCAAAAATTGTAAAATTTGTTGTGAGCACAAGAAAGGAAGAGAACAAAAAGACCAGCATGTATTAGTTGTTATTATATAACGGGTAATATAACGTGTTCCTAAATAAACGTAATCTAGTGTAAGCTTAATCTACACCTGTAAGCCCAAACGAAAATAATTTAGATTTCAAACAAATTTCAAATAAAACGCTTTGGACTTAATTTAGCTATTATCTTTGCCAAAACTAATCTAAAATAACCTAAAAAATACTTCAATGGTTAAGCCATTGAAGTATTTTTTAGGTTATTTTTGACATTTGCTTTCATCTGTACTGAAAACTCTAACTATATACCCAATTTTCAATTCAAAAGTGAACTGGAAGTAGATTTGAGAGGTTTACGACGACTGAGTTATCTATGGTAAAATTAGCAATATTCTGATGGCTGTCTCAAAGATTTTACAATCAATATGGAATTTCAAATTCAATGTGCTAATTGACATCTCTTGGCCTAAGCAAAGTGTTAACCTAGAATATTACACAGGTATTGAATTAGAGTGATGTCAGAAGAGGCTATAAATGTTTCATATAAATAATTATAGCTCTCGAGATTTTCCCAGCATTCTTAGATTTATGACAATCAAGAAACTAATGCATAGTATGAACCTAATTATAATTTCAGTTAAATACAATTAACGTTTTTTTGTCAAATCTAACCTAACCCAATATGACCTACTCCTGCATAACTTAAACTCACCTGGAAACTAAGAACATGCCATTACGGAAACTTTGCATTATTTACCACTATGTTGTCGCATATTAATAAATTTATTACGGTTTTCGAATTAGTAGTTTTAACAAGTATTCTTATAGTGTTTAAATACAATTTCTTAGAAACATATCTGATACAATCTGTCATTTTAGGTGAGATTTTCATAGAGATTTCCATACCTTGGAAACACAAATTAGAAGCAAAGATATAAATAAATTACGTTGTATAATAAAAATACGCAGGTTAAACAATGACCAATATGCACGCTGCTGAAGGGGACAACAATTATGGCTGTTTTGTAAGTACTTGAGTTAAAATGTTTTTTTTATTCGGTATTTTCTTAATACATGTACGGCATATGTATAGGTTTTCAGTATTGTACCATCGTTTTTATATACCTACTATTTTTGTTCTCACGAATGATAATTATCTAGACTTAGCCTGGTTACATTTACATAATTAAAATAATTAGATTATGTAATTGTAACAAATAATGGATTTAAAAATATACACAAAACGGTTTAAATATCATCGTAAGTTTTAGCAGCGAATCAGACAGGATATCTGTATTCATAGATATCTGTGCCTAAACGATTCTGTTACACATTGATTTTGTAAGTCGTCCAATCCATTTAATGGATTCCTAATTTGGCTTATAACTTGAGAGCCAAATTTTGGCATCGATTAGCACAAATAGCGATTCAATATAGTTGAAAATAGAACAAAAGTTATTTGATCACTCTGTTAATAACCGCAGTCACGAAACCTTATTGGTCCAGAAATAATAAAATGTAGAAGTAATAAAATGTATAAATAGTAAAATGTACAAATAACAAAATAATGCAAATAAAAAAATAATAATATAGTACACGCTGCTGAAAAGAAGAGAAAATAAAAAAATAATAAATTACCATAAAAACCACTAATACTACAAAAATTAAGATCCTTCATTGGTCAAAGAAAATCACGGGAGATCAATGTGTTCCATTTAAGTATGAAGGAGTTACCGCTGCAGCCAAGTGACGATTGAAGGAAATCGATGAGTCAGCACGAAGCGATGCGAAATCTGGGGACCAGGAACACGCAATCTGTTTTCTTTTACCATTATGTTGTTGCAAAATAATAAATTCATTACTGGTTTCACATTAATATTGTTAACCATAACATTTATTTTATTTAATTAAAATTTAATATTTTTTTAATACTTGCCCAAACATACTTCTTGATGGGAATATGGTACTTTAACAATGATGGAATATTCTTATGCTGTTCTTGTCACTCAGCTGGTGTATTTCTTAATCCAACTCAAAATAAATTTTAAATAAGCTTAAATAACGTCTGCATCTTCAAAGTACACTTAAACAAGACAAAATTAACTTTTATCTTAAATTCAATTTAAAACCGAATTTCTGCAGTCACCTCAAACTTTCCAGGTCGAGTGGAAATGGTGAGAATTCAAAGATAGTTATATAACATTTGAATAAAACATTTGAACAACTGAATTTTGATACCTACCCTAAACCTTATCTCAGTGCAAGTTTATTTCAAGTCTCTTTAGTAGTTGTTGAGTCGTGTTCAAAGGAACAGAAAAATAAGGAAATAAAATGTCAGACACAAGGTAAAACGTCCCTCTGAAAATGTCAGAAGTATTGTAAATAAAATATGCTATTTAGTCTTTCTCTCTATGTTGAATGGTATTTTCACTGAAATAACCCATTGGGTTGGAATCTAAACTGGCTTAATTTTGTACCTAATTAATCCAGTTTTAATTCCAATGAAAATATTACTTTATTTATATTACTTTTCCTAAAATATATTTAATATACGGACACGCCTCTTCTACTTCTTTATAAAAGTAAAATATTTATATTTTTTCTTCGTGTATTCTTTAAAAGAAAGAAAAACTTTTTATTTCATTGGAATTCCATACCATAAAAGGACCCTTATATGGCCATTTAAATATCTGTCTGCCTGTCCATTACAGCCGTTTTCTCATCTGACGTAGAAATTTTAAATTTGGCACAGTAATAAAACGTATTGACCGCAAATGTCACAAAAATTATAAATTAATAATATTCACCCAGAAATTTTTGGGTGGTTCAATTAAAAACTCAATGTTTTTTCTAATCATATACATGTTATGGGGCTTCGTTTGAAAATGTTACCTGTAGGGTTTTTAAAAATATTTTCTTCATAACTTCAGAAATTATATCTACAAACATATATTGAAAAATACGCAAAAAAATAGATTTTTCCTCATTATTTCCAAAATTACTTTACCTAAAATTATGAAAAAATGTTGATTTTCAAAATTCCATGCAAAGATTGCATTTTTTGTTTCTCTTCAGAACTAAGTGTTGAATTGAAATTTCTCTCGCACGTCAATTCATGGGGATTTTTGATTTTTCCTAACAACCTTCACGTTTAAACACCGTTGGCAGTATTACAACACAATATAAAGCTAAAATTGATAAAAAGATCCATGAAGGCAATGAACTTGGATCAAGAGGCATTAAAACATCTAAAAATTAAATAAATGTGTAAATGAAATCAAATTAAGAAAATATGCGACGACCCTCAAATAAAAAAAAACTCTTCACAGAACAAAAAAAGAGCAAAAATTTCTTTCAAAACGTGGGCCATAATTTTTTTTCGCAAAAGAAAATCAGACAATTAAAAGCAGTTCTTGCCTTCGCATGAACAACTTGGATCCAGCAAGTTTTTAAACATATATTTTTTCCTTTCATATTTAGAACTCTTTCCAGAAAATTTTGGTGCTCTATCTGATAATCATAGAGAAAGATGGCAACAAGATATTGCGCACATGAAAAAAGTTACAATGGTAAGTAGACTCCGCCAATATTAATTGATTTCTGAAGGGAAATTAATCGTGAAATGGCACTCAAAAATTTTAAAATAAACAGTTAAATAGTCCTCCACTTTTATGTAAGGTTCGTATATTAAATTCAAATATGCGTTAAAATTGCTTTACATGTTTTTTATGTGTACAAGGTGAGTTTGTTATTTTGAAATAAATTCATGTTTAATGTGTAGAAAATGTGTTTTTATTTTAATTCCAATATATCAAACACTTTAAGTCTGCGAGTAGATTTAATTTAGCTAATCAAAATCGATAAGAGTAATATAGAATAGTCATCCACTTTTATGTAAGGTTCGTTTATTAAACTCAAATATACGTTAAAATTGCTTTATATGTTTGAATTTGTACAAGGTAAGTTTATTATTACGAAATAAATTCTTGTTTAATGTGTAGAAAATCTGTTTTAATTTTAATTCCAATATCTCAAAAACTTTAAGTCCGCGAGTAGATTTAATTTAGCTAATCAAAATCGATATAGAGTTTTATAGTTGTATTCTTGCTCCCAACTTTTTTTTAATTTTGACTACCAGTATAATATGTTAATAAATAGTATACCTGAAATACGTATCGTCGGCGAGGACACTGTCAAAAAACAACTTACGAGCTGACTACCTTTTAATGTGCTGGCCAGATATCAAAATTCTGATCGCTTACTTTTCCTATATTGGAAAAAAAGTGTTGTCTTTAGTTGCATGTAAATTTACCTAAGTAAGTCTATTAATAAACCCAATATATCAGCGAACGTAATATATTCAATGCAAAGTGGTGTAATTCACAAAGACGCATCTATTGCATATTATATTTTATGGCTAACTGTATATGTAATCCCACAACGAATAATATAACATGTTCAAAATTTTAATATGTTAGAATGCTATTTTGTAAATTAAATTAACTATTTATAATAAACTATTTATAAATTCATAATAAAAAAGAGATTTAGTTTCTAATAAAATTCATTCCATTTATGTTTTCGTCATAATTAAAAGCAAAAATTGTTTGTAAAATTTCATGTGGTTTCCTATTGTACATAAATATACGCTTTCATTATTACTCTACAATTTTCATATTGATTGTAATAAACCTTGTTTTTATATTACGAGTCCGGGAGAATCACTTTAACAAGTATATGAAACATCAATTAATAATTTTTAAATTGATTCACAACTACTAAGACTATGCAAAATGGATCTTGGGGATTTAATTGTTAGAAACTTTTTGTAAAGATAAAATTTTATATTTCACTATATTACACTAAATTTTGAAATTAGAGACTGGAAAATTATTCATAACACTTTCCACTCAAGAATAATATTAATTAAACAAATGTCATACTCGTATAAAACTGTTACGGTAAAAATAAATTTTATCTGCTTTAATTTCCATAGCAGCACAACATAAAATCAAGTTTTGTTCAAACAACCTACTCCACTTAAAGCTTTGTTCGTGTGTGGACTATTATTTTTCACCAAAAATCTGATATTGATTTTATTAAAAATCCAATTACTGAATATGCAACTGCTCATATAATTTTTATTTGAGGTTGCTTACAGATCAAAGCGATTCGAATGGATGTTGCCACCCAATTTGCCGTAAAGCGTGTTCCAGTATGTCGGTATTTATTAGACTGACAGGTTAAGCGTCGCCGTCGAAAATACGTATATTTTTACGATATTTTGATACACGAACATATACCTTTACACGAGTGTTTATGAGCGTGACACAGAAAACAAATAGATTATATTTTGGAATAAAAACTTATAGCAGAAATTACAATAAACGTGACACCGAGCAATATTCTATGCCACAAATGGAGATATAATTTTTTTCATATTTATTCGGTGTTTTTCGAGGTACAACAATTTTTTTATTTCTGAAAGGTCAAAATGAGAACGTTGTAAATTGTTGGGGCTAAGAAATGCATAATATCTATACCCGTAGATAATACTGATGTTAGTCAGCAACACGCAGGTGATGCGCTAGAGTCTTGTACTTATAACGAATCAGCTTACGATTTCCTTTATTATTTTGTAAGTGAAGTACCATAAATCTAATAAATTATTTAGGAACAAAAAGTACCGGAAAGACCATTAGTAAACAGTCAGTAGGGCAGGGATATGGTTTCTTTACCAATCTTAAAAAATCTTTCACTGTTTTGAAGAGAAGATTGATTTTTTTGTTGGCACATACTTCCAATCGAGTATACCGTAATTCATAATCGATTATGCTACACTCTAATGATTGGTAATATAGTATGCAAGTCAAATACATGACGTTTAAGTTTTGTGACAAGTTTGTTAAAACAAACATTTCACAACCGAAAACCGTCAACATAGACACGTAAATATTTGGCATTGAATATGCTTTCAAGCGGTTTGTATTTATTTGGAACATCATTAGTACAGTTATGAATTCTTGTTGCTGTTGTATATTAATGTCGAATGGGACGTACTTCGTTTTTCGATCATCAAGTGTCAGTAGTTTTTCATTTATCCATGTTTTGACTTTACGTTGTTTTCGTAATCAAAACATGCCACATTTTGCCATGTAATAATAGAACAGTATTTTCAGCGTAGTATTTCTCCCTCTTGTTTTATTTGTTATTTATGTAAATCAAAAAAGAATTGGTATTTAAGTTCTGCCTTGTTTAACTCCGAACAATAGTGCGAACCAATATGGTTCGCAAATAGTATCATTAATTTTATCGGTTTGTATTCTGCCTTTCAAGTAGCCACCAAACCTATCCAATAAACTGTCACATAAACCTATATATCGCATTCGTCTTTAAATAAATTTTTATGAAATCGGGTCGAATATTTTGGAGTTTCCAAGAAACAGAGCCTTAACCTCCGTATATATCCAACATAGGGATAAAAAAATATGTTTCGCACATCTCATAAAATGGGATGTCATTCATTACATTTTCATTTAAAATAAATTGAAGTTCGGTGGGATGGCTCCAGTTTGCAAAATACAATACTAACTTTCAACAGGACTTCAAGATGTAGTCGAACAGTTTAATTTTCTATCATTGTTTCAAAAAATATGAAAAAATTTATGAAGTATACTTTTGACTTAAATTAGCACGAATGCATACGCAAATAACTTACAAAATCTTGTGATATTAATCATAATATATTTTAATAACTTACAAAATGTTGTCAAATTAATCGTAATTATTTTGTCTATTATAATATCTAATCTATTATAATATATTAGATATTATAATAGACAAAATAATTTTGCCATAATATCTCAATCACAAGCGTATCCGAATCACGCAAAAACTTGCCCCCGTTCCGTTGTTTGGCAAAAAATGTAAGTGAAAAACATTCAATATTGGTAAGGAATTTAATATCTTGACAAGATTATGCCCTAAAAATAACTTCGAAATTATTTAGCCTCATTCAAACAAATAATAACAAATTCCAGAAGCTTCAAATAGTTTATTACTGTAAAACTTTAGAAAGACCATTTTTTATCAGTTGAAATATATTTGTAGTAACAAAGAATAGAGAAAAAAATATTCAAATAAAAGTTTCTTGGTTAAACTCTCAGAAATTCAACCTTGCAAAATATTTCCCAATGACTTTGTAGTTTGAAAAACCTATTGAGCACCAAGGACTGTTATTAATATTTTTAAGTTGTAAGTATAAATGTTATTTTGATAGTGATAAATAAGATATTTGAAATATAGGGTATTAGATATAATTCAATACTACCTTAGATTACTTTGAATTTTTTTTCTTTTTTAATATTTACATAAATTCTTTTCAATAATTTCAAGTATGTTTTCTCTGTTAATTGTTATATATTATTGTGATAATAATGGAGAACATTTGATCAGGACTTAAATATATTTGTTACCTTAAATTATGATAATCAAAACTTTAATTTAAAAATAAATGGGATTGAAGAAGTATTGGGTTTTCTAATTTTCTTTCATTACCATATTTTTCATTGATTTAATCACATGTAAAAGGTATTTATTACTAGTACCGATTTGGAGAAAGAAATCGAATAAAGTAAAACACTAAAATAAAATCAGGTTCCGCGTAAATTTGTGTGACAAAATATTTTGAAAATGAAATTTCATTAGAATTTTATGTGTTTCGTTAAAATTTTCCGATTTTAAATTTTGCTAAAATGAGTTTGTCGGGTTAAAATACCTTGCACAAATCGTATATTTTAAAGTCAATTTTAAATATTGTGCCGTATTTTATTCAGTCTGATTATAAAATATTTTTCACAGTTTTCTATTTTTTTAATAATATCAGAAAATGGAGCAAATTAATTCTACAAAAGTGCAGGCAATAAAATATTGTATTAAAAAAATGAAATTATTTTTAACTATATTATTAACAAACTAATGTCTCCTTAAGTATTCATCAAATGAGATATTAATAATAGAAGATTTCTCTGTAATAAAGATGGCCAGAGATATTTCACATATTTTATGAGAAATCAATCAGTAGCTGAAGTTATGAGATTACAATTCCCAAATTTTTCTTCAGAATTTTACGTAAAATACTTCCACATGTTTTTGAAAATATTCACAAAAAGTTCCTTCAGCTCGTTAACGCTTCCAATACTATTGAAATTTAAGTTGTGAAAAAGTATCCTATCTAAATTTTACACGAAAAATTTGGCGATGATTTCACTTTTGATCGCTTTTGAGATATTTGCTATATATTTACAACTCCGAAAGATAAGCTAGGCAATATAATGTCATTGTTTGAATTTCACTTTTCATTGCATGAAAAGTAATGTCATTGTTTGTAAATAGTTTAATGAAAAACAATAAACCCGTAAATTTTTAAATTTGCTTAAGTGTGTACAGAATTCTAATAGTTTTAGTTCAATATGTTCTTAACAGGTTTTTCTTAAAGAAAAGAAGTTCTCAATTAAGTACGTACGTATGTTTGCATATTTATCCCTTATATACCCGCACACACACACACACACACACACATACACACACACACACACATACATACATATATATATACATATATATATATATATATATATATATATATATATATGTACTTTTGAAACCTTTCCTAAAACAAACAGCGAAACAATTAACCGAATGCTCATGAAAATAGTTTCATTTTAAAAGTAAAAGCAAATAAATATTTAGTTCTTTAGACTTGGCAATATTTATTGCTGCCCCAGAAAACTAACTACACGTGACATACTCGTATAAGTTAGCCAAACAAAACTATCTCGGCGAAAAGCAGACCGTAGCGAGATCTAGCCTCACTGCTCGCAACATGTGTTAACGTTCACAATGTTGGATGTACCGACGTCGCTTTTCTTCGCGTCCTTAATTTATGCAGTTGGTCCGGAAGGTAAAATTTCCAACCATTAAATACGTTATAATGGCGGTCTGCTGAAGTTATACTTTTACGTCGAAATAAAAAAAACTTTTAATTGATGGATTTTTTAACGAAATATGTTATTTCAAATTTTTGTTTTTGTTTTTAACCGATTTTGAATATATTATTTTGTTAGAATTATTAGCCAAAAGTATATAAATAAAAATTCTCTAATACAAAATGTGAAATAAGTTTAATTCAATAAGTTAAATCAATTTATAATGGCAATACAAATTACTAGTATCATGAATTCAAACGTTACTTAATTCGATCACTTATACCTTCGCTGTCATGCCTCTGACTGCTACTGATTTACTAGTCATTCCATCTCTGTAAATTTGTTCGTCTGTATATCATAAAAATGAACAAATGTTTAAAAAAAATTGTTCCATAATTATAAATATGAGTACATAATAACGAGTCGTAGCATTTGACTACTTACTGCAGGACAAAGATTTTTTTTATTTTCTATCCTCTTAATCGATTTTGTTCATCTCACCCATTTCCAATATTAATATTCAATATATTCAAAGGCATATTATATTGAAATCAAAGCACCACATATTCCTTTTTCCCCACGAGCGAACCCGCGGGTGAAAACTATTCACAATATAATACGTTTGGTATTTTATACGAGCAGGTCGTGCTTAATAATCACTTAATTTTCTTTTTTTTTGTAAAATCGTTTATTTTATTTATAGTCCTGTTACTCCACGTAATAAATAATCATTACGGAAGACTCGCATAGTCCATCAGACATTTTTAGATGAAAATTTTGTTTTCACCGTTTCAAGGACGACTAAAATTTCATTAAAAATTTCGTACCTTTTTGTTTAAATATATTTTATGGCTAATTTATTAATAGTAAATAAATTGGTCTATTTTTAATAAGTGAATTTCTTTAAATATCTATATTTTCTTAAAACACTACCTTGAAAGATTTATTTTTAAAATTAATTCAACTTTGTATCCTATTTAAAAAATTACTTGGAAATATCTTGATGGAAGTATCTCCAATAATTATTTTATTTAATATAGTTTTAGGAATAGATATAAATACACAACCGTTCCGTATTCAATTTATTTTCACTTTGAAGTATTCAGGGGCAAGTTGAAATACCTTAGATTTGTAAATTTTTTACCGATTTATCAGATTTCCTCATTTATGTTCATCTTCTGTTAATAAAATTTAATTTTATTACTGCAGTCTTTCTTGTCTTCTATGCTTTCTAGAAAGTACAAATGAGATCGGCAAAAATATATTTAGTGTTGGATGTCACAAGGATAAAAACTACACTATTATAAAAATGAAATGAAGATTGACCCCTAAAACTTTTATTTAAATCATCAATCAGAACAACAATTTTTTCTTACTTAGGAAAAATGAGGTTATTTACCTTTGTAGCTCGCAAATGCTACTTTTACAGAATTCTTTAAACCATCAATATGAAACAAGATTGCATTTCAGGTGCCATTGTATTTTCTATACATAGATGAGCATTACTAATTAATAAATCTAACAGACTGTACAGAGTCATTAGCAGAAGACATATAAAACTGGAAAAAACGGAAAAACTCTTAACTTGTACAAATAAAAAGAAACGAAGAAAATTTAACAGTTTATTTTTTATTATTTATGGCAATGACTACACAATTAAAAAGCTACGTCTGAGTTTTGTAGTCATTTAAAAAAAAAGACTTTTCTAAATTTTGATTGTTATTCTTCTTTTTTAATTAAAACCCTTAATATGTTTTAACCAAATTGATTGTATTTTGTTTTAAAAAAACTTAATATATTTTAAGAAATTTATAAATTATTTTATTTTATATAAAAATACGTGCCCAATTAAAACAGTATTTTGTTTTGCATTTATCTTGATCACATTTTTTCTCCCATATCATGATCATATTTTTCCCCTCGACGGTAGATTTACCATCGGGTAAGGTAGAAAATAAAACAATTAAGTCAGAAATTATAGAAAATGTGACCCTGTGACCGATTGATAGACGAACGAATATGAGGAAGTGACTAGCTCTGGAATAGTCGCGTGGATTACATATGTAATCCACACGTATTTAATCAAAATTTGTCAAAAACCGCCAAAGTAAATCACGAATACTTCTAGGTATTTTAAGTTGAATAATTGAAGAACGCCTTCAGCGCTGCGAGAGCGTCGGTCGCGTGTGGTTGTGTCGCAGAAGGTCCGTAAAATCCGCGGATTACACCTGTATGTCGCGCGACCAATTACGTAAATATTTTGAATATATTACTCTTCTTTTTTTTGTTATTTTGTGGTTGAATCCATGTTCTAAATATAGTAGTTTGAGTACTGGTGTATGTTAAAATGATTAGACACTTAAAATTAATACATATTTTTTGAATAACCATGGATGCTCGGAATCAAGCTCAGATTGAGGCGTAGCTAGTTGAAGAAGATGATCAGGATGAAATTTACGAAGATTGCTTGAGTTCAAATGCTGAAGAATCCTAGAAAGGCGAAGAACTTCCAGGTAAGGCAAACAATTCTGCATCAGATGTTGAGCCACCTTAGCGAATCCGATGCGTTGAATTTTACTCCGGCGTAGATAATACTATCTCGTCAAAAACTGGTCCTTTGAATAGTTGAAGAACTCGAAAACATAATATTGTCTTTGTTGTTTATGGTCCTAAAGGAATAGCCAGGCAAAAAATTACTATGCAAACTACTTTTCCCTATTTTTGGACGACAATATAATTGATCTCCTTAGCAAATATACAAATATAAAAATAGATTGCATAAGGAATAAATACACAAGAGAAATAAATGCTAAACAAACAGACGCTACGAAAATGAGAGGCTGAATCGGAATTTTACTGATGACTGGAGTGATGAAAATAGGCCGATTGAATGTTACCGAAAAATTCAAGCATGTAAAGCCAAACAAAGATTTAAATTTTTGACAAAGTCTTAGCGTTTTGATGAGATTAGGAACCATCAAGTTCGTGATTGTATTGATAAGTTGGCTCCAATAAGAGAGTTTTTAGATTTGTTTCTCGTGAACTTTCAGAAATATTTTGTTCCAAGTGCTAAAATGACGTTGAAAGAACAGGTCTTGGCTTTTAGAGGACGCTGTTATTTCAAGCAGTATATCTCAAGCAAGCCGGCTAAATATGGTGAGAAGGTTTTTGCTCCCACGGACATTCATTACAATATAGAAATATATGCCGTTCCACAACCTGAAGGCTCATGTCGCATGAGCAATGAGAGACACGATGTGGTTATGAAGACGTCACGTCCTGTGCTAGATAAAAACATGAATATTACTATGGATAACTGGTTTTCTTCTCTTCGTGTAGTAAAAGAACTATTTGAAAGTGGGACTTCTATGGTTGTTACAGTACGAAAGAATAAAAGAGAGTACCGCGATATTTTTGCGTTGCAAGGGGAAATGCATTATGCCCTTCAAAATTTGGCTTCCATCAACCATGTACACTAGTCTATTATGTATCTAAGTCTAACAATGGTGTGATTTTGATGTCAATAATGCACAATGACTTTGCAATTGATGCCGATATAGGAGATCGTCGCCAGCCAGAAATAATAACTTATTATAATCGAACAAAAAACGGCGTTGACCTGTAGATAAGATGTGCTTCCTCTATGACGTGTTCAGGAATTCAAATTCACAATGACTTTGCAATTGATGCCGATATAGGAGATCGTCGCAAGCCAGAAATAATAACTTATTATAATCGAACAAAAAACGACGTTGACCTGGAGATAAGATGTGCTTCCTCTATGACGTGTTCAGGAATTCAAAAAGATGGCCTCTAACTGTCTTTTTTTACTTGATCAATCTTAGCGCACTAAAAGCGAAAATTAAAAAATTGTTCGTCGACGTGACTTCCTCATCGACCTGTCTCTGTCTTGAATGAAACCTCTGGTTCGTCGAAGATTGGATAATAATAAATTACCAAAAAATTTAGAATTTAAAATAAACGACTTTCTTGGCAGTATTCAAACAGGAAATCCGGCAACAACGTCAGCACAGGCACCAAGTAGTTCCATAGGTCGCGGCTGGAAAAAATGCACTCGAAAACTGTGTATCACTTGCAAAAAGTATATTTGTGGCAATCATTCAAAAATTATCTGTCTATCTTGTTTAGAAAACACCAATTAAATAATTAAATATTTTTAATTAGTTTTTTATGACCTGAATTATATCAAAAAATTTCATTTTTAGTGCCATAAAGAGGTTTTGTTTTATTTCGTTGCTTTTTTTAAACACTGAGCTTGTGATATTTTCAAAAGTGCTAAATTTTTTTAATATAATTTATTGAATGTAAGCATGATACGATCGTAATACACAATTAATTAATTGTCATGGATGTAATGTATTTTATTTTATTTTCAAGTTAGTCGTCTGTGGCTTTACCATGCCAATTTTCAGTTCCCAAGAAAATTAAATTTATTCATGAGGTTCATTTCGTTTAAGCCTTCTCAATTCATGCGATATATCCAGAAGTCGAATAGCTTCTACACTGGTATGGTAGTGGAGTACTTTTTCGTGCTTAACAACATATTCTTCGATGACTTTGGGATATTGTCGATTGGCTATATAACGATATACATTGGTAAACATACGCAAGAACTTGTTTTGGCTTCGATAGATTATATTAAAATTTAAATGCTTAGCATATCCCCAAAGCTGGATAACATATATCCAAATCGGTTTGATTTATAGAAAAATAAATTAGTCGCTTATAAAAAATGGTTAAAATTGTAATAATGTCCAGCCAACCACAATATTTATTCTTGTTTAAACCGCGTTTACTCAGCTTTTACTTTGACGTGGTGTTTCCAATCAAGCCTACTATTCAGATGGTCTTCAAGGTGTTTTGCTGAATCTGCTCGCGGGATTTGAATTCCGTTGGGACAAGAGTGTATATAAAGAATACTTGAGTCGAATTTATAGTTTATGTTCGATATTTTTATATCAAAATCGACGAAATAAAATATTGTATATATATATATATATATATATATATATATATATATATATATATATATATAATAGGCCATGAGAAACATTTCTATTTCAAATCGATTCATCACATGAGTACAATATTTTGTGAGAGCAATTGACACTTTCAACGGAAAATAACCGATTAATAGAAATTTGCAGTTCCATTGATACCATAGAATATTTAGAATATACACTAATTGTCTTGCTGCAGGTCCGGTCAATATTATTGCTCCGTTGATGTTGTTTTGAAAACCTTTTGTCAAAAGTCCTGTACCATTATAATATTTATTGGGTATTATTATGGTACCGATCTTTAATCTAACGTCTTTTGCCGGCACACTAAAAGGATTTAACGAATTTAAAAATTCTTCGATCTAGTGCACACAGTTCTTCAATTCGGTGATGGTAGCAATGTGTCGGTAATTTTTACCTTGTCTGGTAACTATTTGTAAAATCATGGTATCTTTTTGTGAAATGTGTCATTTCTAGGACAATAGTACCGCTATTGTACTTGAAGAGAGCCAATGAGGACGTTTTTGCAATTTATTTTTAATATCGGGATGTATTGCCTTTGTCAGATGATTTAATTTAGGATATATGCAACCAAAATCTTTAATCAATTTTGATTTCAACTCTATCTTGAATAGTTGATTTTGAAAATTGTTGACGTTTTCGCTTAAGTGAAGTTTTATATTAGCAAGTGTTAGTGGGGGATTAGTTATTAAGTATTTAAAATGAACCATAAAATGAAGATGACTTGGACCAAGATGTGATTTTTAATAACTGTACGTATCCCTTTTGACACGAAAACAAATATTTGGTGAAAATCTTGGTGATTTTCTGAAATATTTCAAATGAAAAATGGCTCATTCTTTATTCGTTCCACATAATTAATGATGCACCTGTAATAATTTTTTGCAGTTGGTCCACTTTTGCATGTGGAGCATACAAATTGCTGATCAGAAGATATTAACAATGGAAGCTTGTAGTTAAAATGTGCGGTTTTTACATCCACCTGCGATTTCCACCACAATTTCCCCCGACTATCTGATCTTTGACAGTATGAGCAGGTTCGAGAGGAATTTTTTTGATGATCCCTCGGACATCTATAAGAATGTTATATGCTAATTATTTTT
Source organism: Druceiella hillmani (assembly GCA_039881145.1). NCBI lineage: Eukaryota > Metazoa > Arthropoda > Insecta > Lepidoptera > Hepialidae > Druceiella > Druceiella hillmani. The sequence goes on from JAYKKI010000002.1 coordinate 1,610,284, forward strand.
ATAATTTCATCTACGCTATGTCTTCAATTAGTATCTAATTTTGGGAACTTTCCATTGACAAAAACTGTCAAGTTATTTATGGTTTATAGATATCACAAAATGGTATAAAACGTAACATCAAATGACCAAAGATAACCATATTTACATCATGAAAATATTTTAATAACGTCAAACTTGATATTAAAGCAAAGATTTAGTGAATTAATCAAAGTGGTATAGACCAAAAAAAGCTGTGAGTTGTTATTTTGTCCGGTGTATAGTTCTTTGTCCGTTTTTTAAGCGAACGACTAAATGTAATATAGTTGGGTTTTTAACATGAATTGAAAAATCTAATAACCTCAACACCGCGTTTAAGGTAATCTTCAATTTTCTATCAAAAACGTAGCTTGATTCAATTCCTCATTTTACATAAATAAAGGATTGGGTCAAGCCACTTTTTAACATCGATTTATATATATATATATATATATATATATATATATATATATATATATATATATATATATATATATATATATATATATATATATATATATGTATATATATAGATAGATATATATACATTTATATATATATTTATATATATATATATATATATAAATTTTTTTTTATTTATATCCAAAGTTCCATTTTTACGATTGAGCAAATTTTAAGGAGTGACTAAGAAACAGTAATTAAATCGTATAATATCAAAGAAAAACGTAATTGATTTTTAACTTGCTAATACTCTCACGATAAATAAAAGAAAGCAAAACATAGTATTGTTTTAAATAATTCCCATTTCCCGTGCGGACACCAAACAACGAAAACCATCCCTGCGCCTCCTCATCACATCTGAGAATCTCATCTACTCACCACGTAGACCAGGTAATAATTAATTAGTAAACGACGTGATTTCACCGCATTAGGTTCGTTGCGCTTCGTTGCGCGGGTGCGCGTAATGTAAGGTTTTATCGATTTCAGTACTTGCTATAAAATTTGTGAAATTTTAATTTGGTGGAAATTGTGGTGGCAAAGTAATCTAATTTGAATAAAAAATTACAATCGTTATGATGAACCCCGTAACCCCGTAACCCCGATGGAACCCGTAGAAATTATGAAGATAAAACAATTGAAAAAACAAATTTCACAAAGTAAAGAATACTTATTTCAAAAAGCAAATATAGATTTTATTCACTCAGAATGTATAGAAGATTGTGTGAAAGAAAGATCTTTTGGAAACGCGTTATTAATAAGTATTAACAACATTTCAAACTTTTGTTACGAATTCTTCATCATTACCATCCGGGAGAACATTCAATATCAAGTGCCAGCGATCTCACTTTTATACTTAATACGCATTTTTCAGAACTAAAACGATTAGGGTGAGCAGTCATTTAAATTTTTTAAAAATATAATATATATATATATATATGTATATATATATAAATATATATATATATATATATATATATATATATATATATACATATATATATATATATATTATATATATATATATATATATATATATATATATATATATATATGACCTATTATATATAGGGTTATCTAGATTCGAAACACCAAAAACCAATGAATTCATCATAGAACATAGACTGTAATGCAGAGAGAAATGTAAAATCTAAAATGTGGTATAGAAATAATAGGAAACCTAAAATAAAGTATAGAGTATCATATTTTTTACTGAAATAAAAGTGGAAAGGCAATTTAAATTTTGGTACTTAACTTTATTAATATCAGTAAAATTATCTTCAAAAACTAGATTGTAAAAATATCTAACAATGATTTAATCTTGGGATTACACTGGTTTTCGTTCATTATAAGTTTTATATTATTTTTATTAGCATGATAGTAATTAAACATTTTTATTAATTACAAGGGTATTTTAAAATATATACGTAACTCAGATATTTACATAAAATTTATACTAACATATCTGATTAGTAGCAAAACTATAATTAATAAAACTGTTATTTATAAAAAATGCTGTCACGATTTCCAGTAAAAGTCCATTTGTTCGCATCTCAAATTACAAAAAAATCAATATGGCAAAGTGATATCACATTCCCTATATTTATTAATTTGGCTCTTCGTAATTGATACTTAGTTTAGTTTATGACTGTAAATGGCTATATACTTAGATATCTTTGCTAATTACCCACCTGAAGATGTAGTCATACAACGAAAAATAGGTCGTGGTAGAGAATTTAAATAAATTAGAAATACTACTACATCACGTATTTTCATTTAGTTGTGTATAGTTTTGTTCTAAAATTCTATTGTATCGCATTTTTATTATTTTATAATTTTCAGTGCGCTTCTCATTTGGTTGTTTTTTGTGTTCTGTTAATTTTTTTCTATTATAAGGTGATTCCTTTTTACAGCAAATGTGTTGTCTGAATGACTGATCAATACCTTATATCGAGTATTGAACTTGAAGCTCTGCTGTCCCGTTCATAACATAGAAATTTAATGTAATATTGCTGCTGGCAAAGTATCGTCCCTAATATTTTAAGATCTCGAATATTATTGTATATTCAATAAAATTTTTATTAGCTTTTTGAGAAAAACCTAATTTGCTTGTCGGACTGACATGTATTTGAAACTTCGTAATAGAGCTTCATGAACAATTTCCCTTCTTCCATGTTGTATTCAATAAAGTACTTCTTTCTCAAATCTTTGACATTTTTGTCGATACCATAAATTGGAGCACTGGAATTCAATCGATAGTTTTCATGTAGGTGAGATCTAAATAGCTCGGCTGCATCTTTAGGAATTTGAAGTTCGTCACCAAATCACTTAGTTTATTCAGTCTCAAAGAAAGAGGCGTATTATTAAATATCACTTTGAATCAGTTTCCGATACTCGGAATCTGATATCTTTCTGAAAATAATTGTTGCAACATTTTATTGTTATTATCCGTAGAAAGTACAGTTACAGTTAGTCTATAATCGAGTATAAATTTATCAAAAAATCGACTTAAATTTGTCGAAAAAACTTTTTCAATCAAGATCTGTGTAATTAAGTTGGACCATTGATGCAAATCTTATCAAGTTAATGCATAAATCATTTGTGGTTGAAGATAGAATAATAATACCTTAATTCAGGGAGGGAGAGGATATGTAATGTTTGAGAAAAATAATGTTCCCATACTTTGCTTTGCTAATAAGGCTAAAAGCTCCTTTAAATTAAATAAGCGGAAATAATAGAGTGGGGACGGCTGAGATGTACAACTTTTCCATCCTTCACGTTAGAAAATTGGTTTATAAAATGATAACAGTAAAGATTACACGGGAAACTAAAGTTAGACCGGGTAACATTAAATTAGGTTTTATTAAGTTATGTGGGTTTATGTTAAATTAGTTTGAGTTAGGATGAACTAAGTTGGTATAGGCTTGATATAGGCTGGGAAAAGTTGGGTTTAGTTGACTTATGTAGGGTTGTATTAGAATAGGCTGAATTAGATGTAGTTAGGCTATATTTGGACATATTAGGTTAGATTTTTAATTAATGTTTGTCACATTAGATAAGGTTATGTTGCATTAAGTTAAGTCCGTTTGAATTAAGTTAGGTTAGTTCATATTAGGTTGGTTTTGGTTAAGTGTGAACAAGTTAGGTTCAACTGGAATATTTTTGATTGGGTTAGGTTATGTTGGGTTAGGATGATTCCTTTGGGTAAGGTTAATTAAATTACATTAAAATAGACCTACTTCGTTATTTAGCACAGTATTTTTACCACATATTGTATTTCCATCAAATTAAAAATAGAGGTTTAGTAAGTACTTTTTCCAAAAAAGACACATAATTTGTGGGGCGGGATTTTTCAAAATTTCTGTTGTTATCTTTATTATAATCAATAATAACTTTGATATAAACAAATTTTTTCAGGTGAAAATTTCTGATAAACAAAGAAATGAGCGGACTGAAATAAAATCCGTCAGACTTTTCTTTAAAAATGACATCTTTTTTGGCAGCATATTATTCAAATTCTTCACCATTGTGATTTAGAAAATAAATGTAAATAAAAATAATTTAAGAATGAAAAATAAGTTTTTTGCCTTGACCACCAGAGATATTTTTCCTATTATAACTAAAAAGTAGATACCATCTATAGACGAATATAAATAGTCTGTAATTTGTCTGGTTTCAATCGAATAAGGTTTTCTTTAGTTTTTGTAGGACATAAATATAAACTTTTCTGGAAATTAATTCAAGAGCGGAATGGATTTTACAGCTCGAAAACTAACCATTACTAAGTTCCGCTGAGTATTCTTAAATAATTGGTCAGTCGAAAACGTCTTTCCATTCTTACTTTCATTTATTCCTTCCTGGATACTAATGCAATACTTTCATCTTTTTGATGAAATTATAAATTATACGTTACGCTGGCAAGCCTTGTTTAGGAATAATATTTTAATATAAAATATATATTTATACGAAAATAATTTCCAATAGTGTTAATATTGGTAAAAATTAAATATTTTTAATAAGTTGCACTATTAATACATTTTGCAAATTTCTAATTTAATTATAAAGTTAAGATTTGCGTGATGTATTCTAGAAAATAATTTAGTTCTTGTCAATTAGCTATTGTATTATCTAAATACTAATCCTTCTTAAGTGTTAGCTCATAAGCAGAAATATTGCTCATGTATGGTTTCCAATACTAAGTGGAGGAAACATCTCTATACGAGCCCCTACGCGTTTTTTTTCTTATTACCTTTCTTCCTCCATGACCTTGCAATTCCAAAAAAATGTATTACGAATAAATATTGCGATAAGTTAAGAAAATCGAAGGAACTGAAATAAATTAATTCGCATAACTTTACAAGAAAGCAAATTATTTTTAAATTTATGACTTTCCACAAAATTATAAAAGTGTAACCAAATACGTGACTAATTCAGTAAGCAATAAAATACGTAATATTTAGCTGAATTTTTAATAATTCCAATCTTTTATTTTTGACAAATCACGAAGCTATTTATACAAATAGAAAATACGCGGAATCGTAGATAATAAACCTCGTTAAATTTTCCTTAATCACTATAAATAAATTATTTTACTTTATTCTGAAATCAACATATCTGACCTGCGCAACCCAACCCACTCCCTCAATATACGCAGTGAATAAGCTAATTGATTTATTGAATTTAGGTTAATATCATCTTAAGGTTTTTGTTGATGGCATTGCTTAACTTTGTTATGGAAAAAATTATAAATATTTTATGTAACAACTCATATATCTTTTATCCGAACACAGCCTACAAGTCCCACATTTGTGGAATTTCACAACATGATTTAAACGTCTTCCCTATAAGCGAATCAATATTGAAGCTTTGATCGAACTAGGAATATAAGTAAACTTGCGTACATAAGAAATAAACACCCACGCTCTTAATGGATATGGCGGGTGGAGGATTTCACCACGTCCACACGTCTATTTGCACAGTGACTCTGTTCGAGGAATTCATGACCCTTCTATAAAAACAAACTTTACTGTCGACGACGTATCAACTATTTTAATAAACCAGTTACAGTTGATAGGAAAACATATTTAGCTCTTAATAAATTTGGTTTTGTCACCATCGTACACAATAACAAGATAATTATATATCCAGAAATTTTTTTAGCATGTTCTCAAATAATATATAATTTTAATGTCAATTATTGTAAAACTAAATCTTTATCAACTTTTATTAACAAAATGGATAAATATAAGAAAAGAGCAGGTAAAAAATTAAAATTTAAATAAAAAAGGACCTAATAGATAATTTATCTCGCAAAATATGTCACAAAATTTTCAAAATCTGTAAAATATATTAGAGAATTTTAGTGTTCTTCAAAATTACTGGTATGTAGAGAAAAATTTCAATAAAAAAGGGAGGATATTAGCAAATACAAATTTACCTGAAAAAATGTAAATAATTTTATGTATCTTGTTTCAGCGTTTCTGCAGATTTAGATTGCCTTTAGTAATGAGTGCTGGCATTTGGGCACAGTATCTAAACGTAAACAGTCTCGAATTGTAGGCCTTCATATGAAAGAAATGTTTGGAAGTACATTAAACAAATTCAATCAAATGAGCGAATAAAAATGATGATATACTGTGTGATGTGTAAGGGGGTTATTGGTAAAAAAAGAGAAAAACAGAGAAAACCCAGGTTCTCACTTTTTTTTGTAATAAATATAAGCAAAACAATAACAATTTTGTTATGCTTCTGTGGGCTCTGAAATAACCTCTAAAAGAGTTATAGGAGAAGAGTTATCTAACATATTGTGGATGCCCATACTAGATGAAAAACATTGGGAATAGGAAATCGTAATATGTATTATTATAATGAAATAAAACTGGTAGAAAATTGACCCAATGGCTCGTCTCCATTTAATGTGTTTCAGCAAGTTGCGTTACATCTGCGTTATCCCTTAAAATAAACATCAATTATTGAATAAACAAAATTGGCTAATTTAAAAATAAATAAAAAATATTCTCACCTTAGTCTCATGTCTGATTATGCAGACGGTATCTCATTAACACTGTGACCTAACAGCGACGCAAATGTTTGCAACATGCCTGGAGAAAGAACGATTCTTAAATATCAAACGAAAGTTGTCGTAAAAATAAAAGCAAAACCACGTTACCTAACATAAAAATAGCAAATTTGATTACAAAGCAAGTAGATGCCTTTGTTTACTTATGAGGTTTATGTGAAATAACGAGTACATGTCACAAATATAATGAAAAGCGCTCTTATGAAATATTGAGGAACTGAACTTTATCAAAACAAGGTAAATGTGATAAATAGCACATATATATATATTTATATATATATATATATATATATATATATATAAAAATATATGTACATACATGTTTTCATTTATTTTGGATAGATTGTATTGCCAATATACTTTATATTATTGTGTATTTTTCCCTACTTATAAAATTAGTGAAATGGCAAATCTTTGTCAGGCAAAGTCATACAGTTAATTTTAAATTGCTATCGGAACAATACGCTCATCCCATATAACTCATCAAATAAAGTTCTATGATAAATAAATAACAAATATGATTGTTAACCTGGTAACTGTTCTGGGTCAAAACCGAAACTAAGAAAAGCGATGTGATGATTAAAATTTTAAATTCAATTAAAATATTTACTACAGTTTTGTTTTCAAGATAGGGCAGGTAACAACTAAAGTAAAAAAAATAAGTGTCGAAATTAGCCAGTAGCGGCAGGTAAATTTCAGACTTACTCTTTGGAGCATATTAAATTGAATGTGTAAACATTTTTAATATTTTGAAAAAACGAGCGGTTTTTTTTATTATAATTAACATTTTAATGGTTTCTTTATGTGAAGGTTTGTCTAAAATTTGTGTAATGCTTTACTTTTTGGAACAAAAGTTAAACAGATAAAACTTACGTGTTATCTGTTTAACTTTTAAACATATTTTCTAACCAAACATTAATGCTGTGCAGTATTTAATTAACTTCTAAATTTCCGTGTAATCCTATTTATTCAATTCCGTGAATATCGCAATCAATTTTAATTTTTTTATATCTTTGTGTCTTAATTTCCAATCTTAACTTCATCGGAGCATCATCTAAATTATAGGTACCTATCTTTGATTCCAACTTGAATATAGGCCTCGTTAGGAAAGTCTTTTGTAATTATATCAAAGTTCATAGTAATATTTCAATATACAATGACATTTTTTCAAAAATGTTTACGTTAAACCTTGATAATAAACTAAATAGTAAATAAAGAAAAATAAATTCGATTCAACAATGGCTTTATGAGGTTAAAATAGAATGGGCAAATTTTCTTTACATTAATGCTAAACAAGTTTAGTAAAATAATAAAGTAAATAACTGAGTAAACTATAAAAACATGAAAACATTTATATTGCCCTCTTCCAAAAATGTTTTCATTAAATATGCATGAAATGAACGAGTGTCAACCCGCACAGTTATAAGAAAGAACATACACTACCATTAAAAATTCATTAGACTTGTTAAAAATTTTCCATAGTGGCACTTTCAAATACCGCATATAAAGAATATTACGCTTCTTTATTCATTGTATTAATTATTTACAATGATAATTTATCATATTGCCTCCATATTCATCTCTATATTCAATCACAACGCTTATTGGCACACAGCCTAAAGAAAATATCTCAGTCAGTAACCTAGTTTCCAATTAAAGTAAGCGAATGAATACGATATTTGATATATTTCCCCTATTGATCGGCTGCTAGGCTTCCATTTCCAAATATACCCTATTTAATGTTATTTTTGAAGTTGCTAACATTGTCATTCATATTTGTTAATTTACAGTTATTTCGCTTTATTGAAGCTGTAATGAACTGCTACGGTTTACAGAATCATCGATCCCTTATAATCGAGCATGCCAACAATACACTCAGTTATCTGTTGTTCCTAGTAGCCAATTGATAATACATGTCTTCTTTAATAAAATTAGTCTGATAATCATAGCTCAATTGATGTTGAGAAAGTCCTTGAAAAGGACATTTAGTTGGTAAAAATGTTTCATTCAAATTTGTTATTTTTGATATAAAGATAAATTATTAGGTACCTGTACAATTAAGTCCAAATGTCTTTCAATTTATTTTGTATTATACCGAGAGTAGACGTACATAAGACGAACGATAAAATTTTATTTAAAAATTTCGTCGTTTCAAAGTGTTAAGTAAAAAAATATTTTAAAAATAAAGAAATAGCGTTTTTTCATTCATATTTTTAAACAGGAAATTTCTGGTTTAAACAACTAAACACACAAATAAGTATATATGTAAGCATAGCTACATAAAAAATTAACAAAAAAAAAATAATAACAAAGTATGTGTCATTTAAAAAATATTGTACACCTCATTATAACTAACGCCTTGCCTATTATAAGATCTTCTCTTTATTTACCATTCCTATAACCATGTTATTTTTTTACTACCAGGGGAGGTACAGTACAGTGCAGTGTGACACTACCACATATAGAAATTAAATAAAATCATTTTTTTAATGTTTAATTTATTTGCAACTTACATTTATTGCGTAATGGTTAATGTCAAGGGACATAGGTTACATACGGCTTTGAAATTATTTTAATATCTCTTGCAAATGTCAAATATTTGCAAGTACCCATATTTGAAAAGGGTTGTTAGGTGCACCTTAATTATTCGAGCGCTCATATTACTTATATCGAGGCAGTACTTCACCTCGGTTGTGGATCCGCATTCGACAATGTGGTTATTAACCTTTTTGAAATTTTGCTCCATACAATCGTTTAAAATTTTTTAAATTAGTTTTAATTTAATTTTTCACAACTAAATGAAACTACGTAATGTAGTATTATTTCTACTTTATTTAAATTATTTACCATAATTTTCTTTACCACAGTTTCGTTGTGTGACGACATTTTTAGGTGGATAAAGATTTATTTTAATATAATAATAATTCAAGAAAATCAGGAAACTTTGAAACTTTTCCTTTTTACAGCTTCGTATCTTCTTTTAAATTTCTTACAAAACACACTTCGAACTTAAGTTATAACAAATACACAGCTCTTATAAACAAAAGTGGTTCCTTTGGACCGGATAATCTCTCAGATGTAATTTCATTATGGACATATTTCGAATTCAGAATATAAAAGACGTGGGACCGTTCAATATGTGTACAGTTAGCGACTTTCGACAATCACGAATGTCGGAACCCTATCAGCAAAAACTTTCTCTTTTAAACTTTGACAAAACAGAAACGCTACGTCTACTTTAGTGGAATACTCAAAATCGACCCTTATTTAGGCGCGCTCGATTCCCTAAAACTGTCATTAATTTTAAAGACGTTTTCATATCAAAAACTAGCAGCAAAAATTAACATAGACGATAGAAAGGGAAAATAAAAGAAATACATTATAATACGCAAGATATTACTTAAAATGAAATTTAAAGTAATTTTGACAACAAACCGCAAGAGAAGGTGCATTCTTTATTAACTTACAAGAAAGTGTAAAGAAAGTGATAAAATATGACTTCACATACATCGAAGTTTACAAAATAAATTTGTAAAGATATTCAATCCAGAATAAATATATTCTAGAAAAGCAGTTATTATGTAATATTTTATTTTTCCATGTTTTTTGCGAAACTCTTTTGTAAATTTAGTGCAGCTGTGTGGCTTTGGAATAAAGAAAGAGCTATATCTCATATTTAAAAATAAATCCAAAAGGGAGTAACATTAAAACTGTCGCTCATTACAAAACTGAACTGGAACTTTTACTCTTCGAAAGGAATAACCATTATATTATCCATCGCTACACTCAAATATTAAAGTGATCCGCAAGGCCTGACAATATGAGCTATATGAGCTACGAGCACGAACTTCAGCATGAATAATCTTCTACTTATTTTATATACCAGTATGTGTTAGGTTTTTGGAATCAATGTCTTTTTAAGTCACATTTATATGTAATCTCAGATAATTCATTTTTTCTTAAGTTTATGTTTGTTATCGATTGTCAATTATAAATTTTTGAAACTATACATTTTAGAATTTTACATAAGCTGTTATTAGAAGTATTACTGAAAATTTCTTCAGGAGTACTTTGAGTTAAAAATGTTGATTTTTAATGAATCAAAATTTTTATTTGAAATTTTGAAGAACAAAAATACGTATTACCCGCATTTATTTCATTAATAAACACTCAAAAAATGTTAAGTCAAAAATTTAAAAAGAGAAAAATTTAGAACTAAATTTTCATTTTAAATTCTCATAGTATGGAGATGCAATAAATCGAAAGAATTTCAAATTTTTTGTCAGACCATTCCAGGAATATTTGTGGAAAATGTATACAAAAATATGTCCTCCAGTTATGAAATTAAAATAAAAAACACACGTCACAAAAAAATTATACAAAAATTATTAGTAAACTGCGGTGATGGTTTTAAACATTTTATAATATTTATAAAATTTTCTAATTTCTTATATACTCACGATGATCTTACACATGTTGAAAACGTTCTAGGTAATGTAACTAACATGGTAAAAAGTGAAATGCTAATTTTGTATATTTTATCAAAACATAGTATATGCCCTTAAATATTGTAAATAAATATACCGTGGGAATTCTGCACACACTTGGCAACGCCACAACAATAGTAGGAAAAATAAAGAAAATCAAAAATACATTATCTGCTCAGAAATTTCACAATATAAACTTGAAAAGTGAATATTCATGCCATCAAACTTGTTTCTTCAATATATTCAATTACACTCTAAATTAACATTAAACATATTATATAAATTTATCTTTAATTTGTATTAATTCCGATCAGTTGTATTTGTTCGTTTAAATCTGAAAAATCTACTAAACTTAAACATGAGTTTCAAACTTCCAAACAATGATAAGGATCGTATCAAAAGGGCCCTGCCTATCCTAAATTATCGATCCTAAAAATATTGAAATATGAATGAGTACGTAAGTTTTACAGCTTGCTATTTCTTATTTTTTGAATAAAATCATTATTGAATGTATATAAATTTCCGTTATATTGTAATGTTCATTTCCAATTATCCCCCATTTTCGAAAGAAGCTAACAATCTATGCATGAATATAATAATTATACCTACTCTCTACTCCACTGAAATCGTCAAGCCTTGAAAGGAAAATTTTTAAACTGAAAAAAAATCATCACCAGTTTCATCCAAGAAATAAAGAGAGCAATAAATAAATAGATGTTTCGTAAAAGTTTTAAATCTTACTGTATTGCAATAATTTCATTAAAGTTAATTATTGACTTCATCAGGCGATAAATTACAATAAAATATAGCTAATTTTTACCCCTTAATCTTTAACATATTTACACGAGAATATATAAATATATTATTATTTGACGACAGGGAAGTTTAAGGAGCTCTGTTAGATTCAATGATTGATAATATATCATTAAACACTTTTAGTCATAATCCTTTTTTATTAGCAAAGAGGATATCAGTAGGTTTGTAAGTATCATTAGGCTATAAAATATAAATTACTTTTCTGCAATGATTACCATCACTAAAAAGCGCCACTTCAACCCGCAATAGTGCAATATTGGTAAATTGCGATAAACCCAATTTTTTTTTAATACTACGTCACTTTTTGAATCAAGAAATTCTAGTAAATCATTAACATAGAAATGCATCAACTTATAGCTGTTATTTCGATAAACGTAAGGAAAGTGGTAATATTGCATAAATATTCTCCTTAGCTATCGACAATGAATTTAACTTCTTTAAATGTCGCTTTCATTTTCATATTTTTATAAAAGAAGACTAAAAAAAGGAAACAATAAAGGATAACAAAATTCAATTTCAAGGTTTACTTTATTTTCAATGTCAAAGTTGTTCACAATTTATAAAAAAAATTAATGTCACTTGAAAATCTTTAACATTCATAACTCATGCAAATACCTAAAATAAAAAATATACTAGCATAGTTATTGAAATAAAGTTATTTCATTAATTATTTATAAGATATTGTATCTAACTGGTAAACGGTAATGAGGTACATTATGAATTGCTTATTAGCAATAATATTAGTCTAATTTTAATTAAGACTTCAAAATAAATCTGTATCGCTTATTTATTAGTTAATGTGGCAACACTCAAAAATGTCATTTAAACCAATTAGAACATTTGAATCTTTCTGAAGAGATAGTAAATTTTTTTTTATAAATGTAGAGTAGGGTTTATTATTTTTAAAATGTGAATTTGTGCGTTTTTTCACTTTTGGTTTAATTTTTGTAATACGTCCTCGGGGGAGTGGAATTAGGGAACATGTTGTTTTTCAGTGTGAGCGAATATTTAGACATAATTTTAGTGTGCCACGAATGCAATTATAATACTGGTGAAGCACTTAGCAGATACTATGTAAGGTATCCGAATTTAAATTGAAATTCAGTTAAGTACGATACATCCTAAAACAAAATAAAATAAGTTTGAATTATTGTGTATGGGTCCACAAACTAATTTTTAATTATTATCACAAAACATGATACAACAGTTTAGGTTCTTAGTAAATGAATAAACGATAGAAGGAAGCATTTTGATGATAAAAGGAATTAAGCGCATTATTTTGTTAATTAACTACTATTACTATTGTAATATTTAAGCGAAATAGACTAACTTAATTACGAATAAAAGCTACGCTTTGTTTCCCAGTTTTTTTTAAACAGACAAATGCCAATTCATTTTTAGACTTAACAATTTACAATACGTTAGATGTTGCCAACCAACTGACAACATTTTCACAAGGTGCTAATTTACACCATATCATGATTTCATACAAATTTTAACTTAAATTACTTTATAAACTAGTCGACTGACTCCAAAAAATAATGCCAGATTTTACATGATTCCTTTAAGGTTTAAATCGCACTTCTTAGTGATGGTACGTACTGTATATGATCTGGTACGTACTGTATATGATATGATGAATTGCACGTGACGATGCAATTCATCACCGCTCTTTCGATTTTACTTAACTCAAAAAATTGTTTGTTCAATTTTTCGTTTCAATTTTCACTGTTAAATTCCCACTACAAATCGAAATGCTAAGGTTGATTCGATTTATTTATATATCTATTAGCCACACTAATAATATACTTGTTTTGACATGATTATTATTGATTTTCTATTCATTCATTATAATAAAAATAGTAATTCATCATAATGCACCGTTTATGTACTTTATTGTCATTCCTTTGGATAACCTTCCTTTTTTCAATCTAGAGATGGCATCAAAAGATATTTACTTTCAAGAAGTTCATTGATAGCACACTATTCACTTGTTATCTACGACGGTGCATAATATTTAGTTTTTATTTTTAATGTATAAATTATTATTATTGTATTAAGAATATTTGAGTAAATCCACCTAATTCAGTTCTTTAAATTTTAAATTTACTTTTGTTATTTAATTAGTAAATTTCTTTCATTGGTTTTTTTTAAATACCATCACATATATTCTCTTTAGGACCTTTGTCATGGCAGGATATTGATTGCGAATCGTGCTTGTTATGTTTGATCATTTTGATCAAGTTTGATCTATCAAAAATTTGGGTCATGTCTTTTAAATGGTATTGTGGCATGATGAATTGTGAATCAGTCGAGTTTTTTGCTGTATGTAATAGGCAAGTCATATAATCGTGTACTCTGCTAAAAAAATTCGAAGAACAAAGGCTTATAAAGGAAAAAAAAACATCTTTAAGTATAATTTTTGATATGACCGTAAAAGAATATCACCAGAATAAAAAATAATTTAACGTTATTATAAAAAACTTATCCTGACAAAAGCACGTTGTTAATTTTTCGGTGAATTATCTCAATTGTGGCTGCAAAATAAGGCAATTGAAAGCAACAAGTGGAACTATGTAAACAATTGTAACGCTAAAAAGTAATATAAGTACTGGCATAAAAATGCTGTCATTTATGTAACTATGTATGAACAAATTAGCTATTTTTATCTATAAAAATATTGCATAATTATTATGCGATATTTTGTTCATCAATTTTAATCGCAAAATATGATTACTGAAAGTAACAAACGAAAGAGTGTGAGCAAATGTAACGTTTAAAAGTAAAATAACTATTATTAATAAAATTATAAACCCTTTATGCAATAAGGTATGAATAATTTTGTTTTTTTAACCTACAGATAGCTTACTTGACTACTGTATGATATTTTTTTCATTCTGTTCCGGCCGCGATATACGACAATTGAAAGAAACAAATGGTGTAAATAAATGCAACGCTACAAAGTAATGCAAATAGTTTGAAAGCATCCAAACTTCTTTATGCAATTACGCCTGAACAAAAAATAAAAGTAAAATATTTGAGATACTTTAAGAACTTTCAAGTGCAGTAGCTTCGAAAAAATTAAAAAAAATGAATGTTTTAAATTACGTGTTCTGCTTATTTAAGAATAGAAATGGATAGTTGTGAATGTAACATTGTATACTGCTATCAGCTGGCATAAAACGAGATTTTCCATAGTAATAATTAAATACGTTACATTGAAAAATTAATAACAAACAAAATAACAAACAATACAGAAAAGTACTACCAAAAATACAAAATAAATTACTTTCCCAACATTCGTAATGAAATTTTTCAGTAAAACATGTACAATTCAATAATCGTATTGAATTATACATACGTTTATCTTTCGTGAATAAATGTGAAATTTCCCACCCTTAAAATTATATTTTTTAGGTTTTGCAGAGAAAACAGTTTATTACAAAAATGTACCAGTTAATACAAAATAGTCATTTACAACTATGAAAACTGCGTATAAAATATTAGATATATACTTACATTCCTTCCATAATTACAGATATAAAATTTTCAAAATAAAAAAGCGTAACGTTAAAAATAATTGTGTGCTAGGGACGATTTTACCATTTGGTTCCTTATTTCATTCTCTTTTCTATTGCATACAGTTGTCCATATTTTTAATCAATTTTAATTTGATTATTTACGTTTCAGTGACGTTAAGCACAATAATCCAAATATGAGTCAAGGACTAGAAGACGATTAACCACTATGATTTCTTTAACAACAGGAAAGGTGAAATTGGAAAAACACAACTTATTTCACGGGAAAACCGATAAAACTTTAAATATTCATTGAACACATAAGATTTAATCTAGAAACCACTCCGTTCACTACTATGCTTTGAGCAAGTACGTTCATCGTACGACTTTATGCTCATTTGAATGTATTATTACAAAATCTGTGCAAATATTTTTGTAATGAAAAACGATATCAATATAGCCAATGATTTTTATTGTTGATGTAAAAATTCCGTATCAATAAATGTTTCGTATTCATTTGAATTTAATCAAAATCATTTGAGTTTAAGATGTATCTTGGGTAACACTTGGAGTCAGGGAAGTTTAGGATAAAATCTTTATCTCTATCTCTTTACATTTAAGCAGCAATTCATATCCAATAAAGTTACTTCTCGCCACATGAAGTTGAATTGAACCATTACAAAAAATTGTCCAAATAATCAATCTCCAATTTCAATAAACAGTAAGTTAGAAAATGTTTCCTCAATTCAATTTTAAAGGGGTTACTATCAATTGTTTGGCTATTAATAAACAAAATGTTTAAATAACAAACAGAAATGATATTTATACGAAATTTGTTGATATAGTCCGTATACCTTGATTGTCAAAATGATATAAACGTTTTTAGAATTAACTAAACGACTCATGAAATCATACAATTATGATATTTACAAGTTTTTAAACTTAATGATTAGTTTTTTTTAAATACTACTATTTGTTATTAAATCCTGTTTCAAAAAGATATCATTTTTAAATGTCTGTGATTATTTATTTGCAATAATAATTATGGACGTATTATTATTTCAGGTATATATGTATGTAATTTCAAGTCTACTAAAATCTCGCTCTGCAAAATAAACATACTTTTACAGACATGGGTGAAAATTATTTAAAAATAACAAAAGCACCCAAACTTCTCACAGCCCCGGGAATCTTTAATTAAATAAAACATTCAGCGTCAACCAATAATTGATCGGCAGGTTATTTTAAAGATTTCACTTCAAAATTTACATCTCCATGCTTGAAGGGAATAAATACTGAACGCAGTGCCACACGGTCGATTTTCAAAAAGTGAAACGGGAAATGGAGGCCAGTAAATAGCGAAAGCATCGCACCGTGAAAGTACTTGCAACTGATTGACCCTATTATTGTTGCCCAGATTTTGGACTGTGTAAATGTTATATTTATATTTGCTTGTTATGTGTAAATATTACAAAATGAATTCTTTCTATATACACCATCATACAAGTAAAATTAATAACACCAAGTATACGTTTCTTTACATTTCAATTCTGTAACGAAACAAAGTATTTTTATAGATTCCCGTAGCGAAACAAGAACGACCATTCATTAATTTTTTAAAGACTTGCCGTTTTATATGTACGTGCATAAAATTTTGCAGCTCAATGGTCCAGATTGGCATCTCAATATCTATTTATAAACATATATAATATGTATATATATATATATATATATATATATATATATAAATAAAAACCTGCTGATCTTTTTTCATATTGTCTATTTCGATATATCTAAGAATAAAGTGTAAATATAGAAATATTTCAATGAAAAATATTGATACGTCACTAGACTAATTTTATGTTGTTAAGTGGCCAATAAAATAGATGCATCTAACTTTAGATATCGTTTTTTTTCTTAACTCTTTACTATTCCCATCCCTTTATATTTATACTTCTAGTAATACGATCTTTAATCAATTTGAAACATAATGTAATTATGATGATACTAATACTTTATACCTATTTCTGTTGGTGATATTATCGTGCCCGAGAAGTTATTATCTGTGTGTCCTACACAGACAATGTGACGCGGATATAACAACCCTGGCGCTCTACACGCCTTTTTTGGGTTTATACCCAAATCAACAACCAAATTACACATAATTACACTGTAATTTTGGTATTTCTGAAAAATCATTGATTTTTTGCAGAACTATTGTAGTGACTAGATCAATGAAGAAATAAGAACGTGCCAATTTTGTATCCGAGTACTTTTGTTTCATTTTATGTGGATTTCTTGATCAATTCTCTCGATTCTCATAATTCTGTGGTGACCAGATCTTAACTGAGAAATAATGTTTGTTAAGGGTAGATTTTTTTTTAAATGCTGTCTATATTTTACAATATATGTGTCTAAGATATTTCATCATGTATACAGGTGTTACTGAAAATATAAATGGTGTCGAGCTTCATTGGCTAGTTTATCAGCGCTTACATTGCCTTTGATGTATTTTGATATCACGGTTTATTAATGATAGCAGAGTCCAAAATTACTCAAAACTTTAATTTTATCATAGAAAAGATGGTAAATAATGGTTCTGAGTTTTGAGCATCATTCGCGTAGCCTAGAGAGTTACTTTAAAGTCTCAAAAAGCAAAGAGACATTTAGCCTGGTAAGAAGATTGTTCTTGCTTTGTTTCTTTCATCTTTTTATATATTATGTTTTAACGAATAGATCATTTATTTCCTACTCCATGAAAGAATGAGTAATAAATTTGAACAGTGCGTTTACTCTTTTATACTGATAATAAATTATTTATATTTTTAACAATTAGTATCAAAATCCTATAATTTTTCAAAATACATGCCTTACGGAATTGTTTGTGTATAATCTTATTTAATAAATTTGAGTTTTTTTAAAATTCATGAATGTGTATACAGTTTTACACCTTTTCTTTGATTTCATCTGTAATAAGCTTTAAAAATACAAGCGGTAATTCACTTTTTTCATAGTTTGAATTCTACAAGAGTTATAAAAAACAAGAATCATTATCTTTAAACGAGATATTTGAAATTCGAAACTTAAGTTTCATGAATATCTTTTAAAAAATATATGATAAGTTACTTATCTTATTTTCAAAGCTGTGAATAAAATTATATATGGAATATTATCTTTTATGTGGCGAGTGCAAAAATAATCAACACCATAGCTGATGTTGGTTTGACATGGATATTATTTCTTATCCTGTTGCATATAGAAGAAAGTGTTCAGGAACGCTACATATAATTTTGTGCAAATGCAACCGTAATTTTTCTGGGATATCGAGTTACAACATATTATTTGGCTTTAAATTTTCAGAGACATTATGAGCAAAAACAGAAAAACTACACATTTTCATCGAAAGGAATATAAATTTAAAACGTATAACGGACGTACAGATAAACACAAGCGAATTGACGGTACATGCATATACATATGTACACACATGATACGTGTGCGGACGGTACATGCACATACAGCTGTACGTACGTACACGCACGCACGCACAAAGATATTCAATAAAACCGATATTCCTTTTGGTCCACTAATGCTTTAGAACCGCTTCCAATTAAAATACCAATTTTGATATTTTGGACAAATAACATTTACCTAAATTGTAAGAAATGGAAGATATTTGAGACGTGAAGCATTATTAAAACATATTATGTGAAGTTTATTTTCCTTATTTATTAAAATTACATTTTCCCAGACTCAGTTTAAAGAAATATCCATTTTGCTGTTAAATCAAACAACAACTGTACCGACGAATGCGAAAAATTATTTTATAAATAAGTTGATATTGAAGAAGAGAAGCTATTACCTATTAGCTCCCTCTCCGGCTAAATTTAATAATTCCTTTGAAAGAGAAATTATTCAGTGAATTACTTCAGCAGTAAAATTATTAACTTGTTAAATTTTATTGATTTTAATATGAGTAGTGATATCTATTTCAAAATGAAGAGGTTCAATAACCCGGAAGAAACATTTAGTAAATTTTATTACAAAATTATTTTTACTTAATAAGTTTGGCAAATTTAACTAGTTTTGAAGATAGTGGTAATTCCGATTAATAGAGCAGTGAATTTTTTCGAAAAATTAGATCACGCTTTTATACTGATCTGAGCAGTAAAATCATGACAATATATAAAAATATAATAATAAACATTTTAGTTCACTCGCAACTGCTATTATATCAAAGCGTACAATTTTATATTGTTTAACACGGTAGTTAGACAGCAAGAGAAAACGTAATTTAATATAATTAAGAATAGGTTTAAAAAAATTTAAAGCAATTGATATTTGAGGATAATTTTTATCATTTCTTTGAAATGTTTCAGTGGAAGTGATATATATATATATATATATATATATATATATATATATATATATATATATATGCAAATCAAGAAGGATAACAAATGAAAAAAATTACTTTTAGAACAAAACTATTGAAAAAAATATTGGTTGCACGAGGTCAATTGGCTATTATCGACACAATTCGATTAACGTAAATTTATCTTACACATGATAACAAATCTATCCTTCTTCAACGATAAGCTTTTTTTTCTTTCTTCGTACGATAAGCTATTTTAGTTGTTTTTATTACCTATACCTATAAGAAAAGGAACATTTAATTTACTTTAATTAAAATCCGTTTGATAATAATTTTTGCATCAAGTAAAACTTATAAATTTAAAGGTTTTATCAGCAAAGAGTCGCCGTAAATAAAACACATAATATTTAGGAAGAAATCAATACATTTTAATTCATTATCTCTGCAGTCGTCTGTTCCTTTCATTTTATCAACTTTCTCTATCCGAGAGTCGAGTTCTCTAAATAAAAGCCGTCTCCTACATTAATTGGTTGAACCAAATAATTACTGGAAATAGTCAATAAACCATTAAAGATATTGCTTTTATTTTAGAAAAATTATATCTGTTAATTATTGCAGTTATTAACAATAGGTTTCTCGTAATAATATTCACAGCTCATTTATTTAATTACGTGACTCAAATAAAATATAATTCCTTCATTAAGATTTTCATTTTGAATAAAAATATAGGACATTTTCATTTAAATGGAAGTTTTGTAGGGGAGGGGGAAGGGGAAGGGGAAGGGGAAGGGGAAGGGGAAGGGGAAGGGGAAGGGGAAGGGGAAGGGGAAGGGGAAGGGGAAGGGGAAGGGGAAGGGGAAGGGGAAGGGGAAGGGGAAGGGGAAGGGGAAGGGGAAGGGGAAGGGGAAGGGGAAGGGGAAGGGGAAGGGGAAGGGGAAGGGGAAGGGGAAGGGGAAGGGGAAGGGGAAGGGGAAGGGGAAGGGGAAGGGGAAGGGGAAGGGGAAGGGGAAGGGGAAGGGGAAGGGGAAGGGGAAGGGGAAGGGGAAGGGGAAGGGGAAGGGGAAGGGGAAGGGGAAGGGGAAGGGGAAGGGGAAGGGGAAGGGGAAGGGGAAGGGGAAGGGGAAGGGGAAGGGGAAGGGGAAGGGGAAGGGGAAGGGGAAGGGGAAGGGGAAGGGGAAGGGGAAGGGGAAGGGGAAGGGGAAGGGGAAGGGGAAGGGGAAGGGGAAGGGGAAGGGGAAGGGGAAGGGGAAGGGGAAGGGGAAGGGGAAGGGGAAGGGGAAGGGGAAGGGGAAGGGGAAGGGGAAGGGGAAGGGGAAGGGGAAGGGGAAGGGGAAGGGGAAGGGGAAGGGGAAGGGGAAGGGGAAGGGGAAGGGGAAGGGGAAGGGGAAGGGGAAGGGGAAGGGGAAGGGGAAGGGGAAGGGGAAGGGGAAGGGGAAGGGGAAGGCAATTTTATTCATTGAAATAATTCAAAGTGCTTGAAAATACGATTAAGTAATTCAACGACAGGAGCATTAAATAGATTACATTTCAACGTGCTGAGAATAAAAAAATATAGAGAAATACGTAGAATAGATAATCTTGTTCATTTAAAGGTTACATAGTTTGTGAGATGTATAGACATTATTTGTATCTACACACACAAATAAACTAACACATTAATTTTTTCATACAAAAATATTTCTATCATTTTTAACTTTCTCGTAAGTTCTTCTTAACTTTCTTGTTAATTTCCTATTTCAGTAGTAATTCCAAACATCCATAAAGATTTTGAGGACGATCAATCCAAAAAACATAATGTTGGTCTAGTTTTTCGATTTTCTTGCTTAAAGACCTTCATGTGTTTCTGTCTCACTTGGTTGTATCAGTCTTTTTATCTAACACCGAGTTAAATCTTTTGAAAAGTAAAAATACAGATTTTAGTCAGAAAATATCATAGAGAGAATGTGATTATTTAATAAAATTGCTTACAGTATTAGTTTTAATACGTATTTATTAATAGTCATGACCAAAATTCTATAAAGGACGTCCTTTATTGGTATAATACCAAAATAAATATAGAATATTCACAAAATGATTAAAAAGCACCATTCAAATGTTTAACTAATAATAGACAGATGTTTTAAAACAACGATATACTGCGTAGTTTTTTAATGTTTTGCTATTATTGAAAAGAAAAAGTGAGTAAATGCTGCACGAGGAAGACCTACACAATGTACTAGTTATCAATTGGTGATAGTCAGGATGTACTATATGTATTTTTTTACTCAAAAGCTGCATGTGACTTTATATTTCAAATATCTACAGAATGCGTGATAAATATTTTTTAGGAGAATTCTGGCTGTTTAAAATAAATTTTAATGATACCGAAGAATAAGAGCACGTTAATATACTAAAGAAGGAGGAGTTGAGTCTACAAACTTACACATCTGCTTAAATCTGATTGAAAAATGGTCTTGCCCGATAAAAAAATGTCAAGAGTCACATTAGATTACTTACGCAGTACACCACAAAAATGTCAAAATAATATTTTGCAATCATAATTTTGTTGTACTAATTTTGTTATAATACTAATTGCTACTATAACAAACAGTAGTGTTCAGATGTTTTGATGTATTATGCTTTGAAACTACACATTTGAACAAGTAACTAGGTGAATTGTAATTTACGGTTTCAAACAAGAATAATGATTTAAAATTTATGAGGTTCCAAATAATGTAATGAAAACTAAAGTTTTAGTACAAAATTTCATATTATTTTACGTAGTTTCAGTGCAAAATTTAAAAAAATTGCTATCAGTGCAAATTTTTTGTGTGTACTACTCTTCATTTCAATAATAATTTTATTTCCATTAGTCAAAAAAAATATAGTGTTTTACGAAAAGAAAATAAATAAAACGGTTTTGTGATAGTTGCTAAGAAGGCTTCATAGGTAACTTTCAAATATATATTTATGCGCAATTGATTGACTAGTATTCTGAATATGCATCTGTAAAATAACTTACGTCTATGTGTTGACCAATGAAAGAAAATACGTGATAGATAAAAAGGAAATCACTAAAAGAAAGAAAAAATTACCGCTAGGGATGTAACGCTAAGAAGCTGTGACAATTGAAATTTATTTGCCTAGTATTCTGTATGAAGGCAATTATTTGGAAAAATGAAAAACCCGTATTTGTTTAAAACTGGAACCACCAATGATACATTGCAGAAAGTAGTAAAAGGTGAATGAAAGTCAAATGAAGTAAATATGCCTGTTTACAATGGTCAACTGGTTTTACCCATTAATGTATGTCTTAATATTCATTGTGAAGGATGAAAATATCAAATATTCTTATTTTACTTTATTTATTTAAGTATATAAGATTGTCTTTAGTATAAATAGCATTTACAACTCACTGTATGTAATCATGTTAATTGAAAATACCTATATGCAAAAACTGCTTACATCGTTCGTTATGGGAGTTATTGCCCAGAAAACACGTACGCGTGATATATTTATTTCGTAACTGACAAAAACCTTATAAGTCAAAAATCATAACGCATCAAATTTTTTTAAGTAGGTTAAGAGATTATTCCGTTATTTATAATAAAAAATACATTTTATTTTAGACTCTAAAGTAGTCTAAAACGCAAGATAAAAATCTATGCGTGGTATATTCGGAAAGATAGCGTGGAATATTTGGAAGTTATCCGACGTTTTTAGTATAATTAGCTGTTTGAAATATTTCATACGGGCGAATTTTCCATATCTGGAACGTTATATATCAGGAGACGCTAACTATTACCAAACCTAATGTCAGCTTTCACAGTTTAATATTAAGTCGCTATGGTAATGACTAACAAACGGGGAGATACATTAAGCTTTCCAACCACATTCTGTTTTGTCAAACCTCTGAAAAAGCGACTAATAAAAGTGAAACCAAAGGTAATTCTGTCAATATATTTGAAAAAGCAATTATAATTATAATTGCTATATATATTCAAAAAATATTTGACACTGTTCCAAAAGCAACATATATAATTCCAGTGTGAGTGTCAGCGAACGTTTATTGCAAAAGAGACCGTCTAGATTACTTTGCAAACTGGACAATTTCTTTACCAATAAACCTTTGCTTAATCCGTTTAAAGCTTTATACTCCCACAAAATTTCGATGAAAAACCTTTTAACGAGATGAGGATTCACAGGTTAGTTAAAATGATTTAAACACGATGTATATAACGTATGTTTAAAAAGTATGTACATAAACCGAGTGTTTTAAAAATTAGATTTTACGGTTAAAAATAAATAGTGTGATTAAATACTCATCTAAGGGAATTACCAAACAATTCATATTGGACTGGCATCTAATATAATGGACAGGTGAAATACCGCGAACTGTAGATATGAAAATTATTTATGTCCTTGAATAAAGATTGAAATTGTATAAGAGACGTTTCAAACAATTGTTTTGTTTATTTTAATTTCAATATTTATTTAATTATTAGATATTTTTTTCAATAGCCTAAAAGAAACAAATATTTTTTTTTCTAAAAAAAAACTAAACCACGATCGATATGTAAGTATTTTAAATTTCATTTCATGAAGTCAAAAATAAGATATGTATATTTTTCTTCCTCGTTTTCTGACTCCCCCACCCCACAATATAGATTGTATGTTCCTGAATCTAACCCAAAATTATTTAGCTTAGCTTGAAATACGTAAGAATTTCCCAAGTGGCTTTTACCGGATAAAAGTATCTTATATTTTAGCTTAAAATTTAAGCAAACTACTAACGTTTTAAAGTCGCTTGCTTGGCTTTACTGGTTCAGTGCTAAGAATAAAATTAAAATTTCCTCAAGAAAGGATTTGTTAAATCAAAGTACTTTATATTTTAATCTGTGTCTCAAGGATTATCTCAACGAACGTATCATTCAAATCTAGTCGAATAGTTTTACGCGATGTTAAACAAATGGATAAAAAAAACAGACGAGCAAAATGTTCCTCGGGAAATATTTGGAAGGAAAATGGAAAGCTCAAATATAAATTTGAATCAACTGGTTCACTAACTATATCAAAAAATTTCAATCCAAACCGGTCCATAAATTTTTTACGATTCTCGAACAAAGGAACAGATTAAAATCCCAAAAATTGTTCAGAAATCGCTAAAAGACATATTCCAATACTTTAACAAAAGTATTTTTCAGGCATAAATATACCTATGTTATAGTTGAGTAATACCACACCTACGTTTATATAATGTCCGTCTATCATTGTCTTATATTCTCTAATTATAATCTTGGTTCCTTAAAATTTTGCAAACCGATGATTAAGATGTTATGTGATTCAGATTTATATCCGAAATGGGGTAAATTTTTTTTTCACGCACCTTATCGAGTCGGATATTATTGGCTGAATGTTTTAAAATGAAATTAAAATTCTATTTACCATTTTTCATTTTAAGCCTCATTTTTAAGATATTAAATTTCAAAACGTCAAAAAAAATATAAACACGTCCTCCAATTCTCTCAATTTATTCAGCCATTAATTTGAAAAACATGTGAAAATTCATATGCTAATATTTGGATAAAGCTTTCCACCGAAATTATTTCCGTTAACTTATTTCCAAACTTTCAAGAGATATGGACCACTAGGTTTGCTATCTTTTGTGTTTTTTGACACGCGCATAACAGGTTCTTTAATTAAATGCAATAATTCAATAACTTTTATGTGCTTACTTTGTTACCAGGGTTTCTTTTGTGAATGGCATGGCGCATTGAGGTAGAGATTTTACCTATACTCATTGAACGAGTATGTAATTTAAACAAAATTTGTTTTCCTAACTGCAAAATAAATGTTTTCTTTGCTTATTTTCACACCAAATAGAAATTTTGTAGTATTCACGTAAAATAATCACCCGAGTCGTAACTGGAATCGTTCTACTCGATAGAAATGTTGCCCGATAAATCAGAGTTTTCAATCAATTATTTCGATAAGGAAACTATTACAATACAAAAAATATTTGTTTAGGCTCTTAGCCAGATAGATTCAGCAGTTAGATATTTTATCCTTATAGATAAAAGTAATTAAAATAAAAGGAATAGAATAAAAGTTGGATAGATATCTAGAGTAGTTACCTACTTTTATAGGAATAATTAATCTTTTATCTCATGTAAGTAATAACCATTAAGTATAAGTAATAACCATATAAGCCCTGTGTATATTCAACAAAACAGGTTTAACTTGACAAGAGTTTATACCATAATTTCTTATATTTTTCACTATAACCTTTAGGAAAAATTTAATACTGGTGAATATTTTAATAAACCCAAGCCTGATTATATTCATTTCAGAGAGGATATTAAAAAAAAATTATCACCGTAATTGTCAAAAGTAATGTATATCTATGCAGCGCATGGTACAAGCAAACAAAATAGTCGTAGATACGAACTACTTGAGATATTGGGATGTCAAATACACAAACATTTTACACAACTGGGTGTCCGAGATCCTTGTGCTTGATAAGTACCTAACAATTTAAGCGGAGGCCAAAAATGCCATTCTCTATAGAAGTGTCACTAAATAACACAAAATTTGACGAGGGGCAGTATAAGACTGTATTTGACATCATATTAGATATCGCATTTCAGGTATAGAAAACGGCTTTATTGTTACGAACCTGAAAGTGGATATTTTTGTTGCCCCAAGAAAGTAGAAAAGGGAAACAAATATGTAATTTTCCAATATTTTCTACCCTTGAAAATGATTTTATACTCTACTACTTCTTGATAAGGAATTAGTGGCTAGAGACTACATATATTTTAAAAACAATCGGGTAACAATACCCGCACGGTAGAACCATCCTTCTTCACAAATATGCTTCAACCCATTTTACTGCATAAAATATTTTTTTGATGTGTCTCCAATATGATTTATAATTCTCTACCTTATCTTCGGTCTTGTACACTGTTACTTACAATGATCTGAAACTAGGAATAAGCTTGTATATATGCATTTCATAGTCAAAAATGAGGAATAAGATACTTTCCAAGCTACCGATGAAGACCGGAAAAGATCATTAAAGAAAAATGGATGCAATACTTTATTCGATGGGGCAGAATGTTAGAAAAGTTTATTAATTGTAGTGGGAATAACTTCAAAATTAATCTAACCACTTTCTGTTACTGAAAATTTATATACTTTCAATATATTCATCACATAACATTACCCTGATAAAGTGATGTCAAAATATAAACACATATTTATTAATACAGAGATGAATTGTAAATAAATCATTGAAAATGAAAAATATATTTATCTTTTAAACACTCGATGTTTTGTGTCAATTTTGTTAATAGAATACTCGGTAAAAACTATATTTCCTAAATGTTTATAATTACAAAAAATATTAGAATAAGTATGGTCACCCATTCCAAGATGATAATAAACCGTTATGTTCACCTTATTAATCAAAATAAGTGAAAAAATATATGATCCTACTTCGCAGCGACCACATAAGGAAATTTTAATGGAAAATGCATTGAAATGTACATATTAACTGTTGACAAAAAATATTTTTTTAATCAATCTACCATAAAATACACCCTTTAATTTGTACAAAAGAAATTACCTTGAATAGAAATTATGTCCATTTTATTAAATGAGTATTTATTAGAGTATATACTATAATAGATAAGGGAATATATTAAAGAGTATATCGTCGTCTTAATTTGTCAACCTGCTAAGTCTGTTTAAAGTTTACAGGACACAAAAAAACAGGATGATATTTTTATTAGTCTAGCTTTCAAAACATATTCATACAAATTCATTCAGTTATTCAATTTATATTTCTTATTTTTTTATTACAATTTGGTAAAATATAAAGTTACAATAAATCTTTTTATTTTTATCCATTTTAGTCTACTCATGCGGTAAATAGTGGTAATAATTATGATAGTCAGACGGAAGGGTCTTTTTTATTTGTTGTAAGTCCTCAAATTTCCGTGTAGTTATTTTCCGTCAGTTTTGGTGCAATTACCTTAAATTAGTAATCTTACAAGAATTCCGTTTGAAAGATGTCCTTTATGTAAAAGGTCGCCATTTATCCTTAATGCAAGTTTTAAAAACATTTGAACCATTGCTTTTGTACCCTATTGTATGAATGTCAGGCACCTTAGGAAACCCTTTGGTTCTCCCTGGACG
This sequence comes from Druceiella hillmani, assembly GCA_039881145.1. Classification (NCBI taxonomy): domain Eukaryota; kingdom Metazoa; phylum Arthropoda; class Insecta; order Lepidoptera; family Hepialidae; genus Druceiella; species Druceiella hillmani. Next base: position 1,638,211 of record JAYKKI010000002.1, read on the forward strand.
TATATTTCTATAAAAATGAATTTTATCAAAATTTTTAAAGAAGGTGTAGAAATATTTTACAGCGTAAGGTGCCTGGAATGTTTTGGCGATAGTTATATATTTGAGTGTTACATTTATGATTTTATTCTTCACATGACGTTTTTGTGGCTGGACAGTCGGAGTAGTTGTTATCCATTCGTTAATTAGGGTTCTTTTTTAACCCCAAGTAAGATTCCTGAATCGATTAAAAATATCTTTTCTTACACCTTCATCTACAGAACCACATTTTAAATACTGTATTTTTCAATCTTACAGGAACATCTTGAATTAATGGAACGTCCTTCTTTAGGTTTATTATAATTCCAATAGTCTTGTTTTTTCTCTCCTCCAAAAATGTTTTCCCTTTTTCGTTTATTATTTTCACTAAGCCATTCTTTTTTATCAACTTTAAAACGTTTTTTTCGTTACTTATTCCTATTTATTTTAATAATTGAGTCTGAGTTTGAATCAGAATAAGGCACAAGTTTATTTTCAGTGTCACTATCATCTGATATCGATATTGGGTACAACCTGATATATATTTTGCATAGGTCTGTCTGAAACTGAAATGCTTTGTGTTGTATCTAAATTACTGGGAATACCTTGATGTGAATAAATTTAATATTTTGTTCAGAAGATATAATATTATACGTTGGAATTTTATTCGTATCGGAGCAATTTATGTCGTCTGAGGTCAAAATATTTATTGCTTGTGATTCTATTTCAATTCGTGATGGTACAATAATCAAAATCCCGTTTGTAACAAAATGGAAGTGATCTAAAGGTATGTTATTAAGTGTGGTGTTGGGATAACATTGAATATCAGAAAAAAATATCTATTTTTTTTGTAATTAAAGTACTTGACCGATCAGTCTGTGGTGTTATATCGACACCATCAACAATCTCTTAGTAAATATTATTTACATCCGAAGGATCTATTACATTTTCCCCTAATTTTTTGTTACGATCATAATCTGACTTTGGAACAACATTCTCAGATGTATCTAGTAAGACAAGGCTCAGTAGCCAAAGCTAACATTTTTTTCCTCGGGACATCCTAAAAATAAAGACATTTTTTATAAAATAATTATAATATTATTATTCAGGTGGCCTATTACCAAGAATCTTTGCTAATAGCCCACCTGAATATGTTGTAATACAACGAAACCTAGGTCGTGGTAAAGAACTTACAGCAAGTAGAAATAATACTACATCACGTAGTTTCATTTAATTGTGAAGAAGATTTATGTTGATACAAAGTTGGGGTATCAATAAAGCTATAAAATTTATACTGTGCAACGTGACTTTGTTAAAAAAAGGTAGCACGGAGATACAACGTATTAGGTAATTGATGTGCCTCTTATAAGGAAAAGCTAGATTTAACAACGAATTTATTATTCCAGATCTAACATTGTAAACGATATTTGTTCTAAAATATAAATGTAAATACAAAATAATCTACAACAAAATTTATCTCTCGACGTCGAATTAATTAATATCCATAAGCTAAACATCCGTAAGCTATCACAGACGAGAACAGTTAAAACATTTTAACAATATTTAAATTTTACCAAATTAAGCAATTTTTTTTAGATCATTTGCAAGAAAACTCAAACAGGATCGATTTATATCCCGATGATCATTTTTGTATACCGAAGAATGAGCTGTAAAGATAAACTGAACTGGCAAAACAGTGCGATGGGACATACGACACTATTTTTCTTCCATTACTTAGAAATCTCTTCGGTTTCGCAAGGTACTTTATATTAGCACATACCAATTGTTTAAAATATCTTGTTTTTTGTTTGCAAATACTAATTTCTTTTCATAAAGTCAAAATCTGCACAACGATGTCCCCAACTCTAGGTTGAGCAAAACGATATTTGATTAGCTAAGCGCATTATCACTGCACAGATTAAACTTCAAAATACTCGAAAGAATTGTTATCTTCCATAACAGGTACAAAATAAAAAAAATGGGATATCAGGTGGTGTTATAGAAAGATTACAAACTGTTAGATAATATGACATCTACTAAGCGACCTGAAAGGTTTTTTTTTCAGATGAGTTGTACACTTGTTTTCATATAACAATCTAAATTGAAGTTCGGGTAGAAACGCAAAAATGTATGGAATATGCTTGATGCTATATACCTAAACATGACCCGTAAAGTCATCAAAAATATATAAACACTTTTGATATAGATTTGTTTTTATCATAAACAGAAAAATAGTTTCATACATATTTCAGCGTAAATAGATTTTTTGCAAAAAACGAGTATATTAATGATTTGTTCCCATTCGATTTTTTTCTTAGAAAAAATGTCGGCTGCTAAATAAACCACACGAAAAAAATTTTAATATTTTTAATTTTATCTACCAATTTATTATTGTTTTTAATTAATTCGCTTTTGATTTTTGTGAAGTTTTTGCTCCAGGGTACATAATTGTTTATCTAATTGTTTCTTCCATTCAAAGCTTGTCGAATAGAGTTTTATTACTGAATGCGAATTAATATGTTTTCTTAAGTATGTAGAAATATTGCTTTTAAACTAAACTGCTTACTAAAGAAAAATGTACATATCCGAAAACAGCGGTAAAAGAAGTACTGTAGGATGTAAAATTATGATCAAATATTATGTGGTAAACGATTGATTTTTATATGACATAATTGTGGGTCGTATAAACAAGAATAAAAAAAACAATATAAATTTCATTTTATTAACTTTATTTACATACGTTATATTAATTTAGTCGTGTGAAACTCCTTATCAATTATGGTATCAGGGTAATGCATGCACTGCATAAATGCATGCACTGTTTAGAAGTCGTCATTTAACTGTTACATTTAATTAAGAGTAAGATTGTAATGTTTAATAAGATGTTATTTTACTATATAAAATACACTATCTGAAAAAAACGTAATTCTATAAGGTACGTATTTTGGTACGATATCAGTAATTTCTTAAGTGAATACCCGCCGCTCCTGTAAGTAGAGTTTTTGGTATTTAATTATTGTCCTCGTGACATATCTGTTAGAAAGAGCTTTTAAGCCAAAAAGAAAGCTTTTAGCCCAAAGAAATAATCTACTTACGCGGACCTTCAATAAAATAAGTATGATTTTTATGTTCTATTTGTTTGTAATTCCAACAGGAGACGAACTTGACGGTAAGTTAAGTATCGATCGCCGACCTATATCAGATATGTGTCATCAGCACGAAGAAATATAAGACGCTCTTAAAAGCTAATCTGCTGTCGTTACAAGAAATGACTTGAGAAGATTGGGAATTTCCGATGTAAATTTAGATAAATGTTATATTATATATATAATATTTGTAGGTCTGCTTAAAACGAAATCAATTCTTCAGAAAGTTTTATGGAGAATAGGGATATAGAAACAAAAACAATATTTAGAATACAGAGTTAAAATAAATGTAACATTATTTTTATTAATATTATTTAATCATAATTAAATGGAACTGTACTGTGAACGTGATGTAGTGTTATTTCTTCTCTTTTAAAGTTCTTTACCACGACCTAGGTTTCGTTGTATTACAACATCTTCAGGTGGGCCATTAGCAAAGAATTCTAAAAATATATATATATATATATATATATATATATATATATTTATATATGTATATATATATATATATATATATATACATATATATATATATATATATATATATATATATATGAGGGAAAGAAGCTTTTAAATATAAAAAAATTAAAGGCACATCTCTTTATGTGAATCTGCTAAAATTATATACATATATATGTAATTACTTAATTCCATGACATATTTCTTCCCTTTCAAATTATATACTTTTAATAATATGGGTATCGAGGATAAAAATATGGGAAATGTTTTTCTTTAATTTAATATTCTTTAATTATATAGGTTAATTCTTGTATGCAATGCTTTGAAATCAGTACTACTATTATATTTAAGGAAATTTATTAGCACAGAATGGCACGCTCACGAATACTGAGAGCTACTTTGTGGTCGGTATAAATATGAAAAATTAATTTTCTTATCGAAAGAAATTAAAAATCAAAATAATAACAAGTACAGCTTTAATATATTTATTTCGTTATTGACACGCAACAAAAATAATTATTTTGTACATTTAATGACCTAAAAGAAATATTTAAATCAAAATATTAAAATATATGTTTAAGGTACAAATAATTATATTGTCTTTGATATTATCCTAAAATTTCAATTACCTTAAATAAAATACAATAACTAAAAGAATAGAGAAATATTTTCATCTCGAATTTTAACGGCGGTTCCGATTATCAGTAACAAATCAAAATAAATGGTCGTTTGGTCATAGGCCCTCGCCTGTACATCATTGTTTCAAGGGTGTTAGTAAGGATTATTTTATTCTTTACAGTTTCTTGCCCAGTTTTTTATATATGTTTTTAATCAACTGTGCAAAGTGAAAACGAAAATAACGTTTTTATCCATGATATTCTACAATATGAAATCTGGATATTTCTTTGAACTGAAGAGCTTCACAGATTTTTACGTTCAAGGTGGTGTTACGTACATCGTTTTAATAGTATTACTAAGCATATATGGCATTTCGTGGTAAGTAATATTAAGGACATAGCACATTTCTTAAAACATATTTTATTTTTCACTATACCTATTTGAAATCAGCACCGCAAAATATGAAAATTATAAAAAACGCAATAGATAAATGAGATCGTGCTTTCATAAGCGCGCACCTATATGGCAGCATAGTTTTAATGTCAACCCTGAACGGCTAAACAGATTTTCGTACACAAGGTATCAATAGATACGTCTTTACTTTACGAGTATTAATAGGTATATGATATTTCATGTAATTTAATTCTAGGGACATGGCGAGCCGAAAGTTTGGTTCACAGCACAGGCACATAGTGACAGAGTTTACGTATAGTGGGAATATGGTGGTAAAATAAAATCAATATTCTACATCTGATAAAGTTGTAAAATATAATCTCATATTAAGTATTGAATGGAAATGTATTTTATTTTAGAATTAAAAAAAAATGCTGGTAATATAAGTACATACGCCGTTACGAATCAATTAGGAAATTCAGATTCGTTTCAATTTCGGCATCAAAAAGAGTTTATTAATTCATATTGTATACAATTTTTTGGTGCTTGTAAATGCATCATAATAAGAAAACCTTTTCGGTTAAAGTGATTAGAAAAGATATTACTAAAAACCAAAACCTTGACTGAAAAAGTTATTTTATTCTTTGCTATGCCTTTCTGAAAATAGCGATAATAGTATAACGAAGTACAACAATTATAATAAAAAAACGAACTACGACGACTACAAAAAATAAAACATTTTAACATGGGGAGGAATAATTAAATATAAACATACAAAAGAGTGACTGTATAATGAGGCACTAAGGCCACGCTTTTATGGCAGTTCAACTTTATATAGTTTGAGCGCGTAGTATGTCTAATACGTTGAAATCGATGGACGTGCTTTTTATGTGGCTTGTGGCCACGAGGAGAAGAAAAACATGCGTTTAGACCGTACATAAATTACTGCACCTTTTAGACAACGAACAAATGTGTATTGATAATGTCGAAGGCTTGTTGTATTTTTGTATAATCCACAAAAACAGAAATATTCGAAATTATTAATGCACATTTATTCTTGTCTATATTCCACTCTGCAGCCAACACTACGTATCGCAGACAAATGACATTTATGTGTTGTAGTAGCCTCAACCCTCCCATCGTGCACTATAGTGATTTCGCGTTGATAATTATAAGGTTGTGGAACATACGGGGTATTGAAATAGTCGACCTCGAAAATGTGTAACTTCCAATATGAATGTACCATTTTTTTCTGGAAAATTCTCGAAACTTGAAGAAATTTCTACAATGTTCTGGAACATTGTCGTATTCTCAGATTCTCAATTTCTTTTAATATTAATAATCCATTACAGTTTTTTTATTAATTCCTAATCAACCAATATTTTTAAAAATAATTTCATTTATTAGAAATAATTTTATTTATAAAAGAAGTTTTATTTACCAACTGTATTCTGAATAACTTGTTTTCATTTAAAATACGTGCAAATAATTTTCTATAGTTGGTTTTTATTAAATTATAATGAGAATAAAATATTTTAATTATAACGTTCGAGAATATTCTAATTTATTCAGAATAGTCTGTAATGAACTGGGCCAGAAGGCTCGAAAATATTTTCGAATTTTTTGTATAATCTCAAAAGTTTTCCCCACTACTCATACATCTTTCTCGAATGTTCCAATATATTTTCGAACCTTCTAGTCTAGTTCATTCTAGACTATTCTGAATTAATAGGAATATTCTCGAAAGTTTTAATTCAAATGTTTCATTTATATATAATTACATATATATATATATATATATATATATATATACATATATATATATATATATATATATATATATATATATTTTATATAGCTCCTTTCAACTTGTCACAACTAATGTATTAAAAATGTAAATAAATTTCTTTACTTCATATTTACTTAGCTATTCAATCAATTTTCATAAATTTTGGCTTAAAATTACATGTCTCACAAGAATATTTATAAAATAATTTTTAAATAATGCTAATTTCACGCGAGGGTAGCCGCGGAGTACAGCTAGTCTCTATTAAATGCAATTGACAATAATCTGGAAAACTGTACATAGTACGATATTTTCCCAAATAAATTCTGAGATTTATTCCTTCAATTTTTTATTCTTTTTCCAGACGTAAAAAGTTGATTTTCATATGATTTAAAGCACTGGTTAGAGCTTTAAATTATGTAGAAGGACATAAGGCGACGTGATAAACTTTCTTCGATAATATTTTATATCTCTAATTAATTCTTAATAATGACTAATTAAATCACCACAACGGCGTTGCTAAGTATATATAAGCTGACGTCTTTTCAACACAAATATTGATAAATTTTCTCATTCAATAATTTAATTTGTAATTAAGGAGGATTACCGCATATTTGAAGAACAATAAAAATGATAATTGTTAGGAAATTTTTTTGTCAGAGCAGTATTTTCACACTTTATTCGTATCATAAATATTAGTGCAATGTAAAATGAAATGATCTGAAAAGAAATTCACAAATTAAATAGGTTTATCATCAATTCATTTCATTTTCACAAAAAAATACTATAATCGCCTCAACTTTAAAGTAATTTTATAATAAGCTATTCAAGTCACGAAGTTATATTATCGTAAGTTTGAGAAAGAAGGCTTTTGATACTTAATAGGTAGTTATCAAACCGGAAATATTACGATTAGATCTAGTGGAAAAAACAATTTCGAGTAACATCTAGTGTAAACAATGATATTTCGAGGATCTACTCCCACCTATTATAAAGTACAATCCACATTGATGTGACAATAATGAGTGATAAAAAAATTAGACGCACATATAATTACAAGGCAGGTAGAACAACAAAAGTTTAGATTTCATTAGTTACCCGGCATCGCCTCAAAATAATTCATTTAGTCTTAGCAGGGTATATTAGGGAAATAGATGAAACAGTATTAATATATTCAAATCCGAAAATGTATTCAACGCTCTCATCAATCTTCACTTTATGTAGATATATGTAAACCGTAATATGATTAATTTACCTCGAGCCGCACATCGTTCAGCCTCTATGCATTTTCACTAATCGCTGAACAGCGAGATGTGCTTTTACCCTGAATAATATCTATTGCTTAATAATTTTTTTGGCAAATCTTCATCTCAATATTTATTTCATGCCCAGTCTGAAAGAACTCTGAAAGAACACTTACTTTTTATTCACAACCAAATTAAACTACGTAATGTAATATTATTTCTTCTTTCTTCAAATTTTTAACCACGACCCAGATTTTTTTGTATGACAACATCTTCAAGTGGGCAATTTGTAAAGAATAACTCGTGGAAGCTTCGAACATCATTTAAATATACAAGCAATTGTGGAAATGGGGTTTTAACGGGTTTTATCACTACTTATATTAGTGGTAGGGGGCATGGTCACTTTTATTATATTTTTTAAATTTATACAATGTACAAGTATTTTAGTGAGGGTAATAAATTATATGGATGGCATTCTTAGTAATATAATTATACAATAGTATGGACATCTAATGGTTGGAACAAGGTTTTATAACTTATTATACATGTCTCCCATTTTTTACTTTCTTTTCTGATGTGTCTCCTTAGACTGAGTTGAAACTATTTGAAGTTCAGTGCGGTGTCAATATTGTTTAACTGTATTATGTCTAGAGGATATTATGTATAGGTGATGATATTGTATTGAGTTGTTCATTTAATATTAACAGTAGTTTGTTTCTAATGTTCCTAGGATGTTGAGTTTAATGCCTTTTGGTGATAGTTATTTTAAATAAGATATTATATGAAATGAGATTTGCCTGGTTTGGTATTTCGCCAGCTAGCAATGCGTTCCTTGTATCTAGTTGTAAAATCCCTTCCTGTTTGACCTATATATACGCTATTGTAGTAGTTGAATTTAAGTTTATAGATACAATAACTGTAATGGTGTATATATAGGTCAAACAATAAAAATTTAGGAAGTTCTATCAATTTGATCTTTACAACAATTGTCCCTATTTGTCTGCTTGTATGAGTTAACTTCAAATGAAGGGTTGAGAAGTCGGAAGTTAAATACTATAGTCATATTGCATGGAAAAACACTTCTTTTAAAATATTCAGCTCACAAATATATCGCATTTCAATTAGTTTAGCGCATTTGCTTGGTAAATAGAATTGAAAAACCTCCAAAATTGGAATTCATAAATTTGTTTTATACACTTATATATAATCTCGAAATTTCAAATATAAACAATTTTAAAATAACCATGAATACTATATTCACTATAACAGGCACACTAATAGCTGCAATTTTGAACATCAAGGCTCTCAGGAATTGAGGAATTGAAGACGAAGGGATGGCTCTTATACCTTGCTCATGCACAGCGTTAGGGAAAACCTCATAAACATTGTTTCATTAAAAGAAGCTTTGGTTCAATTAGAAGGTTGAAATCTACCAAAATTACCAGCTTTACGTCCTGTTATCGCCTATGGCCAGCAAACACATTGCAACCTTAACCTGATTATAGAGAAATTACCAGAAAATTGAATCAAGGATGAAATAGAAAAATCCTAAAGTACACATTCGTTGATCGTAGAGACATTGATACCATCACGTCACTAAGTGTTTATTCAGAAGAGCGAGCGTTATTTTTGCTAACATATGCTGGGCGCTTGATATTAAGATCAAAGTTCCATGGAAACGTTATAATTTATGAAATCTAATCATCAGTTTAATCACGCCTGGTAACTTTTCTGGTCGTATAGAAAACAATGTGTATATTTGATAGTTTAGTTTCTCTTTCATGCTTTTAAAAGGCCAAATTGATTTCAGGGAAATGTTTTGCACATAGATAATTTACATTTTATATTAAAAGATGGGATACATACAAATACTCTTTTCAATTATATGAGCAAAGCAGTAAAAATAAATTAGACTAATATACAAACACTGAATGCGCTGTTATTAATTTAATTTTAAAAATTAATGATACATGTTATTTATTTTTCGGTAAACTACTGTTCGTTCTGTTTCTTTGACAACTTACGTATGGTATTTTTGTTTCTTTCTCAACTGGTGGACGATAAATTGAATCAAAGGTCAAATGTCGTTCTCTTTATGTTCTGTGACTTTCGGTCTACGTAGGCGATATTTAAATATGAAGTAGATTTTTTACTTTTATATTGTATTCTAGTTATAAGTGTATTTTTGTTCCATTACTTATTAATATCATAATTTATTCTCTTAATTTCTATTTCTCTGTATATTATTTCTGAATTCCCCAGCATTCAACATTCAAAATTGAAATGATTATCATTTAAACGTCCTAATTCCGCTCTTTTATTATTCTGATTTTGTCGCCTACTTTAATAATCCTAAGAGGCATGCGCATCTCATCACCAAGACATAGCCTAAACTTTCATTATCATATAATCTAGAAAGATTAGATGATAATGAATCGTCATCGAACAACCTGATTTTAGTTTATTTTGTTATTATGACCTAAGTAGGTACGCAGAAAGGGTAGTTATCTATCTTTGTGACAACTTGTTTCATAAATCATCTGCTGATCGGTCATGTATCTTAAATGTATTTTTGTTGAAATCTTCTTTTTTTCATGTAAACTGTTAATAGTAGTTTTATAATATTCACCGGTAATTAAGTATTTTCGTGAATTTTAAAAAATTATCCAAAATTTTCCTCTTTCTTCTCCGAAATATTTATTATCAGGAGATTTTAATACTTGCTTGAAAAATGTGGCCCAAGAGCTAATCAGTTTTTTAATATATTAATGTCTGCACACCTATTTACTCTTCCTTCTTTTTTTCATATTTCTCACTGAATCCTGTCGTTTTTTAATTCGACATAGTCATTATGTCTAATTCTATACTTTATTATAAATATGATCACACTGATCTTATTTTAATGTTCCTCGCAATTAGAAATCCGAGTTTTTTGTAAAAAAAAATTAATCGCTGCAGTTTTTGCAGAATGGGCAGGCTATCATAAATTAATAATGAGGTAAAATTTTCTCCAAAGTACACTCTCAAAACTTTTTTCCCCTTTAAATCAAGGTACATGTTAGTGGAAATCCACTTCTACCTACCCTTCATTAAAGAGACCTGCATTATTCTAATCTAAATAAATAATTACTAAATAAATTGGAATGATTTCAAAACCTGAGTATTTGGTATCTTTAAACATATGAACATATTGATATCAGAAGTACTACGAGAGCCAAAAATTATTAAATTTTTTATAGTCCAATAGTCCAATGGTGTATAGGGCAAAGTTTCTTAGATTTTTTTCTTGTTTCATATGTCATAAATGCAAAATTTAAGAAAACTTAGTGGTTTGGAAAATTAGGTGTCCCTTAACTTTAAAATAATGGTTTAGTTTTGCCGTCAGCTATTCAGATTTTAAGTGTAAACGGTCAGAAATTATGTAATCCGCAGGTAGGAATGAGGAATAGAAGTATTTTTTTTTTATTGTACAAAACCTAGGTCGTGGTAAAGAACTTAAAAAAAATAGAAATAATACTACATCACGTAGTTTTATTTAATTATGATTAAATAATACTAATAAAAACAATATTATATTTATGTTAACTCTGTATTCTAAATATTGTTTTCATTTCTATATCGCTATTCTCTATAAAACTTTGTGAAGAATTCATTTCGTTTTTAGCATACCTACAAATAAAAAATTTATACCATTATTATTAGAATAAAAGTTTTGTGAAAGTTATTTTCTCCAAGGGCAAATCTAATAAGATATCAGTCAATATTTTTATGTAAAGGACATTATTTTTGCAGACTCATATTTTTTAATGTAAAGGTCATTTACCGTTTTTTTTTCATTTTAATATATAAGCTTTAATTTTTCTCGACTGTGACTATTTATATTATTATATTGACACTAACAACCATATTTCGATACGACTAAGTAAAATCTTTAATTTAACAAACGATACCAACATAAACCTGTTAATGTACTCCCATCAATATAGACAAGGCTCTTAATTTGAAGCGGATTGTAATAAAATTGTTAGTAGCAAAACTTACTCTCAATAATTCTCTTCAATTTCATCATATTTTTCCTTACGGGCAAGTAGGATACATAATTTATGACCATCTTTTTCACATTATTATATAAATTAATTTTAATTAACCTCCACAAAAACTTAAACAAGGTAAAATTAGAAACCTGTCTTAATCGTAATAATAAACATTTACCTACTCGCGCGCTCATCGCTTCTAACACTTCTGTCTCTACCCGCGATTCCGTCATTATTGTCGCGCTGTCGGAAGATTTCAACAGAGATAGCAAATTTTTATTGTGAACAATTACCTTAGTATAGAATTAAAATAAAAGTCCTTTTAATTCTATTCTTATTTATTAATGTAAAACTAGATTAACACAAGAGACACATTGATAAAAATATGTGATATGATTATTAGCGTAAGAAGCACATATTTCTAGAAAAACTTTAATTGAAAATTAAAGTAAGGTATGTTATCAAAATTGTATGAACTTAGTTTAATGTGAGGTTCAAATTAATTTACTAAAGCAACTTACTTTATCTCTCTTAGAAACAAAATGTTAGGCCTTACTAAATCAAATTGTTTGCAAAAAATCATTCTAAGCTGTTCGAAAATATGTACTGTAAGCGAATTATTTATTGATATAGTAATTTAAAGTAGATCAGTCGATAGAGTGAACAATTATTTTCTAAATCCAATGATATTTATTTTGGTCAAAATGTTATTTATGTTAAATGATATTTCAGTTATGGATGGATCTGAACATTGATCATGATTTAAATGGTTAGAAATTTGCAATTAACGCCACTTCTATCTTCTACATTTTTATTTCAATATCCCTAACAATCCCGTTACACATTCAGGCTAGATTCTATTACCTGACAGCTACGATTTTAAATTCCGTTCTAAGAACAAAAATGACTTCCTAGTTCCTCGGAATAGAACTGCATTTCGTGAAGAATCCTTTACCGTGAATCAACCCAACCTATGGAAAATCCTCTACCGTTCAGCAATATACTTTTGTTGTGGAATCAACGGCTATTTCCTATTTTCCACATAATTATTTAAATACTAAATGGCTATTTCCACATAATATTTCGTTAAATACTTAATTTTAAAATTGTAAAATATTTTACGAACCTTTAAAATGATGAAGTTACACATTTGCAGCTAGATGTAAAGTCTTTTGTCAACAAGATTCTTTATCACCTTTTGCATTCGACTCGCATTTAAAGATACAGAAAGGCAGCGAGAGGGATATTTCTCTTTTTAATGTTAGCCAAGTTCTTAAGGATATTGTAAGATTTGATTAAAAATATTTGTTCGATGAAACGTATTACAATATTTCATTTCATATACCAATCTCAATTTAAAAATGGGATAAATTTTGATCGTGGACGGAGCGGGACAAATGGATAAGAGCGGGGCTGCTTACAGCGTAACTGTTGCCGTCCACCTACTTACAGCGTAACTGTTGCCGTCCACCTACGGTAAATGTTACCAACCAGATTAGCGTAGAGTGAAAAAGACACTGTATGATCTCACTGTGAAGTGAACGCTAACCGCAAACTATGCGAGAGTAAAAAATCAATGCCATTTTGTTCGTTATTGTTGAGGTAGTGCATTTCAAATTGTCTGCCTCAAGATTAACAAACAAAATGGCATTAATTTATTACTCTCCAGTAGTATGCAGTTTGCCTCGTGCAAACCTTGTTTAAAATTGTTTATTTTATAATTCTATGGCACAATAAGTAGTTTCGTCCAAACTAATAAGTTGAAAACTTTCCAACGTTAATTATCGCTTTCCGTGAGCTGCATTAACCCATCGTTACCCAACGTTGCGCTAGCGCAACATTTCAAATCTGATTTTTGTTTGTTTTAAAATAAGTAATTAATTCTATGAAATGTAAGCCCCTCGAGAAGTAGAACTAAAAAATGGGTTCAAATTTTTTTCAATGTTTTTTTAAATACAGATACATAGCAGTTTTATTTTATAAAAACTGCTAATTGAATCATCTCAAGATCGACAGATTCATCCAATCATAAAAAATATAAATTGAAATAAAGCTATACTTTTTACACTGTATAAAGCTTAAGCAATATCTTATTTATGATATAAACCCTTTTGCTGGACAAAACTAGTTACACTTGTTGTTTATCTTAGACTTCCAGGAAATGTTGCGTATGCGCAACGTTGGGAGAAATAATAATCAGTTGTTATTGTTACACTGCTTGCCATTGAGGTTTGAAATTTCGGTATTCAAAGAGTACAAGAACTTTTGTTTTATTAGTTAGTCGGTTATAGAACGTGAAGCTAACAGTGTCGCATAGTAATTTTTAGAAAAAAATATTTTTAGTCCGTCAGTTAGATTACTAAAAAATATTGTAAGTATACGTATTTTTCTTTTGACCGGCAAACAAAAAGTGACGTCAAAAAACGATGTCAGTGTATACAAATCAGTAAATAGTAAGTTAAAACATTATATCCTGGCAACAAGTACTATCTTCTCAAGAAATTATGAGTATATTAGAAGAAGAAGAGGATTTAGAAGATGCCAATCAAATCGATGCCGTGTACATCCCCCCGACGGTTGACAATCTTACAGACGAGGAAAACCTAGATGATGATGCGCTAGGTGATTATGACAATACTGTGCCCACTGATATCGCTGGAATGTATGAAATCCACACCGATTTACCCACAGAGCCTGGAAATACGCAAGGTGAGTCCGATCCTTCAACTTCGAAAAAGTCAAGACTGCCGAAAAAGACACCAAAATGTGTTCCAGACTGGAAAAAAGAACATCCAACTTATACACATTTTCCTACAAGTGACGAAACAGCAATGACACAGAATATTGAAGAACGTGTATGTGGAAAAACACCTATTGAAGTATTTTCCCTATTTTTTAGTGATGAAGTTTGGGAACAGATTGTAGGTTTTTCAAAAAAATATGCTTGTGACCATAACCGTCATTTATTTACCCTCACGGTAGCAGAATTCAAAAGATTTTTTGGTATATTATTACTGACTGGATATCATTCATTGCCTGCTGCGAAATTGTACTGGTCAAAATATGAAGACAAAAATGTATTAATGCGTTACCTTCCAATATTCGCTTCGATAATATTAGTCATGTCATAGAAGAGCACGAAAGTAAACGTCGAAGAAGATGTCGACAGTGTAGAAGTACAACAATTTATATGTGTAAAAAATGTCAAGTACATCTTCATGCTGATTGTTTTAAAATATTTTACTCACGCTAATACTCTAGCGTTGTTAGACTTGCCTGTAAAATTGAAGTTCAGTAATAACAACGTTCCTTAGACGCAACATTTTGCGGAATGTAAAATAATTAATCAATATTTTTTTTTACTATAATTTGCTCTTTTTGGATGTATTTATAAAAGTAATAAACAATTAAATCAATAATGTCTTTATTTTTACCCTTGGGAATTAATGGGTTAATAAATAGATTTATTAAACATTTTTTGGAGACAATTTATACAAATCGTTACAATTTTGTTTCTAATATACGGTTTGGAATTTTTCTTCCATCTACGAAAGCTGAATTTTTGACTTTACTTTCTTAATTGCAGAATACGAAAAAAATAGCCGTAATGATATATTCATATCCATTTGTATACAGATGATTATTTTTAATATTTACATGGGGTGTTTCTAACATTTGTTGTTCTTGAGAAGTGCAGGAAAAAAAGAGAGTAGAGCAGGTAATAATTTAGACTTCACTCACAAATTATAAATTTTTTAGTGCGATTCACATTATACCTATATGGACGCCTGGATATTTAAATTTGCGCTTAAAAATGTTATTTTTTGGCAAAGTTTTTGTTCTTTCTTGCCCATTATTTTCTATAATTATATTATCTATTTTACAGCATAACATATAGACATATCATAATTCGGGAAGTATTCAGAAAATAGTAATTTACACAAATAATCATATGGAGAAAATCCATTTTATTCGACTGAAGGCCGTTTTATATTATAAATCGTGGATTCTATTCTAGCGGAACTGTTAGTCATAGTGCCGTAATTTTTTAATTTTTCGTAATTTAGTAACACGCACACTCTTCTCAATTTGCATTTAAATAATATTTGGCTTAACATCGTCATTTTTTTTTCAATTGAATGCTTTATGTTTTCATTATGTTATATTGACACGAAAGATGGTAATTTGCTTATTGTGTCATTAGTTGTTATAAGTATAAAAAATGTAAAAAAAATTCTCTTCAATACATTTACTGCTTTATATTGTGTAAATGGGATAAGAGGAATGTGACAGGCAACATACAAAAAGTAACTTAACGTTCAATAAGCCCTGTGCTCATGAAATAAAATAATACGTGATCAAATATATTGTGAGCTGAATTGGCATAGAGAGAATATGAAAATACATTGAGATATAGCCATAAAGCTGATGTCAAGAATAAATAAAATAGTAATCCTGTTTGGTAATGAGTTGTTTAATAATATTATCTCTTTATTAACAGTAAGACGCTGAAGCAATTATATTTAATATTATAAATATCCTTATATAAAACGTTTTACTTTGAAGGACTAAACTTTTACATATTTTGACGACCAAATATATTTTGACCAAATTTTTAATAACACGTGCCACATGTATTTCTACTAAATTTGCAGTACACTTGAAATAAGTACAAACATAGAATTTCCGACTCTTAGTTCAAACATAGAATGTACGATTCCGAAATTCAAGATATAAATTATCAGTTTGATTGACTTTTTCTCGTACACAGTCTCAATTTTACGCTACCTTTCACTTCCTCGTCGGTCAAGTATAATTTGACAATTTTTTCTGATACGGATTACTATCGTTATTACTTTGTTTCGTGTTCTTATATTCTTTTTTTGTAGTCTAATATTTTTCTTTTAATTCCTTACCTCCACATACCTTCGAATAAAAGTAGTGCACCTCAGGAAAAAAACGATCATGATGGTTTCCGAAAATCTTATTTGGCTTTTTCTTTCAATTTTCTTCTTTAATACAAATTTATTTCTACTAATGAAGCAGAAAATTTATAGACATTATACGAAAAAAATTTACTGAGAAAATTTTAATAAATTAGTTAAATTTGAATACATTAGTTAAATTTTAATACATTACTAATTAAGTTGTCGTAAATTTTTAAAATTAAAATTGATGTAATATTAAATCACCAAACGATAATATTTATTTTCCTCTTAACCAGACTATATAATTGTAATGAAATTTTATGAAAATTGTATATCAAGGAACT
This sequence comes from Druceiella hillmani, assembly GCA_039881145.1. Classification (NCBI taxonomy): domain Eukaryota; kingdom Metazoa; phylum Arthropoda; class Insecta; order Lepidoptera; family Hepialidae; genus Druceiella; species Druceiella hillmani. Next base: position 1,655,178 of record JAYKKI010000002.1, read on the forward strand.
CCTCGATAGACAAGTGAAACTCCGTTATGGTCATGTAAGGAATACACTTGAATTTTTTGATATTTTGAATTGTGAAATATTAATTGCCTAATACAAAAGATTTATTATCTCTTATGGTTTAAATTCGTGACGAAATATGGTACAGATATGATGAAATATTTTACACTCTAGCATCTAAAGTATTCAAGCTTTTATTTAGACTCAAATATATTACGCAGCAAGTTTGTACTTAACGGTAATTTTAAAAAAACTATAAAACCATGCAAGAGCATAAATTTGAAAAATGTTGAAACTTAATTATATAATTATTTTATTATAATTACATATATAGTATATATTTTTAGAATTACATAATTAAATATTTAATAGAATTACGTAATTAAATATTTGTGGCATAAATTGTTCACACATAATTTTGTTATTAGGTTAAAAAAAGCTGACCTCTTATTGTTTGTTCCACTATCCCCAATTATTATTTATGAAATTTTATTTTGGGGCACATGCTAAAAGTAATAGAACACGAAAACATTGTTTACTGAAAATTTTTCTATCTGTAGATTTATCTGTTTTTCTGTACGTGTGTTTACTTTTAAACATGTCACTTAAAAACCACTGACTCAATTCGAATGGAAGTTTCTTTTTTTAAAAATTGTATTTTTAGAAACAAAGTCTAGTTTTTATTTTATCGGGATTTGTTTATCCAAGAGAAATTAACAAAAGTTAAAGTTTTTAATACATCAGCAACAAAAAAGTTCTTAGCTGCTTGATGTAAATAAGTTGTAATTTCAAATGTATAGTATATCAATAGATAGAACTACATGTATTTTAAATCGCTTATTGCAATTTTCCACCAGGACATACGTTGACTAATTGAGCATGTTCGGAAATAAAAAAGGGAATGTAAAAAATTATTTTATGTCTTTCATACACCTCTTCTTGAAAAAAAATTTCATTTCTACCATTTAGGTTTAAGGTTTCTTTAGGCGATGTAAACTCTATCCAGTTCGAAATTAAAAATGACTTTAAAAGCTCTCGTTCTACATACAGATACAAGCTAAATCATTCAAGTAAATTTTTAGACATAACATATTTCAACTGAACATCGATTCTTCTAGAACATCGAAGTAAAATATTTTCAAAATTACTACCGAAATTAAGAAGCAAAAAAATTGTTACTTTATTTCATAGTAACAATTTTTATTCATAGCCAAATTGTCAACAGTAATCTTAACAAACGACTTTAAAATTTGGTTATGACATATAAGTTATAACTTAACGTAAAACCGCATGAATTTGTTCTTTTTATATTTTTTAATAATATTACTTCAAAGTCATTGTATTACTATAATATATATTAAAACTGGGTAGCAAGATAAAACACATGTATAGATACAATGCACGTAACCTCGCTAGAACTTAATAGCTTGATAAATGTTCGAAATACTACAACTCATATGACGATGACTCATGTACGAGGAATGGTTTTATTTGAACAGTCCATATAATTAAGATAATTACAGAATTTTTACAAATTTCAAAAAAGGTAAATTTATTTCATTCGCAAGCAGCATTATAATTTAGATAAGCTTCTATTATCATGTTAACAAATTATTTTTGATTTTGATAAATCCTAATCTACTTATGATACCACCTGGCATACTATTTAGATGGGATAAACGGCGCTAACGGAACTGATTTCGTTATTCTGGTAAGTCTTTTGCTCTAAAAAGGTCGGCAAACTTTTAGGTAATTTTTTAATTATATTTCATTACACATACGTAAACGTGAAAGAAACGGAAGAAAAACTTTTTTTCTATGGTTTCAATATACTTAATAGAAAATCACGGAAGAAATTAATATCAACTTAATGCATTTAGTAAAAACACACCAATAGGTCAAGACCACAATAATTCTTGCAGAAATTTCACAAAAACAAAACTATTTTATTACCTGAAAAAATTTTTCATCTAATACTTGCTTACCTCGACAAATAATTTTCATTATTTTTCTGTCATGTTTCTATAATAAAAAGTTTACCATAGCACAAATGCACGATGCATTTTGTTAATTTATAATTGAGAATAAAATGTGATCAATATAATAAAAAGTAATGGTTTTCCTTGCCTTAAACCCACGTATCAGTTTCATAGAATGACATTATTTTTTTTTATTTACTCGGTTATTTAAAATTGATTTAAATACTTCATATTTTGAGGCTAATTTGGCATTCAAAATTACTGAAATGTGATAAATACACTGAAAAAATGAATACGGAAATAAACATAAATAATAACAGAAAAAAAATTTACAGTATTAAAAAGTATTGTAAACACTATTAGTATTAAAAAGTATTATTTTCATTATTGATTTGTACGTAACTTCGTTAATGTTTTAAATTATATTGGAAATCCATGATGAGGTTGACTTATGTCAATCGCCTTCTATTTTACAATTATAAAATACCTTGTCTCAGGAATAGTCAATAGCCAAACATACGAAGTGTGTAATTTTTTTGTACGGTCAACATTTTCAATACATTATAATTAATTTCACAATTTTTCCCAAAAAGTGCTTATATGGGTTAATATTATTTAACTGACAAAAAGTTATCTTAAAGTAAAATCACAATGTATTTTATAAAACTATTTACATGCCACAACTTTGTTTTTTTTTATTTATCAATACCATTTTTTCTTCAATACACTGTACCTACGCTAAAATAAAATAAGTATATTTAAAAAAAGTAGTAGAATAGGCCTCACAAAATTTTTCGCCCTCTTTATGGAACTTTTGATGAAGTAATCCTTTTAGTTCAGATTGAGATTAGGTTATTTTTGTCTCTATCAGATATTTTAGGGCTATTTTCTCTGTCTGTCTCTCGTGATTCATTTGTTTGAGCATCTGGTAAACAATTCCTAACCTACATAAATTCAACTTTCTTTGCAGAAATTCGTAGAGTACTAAATAAATTTACAGAATTTACCGAATAAATATTGGCTAAGAATATTGAAGTTGGAAGAGTGGCACTCTGGCGAGCGAGCATTACTTTAAACTTAAACATTTTAAACTATTGAATTTACGTATTAGAAACTATTAGAGCGTTCCGTCTTAAAATTATATAATATTTTATCCCCTTGAAGGGTAGTTTCAGATTTTAATATTATTCAAGCTAAGATAATAGTAATTTTTATTTCAATAAAGAGCAATTTTCTGATGAAACTTTATTACCGAAGAGAAAGTTTTGGTAAACCTTAAAATACACTTTAGCAAATCTGTGTGTCAAAACTGTTAGTTAAGTGCTCGACGTAACATATGCAGACATAATTTTTGGAAGTAAATTTGATGTCACTTAATAAATAATCAATATGTTAAACTAAAAGTGATTGCGGAAAGAAACACCATTTGGTGTAAAAAATAGGTTTATATCAAATAAATTACTTAAACAAATTGCAGTCTCTTTAGAAATTACTTCCTTTGTTTTGTACTCGAAGGTATTATAGATCAAATAAGAAACAATTCAAAATGTTCCTAATATTGTTTGCTATCACATTCTTCAAAAATATTTTTTAACTTGGTCTAATTAATGGAACAAGAAGCATTTTTTTTGCCTCGTTTCGCCTATGTCATCAAATAAATTTGGTAATTACGCGTAGATTTCGTGGTATGAGACACATACGAACGTAATGTGAATACATAGTATTTCTATCAAACTATTTAAAAATATTTTCACGACGTAAGTATATTACCTCGAATATCTAGTACAGATGTAAAAATATTGAGTTTAAAAAAAATATGACATGGAATTATTGGTAAAGATATTCGATAAACGGTAGGTAAATATTAAATAATGTTTTATTTACATAAACTTGTCTTTAGCGATTTCGGTGGTTAGGGGGAAATACCTATATGGGGGAGATGGAGGGAAGTATTTTTATGACGTTTACAATTATATCTTTAAACATCCCTTATATAAAATTTTAGAAAAATAATTAGAGAACGCTTATTACTTGCACTTCCAATGATTTTTATAGTTTTGGTTGAACAAAATGTATGAAATCAAGAATAAAATAATTGCTTTATTAGTCTCCTCTAAAGTTTACGTGTAAATATTTATGAGTGTTGATTATTGAAACGTATGCCGAATAATGTATTTTACCCTTATGCTCTCGTTCAACTATTTACGTTAAATTATTTATGATGAAAACGGCTGTAAGGGATAGGCAGGTGGACGGACATCCGAGTGATCTTATAATGTTTACAGAATCTACAAGGATAGACAGGTGAATGATTATATAATACTTATAATAATCTAATAGAGATTAGGCACGAAACTATAAATAATCTTGCCAGTTATGAAAATCAAATTCACAGAAAAAAACCATTTTATTTTCAAATTTTTTTTTTTTTAAAATGCAGTACGACAAATTATTTCGTGCACGATCACGAATGCGTCTGTCGTCTAGAGTGCTTCACAACTCGTGATAGTACAGGCCTAAACTCTCAATGTATTCTTTTAGTAATTTCATTCACCAATCTTAACGAACTTATTTTGTCGTCATTGCGTTTATTTTTTGTACATGATCAGTCGCGTGTAGTTTTCCGAAAGCCTCTGCATTCGAGGTAGATTAAATTCAATCAGTTATACTGACTATATTCAATTGAATCAAATGGTACAAACATGTATTTTCGGTTCCAATGTAAACCTATTTATTTTTCCTTCTTTGGTTTTAATACCAATAGTTTCAAAATTGTCAATCTGTAATTAACCTAAATATTTTAATTAGTAATAATAAAATTCGAACTTATACTATGAATATTCTAAGATAAAAGAAAACGGGTAGTCTGTATAAAAGCCAAACAAAATCTAAGAATGTCGAAATTTTCAATAATTTTTAAAGACTGTCTTATATAACATTCGGCAAAATGATTTTGAAAGTCTTATAACTTGTTCTTTCAATTGATTATCAAAACAAAAAGGAAAGTTTAAAAAAAGTGATATTTTGGCGCTTTTGAAAGTCTCACTATTGAGATACATATAATCTAGAAGTTTTAGAGCTTGAGAGATATCTATGGACATTTCTAAAATTTCTCTGTGGATGTTTTTATAAACGTATCGAGAAACGTTTCTCGTAAAATTCTGAATATAAATAATTATAGAATTCTAATAAATTTCTCTTTCAAGTAATATCTCACCATATCCATGAAGTTACGAAAGACCTAGTCTTTTATTTACCCCTCAGCAATTTCCATACGAATATCTTTTAGTGCTAACTTTGAAATTTCTACGTTAAACCGTTTCTGTGAAAAATACCTGTGACTAACGGAGAGGTAGAAGTACGGACGGAAATGTGGATGATGTTTTAATGGTTTAATAATTCCCTTTTAAAGTAAGGAACTCTTAAAAATATAAGATGCATACGGTACTTTTATCAAATTATTCCTACCAGCATAAATGGAATATTTTATTCCCAGTAAAATGTTAACTATATGAAATTATGCGACAAATCGTTTAAGTTTAAGATTTAAGATCACAAAATTATTTTTAAATGTAGTCTATCTTATTATATCTCTTCGATTTTTATTTCATAATAATATTTGTAGTTATTTAATGAATCCATAGAGAAAAATTTAAGATTAAAAAATTTCATCATTATATTATGTTTACAAGTATCGCAATTCATTCATTATATTATTTTTACAAGTATCGCAATTCATATGGGAGTGTTTGGATAAATCCACACGCGAATCATGTACTTGAAATAAAATGCTATATACAATCTAATTTGAAGCCGTTGACTCTATCCTTTTGATAATAAAAATTTATTTTCACTTTAGGCGAAGATATTAGAGAGACTGCATGGATTTTGCCAAATGATAAGGTCCTAATGCCAAACGTTAATGTCGTAATGCCAAATTCATGTGTTCGGGTTTTCTTGTGAAAAATGTTATTCAAAAATATTTTCTGCATTCTGTTAAGCGTATAATTGCATGCAATGGTGTTAGTGCATAATTATTATATAACTTGCTATCATTATATATATACGTTTAATTTTTTTTACGAATCTATAACAAATAAAATTAAAATATTGCTATTCAAATTTTGCCGTTGGCTGCGACTTATTTTGCCTAAAGATCCAATGAAGGGAAAAAAGTTATTTAAAAAAAATTATTTGAAATTCAGGAACTGACTAAAAAATTATTATAAATATTAATAAATTTAGAAGATATTCAGTGAAATTTAAGTAATACGATATAAATACTTATAATTGGACAATAATAACAACATTGTATTCCCTTTTACCGCAGGACAAGCCAAAATTATGTACATTAAATAAATAATCATCGACATTATAAAGGCACATCTTGTGCGACGTTAACCGTAAAAAAAATCAACATATTGGCATTTATAAATAGGTCATGGTAAAAATAACTTGTAGCTAACTTGAAAATTGTAAAACTGTGTCCTTGAAACGATTTAGAAACGAGCTCACACCTCATCTTCGTACTACCCTTAAAATAAAAAATTAAGACGTGCGCCACATGGGTAAATTATTATTTATTTCACTCTTCCAATAGATAAAGCAACATTTAAGAATTATGTTAAGTGGTCAGTACATTGGTAGAGCTTTTTCCTCTATAATTCTTTTGAGGAAGTATCCTTACACACCGTTCAAAATAGTTATATCGCCGCTTATGGTACTAACCAAAGCTTACAGAACTTGTTCACCGCTACCGACGGGTTTCGTGGTCGCTTGAAATTATTAGTACTCACTAGCAGACTAGAACATCTTCGTACAAGTCCAAGGATGGAACCAAGAGCTTGTTCTTCCTCTGTGTTTCGGAGTGGATCAAAAGACCTAACTCAAATCTAATTATTATACTTCGCAATTCACTTTGATTTACGTAGTATTGCGAGACTTTCCCAAACTACATTCTTTTTTCTTTATTGATAATTTTAGAAAAGCGATTACGGAAATGTCAAATGATCCATAATTGATTAATTATTAATGTGATGTTAATTCGAATTATTATATATTTTTTCTATATATTCGTTATTATTGAAAATGTAGTTTTTTTTGGATACTTGAACATGTCTAACTCTTTAAATCATCCCATAAAGTAAGTATAAAATATGAAGAAAAGAGGAAATTTAAGATTCTTTAATCATTGAATATATTTGGCGTTAATTTTGTAGAAATTCATTATTCACAATTAAATGAAACTACGTGATGTAGTATTATTTCTACTATCTTTAATTTCTTTACCACGACCTAGGTTTCGTTATATTACAACATCTTCAGGTGGCCTATTGCCAAGAATCTTTGCTAATATCCCACCTGAAGATGTTGTAATACAACGAAACCTAGGTCGTGGTAAAGAAATTAAAGATAGTAGAAATAATACTACAACACGTAGTTTCTTTAATCATATAAGTAACACAAAATTATATATTACCCAGATATCAAAATTAACTTTTGAAACAGTTCCTTAACTTTTTATGGTAGTAAATTAAATGAAAAAAAAGTCTAGTAATATAATAAAAAAAAGTCTAGTCATATAAAAAAATTATTTAAGATACATAACAATTGAAAATATTTCAATGTTTTCTTTTTTAAATATATATTTTATATTTTGCAATGGAAAAATACTTTTATTTGTTTAGGAAGTAATATATATATATATATATATATATATATATATATATATATTTATTCAATTATTCAATTATTTATTCAAATTTTATTCACCCTGGATAATGTTTTATTACGCAGAATAAATCAAATTAAAGAAAATAAAATGAAACGTGTGATTTTTATTATTCATTCACGTAGTAAATTTGATTACTTATTCTTAAATGATTATTTATTATTCGCAAAGAGGGCTTTAAAAAAATGAAATTTAAATACAGAATAAGATTCATACGTATCGGAAAAGTGGATCTGAGTCAGCCTTCACTTAATAACATATTCTTAAGGACCATAGTGAATCGGTACATAAGGAGTTACACCACATTTTCTTGGAACCATTCAATTCGTTAAAAAGTTGATAACGAAACATTTCAAAGGACTATATAAGTTTTGATCTTAGGTTGAAATTTTACACGGTCTTTCATTGAGTGGTTTAAAATACACATGTTTCGGAAAGAGGTTCCTGGGATAACTTTTTTAATATGAAAAAAACACGGTATTCTGTTCTTGGAGCTATACCCTCATAGTTGGGCGTACTTTTGTATAAATATAACACTTCTGATGTTGACAGCCCTTCCTTCCAAAAGCTTTTATAGAGAAATGCCACGCTTTTGACGTTTTCTCCATCAATTTACTCCGTAGTTACTACGACCAATAGTTAATAAGAATCGCGAACGAAATACAAGCGAAAAAACTTGATAACGTGATTATCAAGTTTTTTCTGCAGAAATTATATATTTCAAGCTAGTGTGATTGTTATTAATTCAATAAAATTGGTTTCTTTTTGGAAAGTATAGAGTACTCCGTAAGATATTAGTCACTTGATAAACCTTTCTTTGTGATTCTTCAAAACATTTTAAAGGGAATTTTTAAACGATTATTTGTTCTCTATCAAAGAAACTTATTCACCTTGGTTCAATTAAATCCTATTTTCTTCCGTATGATAATTTGTTCCGGTTTTCTTTCACTCATACGAAATATTCTTCTTAAAAATTATTATATCTTGCCCCTGATGATCATCCGAAACTCTTTATTCACATTATATAAGAGTTTTATATCACAAGAGATTTAAAAGGCTCTTCTATTTAATCAATTTGTAATTCAGTTATAAAATATATTGCCAACACCGCAGAATGAGAATTTACCGACAACTTTACTGATTTACTAGTCGACAACACCGCAGAATGAGGATTTACCCAATCCTAGTACCGTAAGGGTATTGGGAATTGATTTCCCTTTTATATGACTGTTTAGTCATATACAGTTTCTCTACAAATTGTTAAGTTACTGTGACCTCCTACTAGTTACTAAAAAAAATATGAAACAAAAGGAATAAAGATTTGTTGAAAAATTTTATGTATATGATAATTATTTAAACGAAACAATTACGAAATACATGAAATGTGCATTTTTCATTGTAGAAAAATTGGCCCGTTACACATCTGAAAATTACATTATGTAATCTTAAATTAAAGCCGTAAGAAATATTTCCTCTCAAAATTTTCGTAATGGCAGAAGGGGTTGAAATACATGACAACACCAAAATGTACTAAATAGGGCAATATTTACTTCTATTAAAACAAAAAACATATTAGCAAATAATTAGAATAACAAATAGTTATTACTAATTATTATAACTGTCATTTTTAATGTTGGTAACAGTATTATAGTGCTTCAAAAAATGCATATTTATTTGGACTATCACTTTTAGGTGTGTGGTGGGCTATACATTTTGAAAACATGTTTTTTCCCATAATGAAACTGAATATGCGGTGTGAATTCGGAACTTTAAATACGCAATTTATTTAAATAAAACAAATTTTACAGCGATGGTATTAAAATTTACTTATTTCGGAGATCAAATAGAATTCTCCTTATTAATAAATGTTTTCAACTTTGACGTAAAAATGATTTGGCTTATACAATGTTAGTAATCAAATACGATTTCGGTTCTTGTTTAACCTACAGTCACGATCTGTCTAAAATATTATGGCGTATCTATCACCGGTAGTTTTAAATTTGTAAATTACTCTTACCCTCTGAATACAGGACTTAGTAATAAAAACTTGAAATTTGTAAATAGGAAACGCTGTGAAATGTACATAAACGTAACATAAAATTTAATTATAATTTATCAGAATATTTACCGATCACTAAACGAAATAACGTGATGGCATTTTGGAATTTAGCGGATTGCTCCACACCTTTTACTTAAATGATTTAGTTACCTATTCGTTATATCAATTATCTGTCCTTTTAATACCAATATTTATAATTATTTAATTTTCGTCTTCATTTTTTTACTAAATTTTAAATTTTATATATTTTAACGTTAGCGTGCATAGGTGCAAGATGGATATCAGAGTTGAATACAACTGCGTTTAAAACTGCTAAAAAAATTTAATCAACTCAAATATTTGCAAATTAATCCAAGTCAGTTGAATTTGAATAAATTTTTCATTAGAATTGATTTAGGTTTTGGTTGATTTTAATCTTAATTGCATCGTTTGCAATCAAGTGGATTTCCATTGGTATTGAGTGTAATTTTTTTCTGTATTTGACTAAATTTTTGTTTACTCTTCAATTGGGTTTGACTTGAATTGTAATGGGTTCGCTGATCTGACCTGTGACAGAAATAACCCTCATTGATTTTTAAACTGCTTTAAAACACTATCCGTTAATGTACAAATGTCCCTGCTAAATTAAAAATAAAGTCACTAAAATGCAAAAGAAAAAAAATGTGACTTCAAACCTCTGCTCCCCAACTCCAATATGTTTCACAAGAATAACGTTGTCGCTTTTCTCAAACAGATATATAATTTGACGTCAGATTTAGGTTACTTGCAGGTTGCAGGACTTAGGTTTCCTTAAAGTAAATTAAATCGGGCTAATCAAAAAATTATTCTTAAAAAAATGCATTTTTTTTTAAATTATTAATAATATTTGTCACATAAACCCTTTTTTCCCATACTTCGTTCACATGAAAAACAATGTAAGTAATAAACAACTCTGCAAAATTTACATACTAAGTCTTTGTTACTATTTAATTTGTTTCTCCCGCTTATATACTATATATTTTGTGGTACTCATATGGATTGCAGAGCGGTGCATTTTCCACCTCGCCCGCCCTCTCTACATGAATGCGAGAAATTTATTTTAGTTTTTGAATGAGAGATTTTTTTTTCAGGCATACCACTTATAGAATTTTATTTGATTTATAAAATAATGATAATATAAAAAATATAATATTTTTTCAAAAGGGTCTTTTGAAAAAGCCTAATTATCAAAATCGGAGTAAAATCATTTCCCAAAATTATTATTAAGAAATAAAAATTCAAGAGATATAGTAAGATAGACTACATTTAAACATAAGGACTTCTAGCAGAATAAATTGTTTGTAACTCTACTTAGACATGTAACGTATATTAAAAAACAGTCGTACTAATTGTTGGTATGCGCAACAATTCTGTACATAAAACTATCCTTTTTAATAATATCAAAGGGAACGAATTTTTGAAAAATTCTGAGGACAATGAAAGCTTGGAAGGGTAAATAAGGTGGATTTTCGATTAAAAACGTGTCTACTTATGCCAAGAAAATCAAAGCAAATTAATTTTTCTATAGTAAAATAGATAATAGCTATTAAGAATGCAAAATTTAAATTCATAATCAAATTATGAAAATCTTAGGAATTAGTTCAAAAAAATTGTAAAAGAAAATTCAAACTTCAACTTTACATAATCAGTACTTCTAAGCAACTAGATACTATAGAGAACCATAATAACTTGTCAGGTTTTAAGGTCTAAACATCACGACAATAAAACTGAGATTAAAGTGCAAATTTTCTTACATAGATGCATGATTGTATGAGTTCCAATGAAATCATAGCACAATAATTGTTACATTTAAAATACTACTTATTACATATAAATTAGGTAAGTCATATAAGAATGTAAAGTTTAAGTGTTCTATTAAAAAATAAACTTTCTACATTACAAAGAAAAACGCAAATATGTTTTTGTATAGAAATACAAAAACATAACACGTTCGCTCTATTTTATTCCACTCACATTTATTTTCAATATAAAATTAGTAACTAATTTTCGGTGTGAAACATTTTGGCAAATTTTTTGTTTAAGTTATCATATAATTTTCTTTATACATTTGCGGTAATATTTCGTATTATTTTTTGTAATAACTTGAATATTATAAATTTAATTTTTTTAATAATTATGGAAGTACAACACATTATTATTGCCAAACGTGTTTAAAAATATATGAGAAATACACTTTAATATTTTTGGTATACGGGCAAGCTGGAGAAAAGTTTTAACTGACAATTACAAAAGTTCAGTACCTAATATTATAATGAAAACTCTACCTGCACAAAACACGTTTTCATCTTTAGCCACAAATTCATCAAATAGCAATTATGTTTTGCTGTGAGAGGATCTTTAATACATAATCATTAAAACATCACTTAGTCTTGCAGTTATCATACTTCAAAAATATCCTTAAAAAATACTTTCCTTCCATTAAGCACCTAAGTCAACTTTAGAAAAAAATTGCGTCACTAAAATTTTTTTTTCGAGTAATCAACAATATTTTTTCCATTGTAAAAGATAATGTATTTTTAGGAATGTTTTTTTACGGTAAAAATAAAATCAACATTTATAAATAATTTAGTAGAAGTACTACATACCCTCAAATATTTATGTACAAAAAAGTGTGTACCTCACTTTAGGAACGCGAGCTTTATTCCTACTTAATACCTTTTACCGTATTAATTTTTAGGTCCACTTTTTTTGTCTTTAAAATTCATGTTATACTCGAAAACTTTAAAAGATGAAATAAATTAAATGAGCTCAAAATTATAATTGGTTACAAGCCCAAGCCTGGTTTTAGAAAATATGTGTCACTTTTAATTGATTATCCCTTTTTTTCATTATGTTTTTAATGTACTAAAGGGCAATCTATGTAAGTACGAGCAATTTATTGAAACTTGTTTATCTGACTACTAAAAAGCGACCTGTAAAGCTCCCATACATAAGTATTATATCGCAGTACCGTAAATCGTGGTTGATTTAATCAATTTTGAAATTAAAAAAGCTATAAACCTAGAATATTGGTAACAAAAACGTTTAAAAAACAACATAATCGAAATGCTTATTTATATGTCGAATATGTTTATTTATATATGTCGAATATAAAAGTATTAGCTCCTAGAGATTTTGTAAAAAAAATTAAAACTTCATAATTACGAGTGGGGTTATTTCGATACCCTATATTTTTATCGCGGAAATCAAAAAATACCCCAGTCAGACAGACCAAAAAGAAATATATAAAGTATTGACTAACAGGAACAAAGGTCACAATCCTTTTTATGATAGGGGGTTACTTTAATGGAAATATACCATATACAAGTTAATAATGTAATAGCTTTGATCTTATCTTTCAACATACTTAGATCGATTATGTAAATCACAATCTTCAAAAATTCACCCAATAGCTAATAAATTAGTATTTATCAAAAGATACAATAAACGTTCATAATTTGAAACTCCTTAAAACCGATACTAAACTTAAGGTCATGAATGATCAATTTACATTTCCATAATCTCAATATCAAAATGCGACTCAGTTCATCCCAACATAAAAAGTCTCCAATGTTTCTAGTTTATGCATCACTTTTGTCTATTTCTGATGTGTCGTCTTTAATATATTTAAATTTTTTTTGCTTTCCGGTGTTTTTAAACCTTCTACTATTATCCACGGAGATATTTCTGTTACTTAGGATATATATATATATATAGGAAAATTTTACATTACACATGACAAAAAAAAATAAATAAATAAATTAAAAAAAAAAAAAAAATATATATATATATATATATATATATATATATATATATATATTTATATATTTTTTCTCATGTGTAATGTAAAATTTTCCTAGAATATATCGTCCAATGGAGTATTAAGATTCCATTTGCATCTCCTTCTTTGTATTCTTCTCTGTTATTGTGTATTGTATCCTTTTTTATTGATCCCTTATGATACTCATTATCATCTCAGCATTTATTTACAGCCTTTGGGTCCGTTGTCGCTACGCTTGCATCCGGGACAACGTTCAAACGTTTTCTTTTTTTTATCATAATGTTTGATTTGAATAATATTAAGATACTTTCATCATCATCAGTATCAGAATTTGATACTTCGTTGTCTTTTTGCAGCTGTTTTAAAACTTGTCAAAAGAATACGTGCTAGCAGCTTTTAAAAATCTTATCACATTTTGTTTGCTGTCAAGTGATCAGCAAATGACGCATTAGATTTTGCTCGAAGAGAATCAACTTTTCCGTAGGGCATTTGTGAGCAAAAGAGGAAAAATACCTTTTGAAACAGTTGCTAGTCTTGCATTTAAAACTTCTAATTAGTGAGAATTATGCACCAGGCACTTTCCAAAGGTCTGGAAAAGGTGCTGGATCTGTCGAATTAAAATGGGACATACTAAATTTCATTTCAATAACCTGAATGATCAATGAATAAATCTTGAAGAAAATGAAGATACGGTTTTGACGGATCGTTCACTTGTACCTTTATTCATTAATAAATGATGGGCAAATATTTGCTACCTATGTGGATTTTAGCTTATTAATAGAACATGGATAAAATGAGTATAAAATTCTTGTTAATTTTAAATTGTCATTCATAAATACAGACTTCACTTTTAGGTTTATCTGAGTTTTTTATAACCTCAAATTTCCATTTTATGTAGCATGGCGCGTCGTCTAGATGTTTAAATGTTTAAATCATAAATCTAATTGATTGCTTGTGCAATTTAAATAGAGCGTGAGTTTATTGGAATCATGAGTAATACTTATACCAAATTTCAAATAAAAAATAAGCAAAAAAGAACTCACAAAAGAAGATGAATATTTTATCGTGTTCATACAGAAATTAAAAAAGGCATAAAAATGTATTCTCATTAATTTGGGACAATTTCGTAACCATGGGTTACAGATAAACAAAAGTTGTGATTTGTGGAATATCTCATATTAACAATAAAGCTCGTGAATTATTTGAAAATATTGAAAGAAAGTCTGAAAAAGTTCGAAAATTGGATCAGCGTTACATGTAGTTTTATCTTCTTGCTTCCCCATATTCACTAGCGTACTTTAATAATACGTAACCTCTTGAAGGTAGTAACGAATACACGTATAGCATGAAACTTTTATTTTTAGGGGAGCGGAGCAAATATGAACGTTTCACGTATCGCTTGCAAAACCCATGTCAAATTATCTGTGTAAATTTGACGTGTGTATATCAAAATATACATAAACAATATCTAGACCTAAAGGATACTTCTCGTTGAAAAAAAATTATTTTATTCGAAAATAGTATAAGTTTATTAAAGCATAGCATATTATTTAGATCGGCGGAACGTGATATCTATTTTTACATTAATGATATAAAAATAGATATCCAGCAAAAGTTATGAATGATTTCCGGCAAAAGTTGAAAAACTGAATTAATATAGGGGAATGATTTAATATTGAGAGAAGAATACTTCATTCTAGTGTATTCCAAATTTCAAGAATAATTTGTCTCGTATTTATTGTTCTTTATCTCCCGTATATGTATGTAAAATCTAAGGACATTTAACCCCGATAGTAAACGAAAAATAGGAAAAATTAATTTAAACCCTTAAGGTTTAAATTAATTTTTTCAGAAACTATTTCACGTATCGTAATAAATTTGAGGATGGATATATATCTTATATATACATAATACATTTTTTTTACATTTTTTGTCGAATTCAAAACGAGGTGTCTCTTTATCTGGGGTGATTTATTATATTGACTTTCAAAGCGACATCTACCAACAAATATATTTTGGGTCTTAATTAGTTAGCTAGTATTTATCTATATAGTAGAAATGTCAAATTGGTGAAACATAAATTGACAAAAGGAAAATACCTGAGTAAAATAGCATATTTTTAGTGACATTAATTAAATCAAGTTTATATAATTATGACGGAATATATATTAGAATTAAAGCTTAATATTTTTAACGATTTTTTCAATTATTGGGATTATACCGGTTTTATCAAATAAGGAATTCAATATTTTAGCTAGTTTTATAGTTTTTGACCTTGTGACAAATTATAAATAACTCTCGCTACAGGGGCATAACAGCCCACGATTCGTTTTTCGTTTTCACAATCACAAACGTAACTTTGAACGCCATTATAGGGGTTTAAGCTCATACTCAATAAAACAAATGTATGTCTTTCTCTTAATATGGCGTGATTGCACTTTCATTTTTAGAACATGTCCATGATCTTTAAAAATCATCATCATCAGCCATCATTTCTGCAAGATAAGATGCTGTTTGTAATAATGGATAAGTGCCGATTAATAATATTTTGAAATCATTTTCAGTTAGTCCGGGAAAATCCATAAGACTAGTTTAAGATAATGTCGTGAGAGGTTTTCTGCATTGATCTAAGTTCTTATTTATGACTACTTCTTGTATCTTATTTGGCTGAGTTTGATGCTCTTTTGAAGGGCAATTATAGTATCAACTAGATGCACACCAGAATTCAAACTTTTACCAAAGGTCTTCTGTACAAATCTAGCAATTTTTGGCGTAATGGTTTTACTACAGGCAATAGCTTATTTTATAGAACGTTATGTAATAAGCTATATTCATGACACGATAGCACCACATATTGCTTCCACAACCCAATCTATTTTAGTTACAAATCTTGGTGTGTTTGCTTCTTTTGTTGTCACTTGTGCCCTACAACCTCTAAAATTCCCATATAAATATTTTTGTACAATAACTATTGATAAATATACGTGCCGGTTAATGTTTTTCTTTTTTCACTGTTTTCCAATTTTTACGTCGAACCGTTTCTTAGAAATAGAAAAACTGATCGCTGCGATAGATAGACGGACGAAAGTACACATGAATGATTTTATGAGGTTGGGTTTTTTTCCTTTTGAGGTATGAAGCATTAAAAATCATTTTAAACGAAATGTTCATTTAGATGTTTACCTTCATTAAAATTTTTTTGTGGAATTAATCATAATAGCCTTCTGTAGTAAAGCTATATTATACAAAAATTTTATAGAAATTATGTATGAATTTCCATTCTATAATTGGTCATATAATTTTTTCGACTACCATACACATTTTTAAAAAAATATGAAAAAATTGTTTTTCAATATTTGGAGCAATTTATAGCAATAATTTTTGCTTGTATGCAACTATGCTGAAGGACAATTTTTATTTTGACCATTTTCACATTATACAATCCTTATTACAAAAAAGTAACAAAGTTATTAGTCTCTTTATTACTAAAGCATAATAATTAAGGAAATAGTAAATGTTTCACTGTAGCGACAGATTGGGTTTCACCTTTATCTCTTTCGATCTGAATATATTTTGAGTGGCTCTATTGGTATTGATCTATAAAATATTGTACGAGTAATCCGACTTTAGGCAATTTTTTAGTGGAAGACCATGTTAGGATAATTTTTTCTTAAAAAGGAAATATACTAAAAACACATTCAGTCGATAGCCAATGTCAAAATTAATTTTGACAGATTCACAGATTTTTTGTACGTTATAACCCTCATTCTGTTTAATGTTATGTTACATGGTATTATTTAAAAGTTGCATTACTGTATTTAGTACTGCTTTGTACAATAATATCAAATATATTATTTCTTTCAAGACTTTGATTGAGCATAGGCAGTTTTGACGCTAGTAAATTCGACTTCAAATAGTAGAGTTGATATTGGGATTATGGAATATTTGTGATGAGCATCATAGAATATTTTCTTATAAACTCACTTTTGTATGAGTAATACATGGACAAGTTCGTAAAATTATATTATTTTATGTTAATTAAAGTTCCTACTGTCTATCTCTACTCAATAGAAAACAATAAATGAAGTAGACTGCACATTTGAAGATAATTATGTTATATTATCATTCATTCACCCCCATGTTATCATTTCCGGTATTAGCAGATTGAATACTTCCGACTTTCTTTTCAAATGTAACTCAATTCTAATTCTAAGAGGAATGTTTAAAACTGTATTGCATGTCTCAAAATGCATGATCTACATATACTACGGATATATTTAATTATCGATTGAATTTTACGAGAAAACTTTGGCATCTTTCTAATTTTCGTAATTAAATACGATTTTCATTTTATTTTCTCTTTTACTTACATTTTTAAAATAAATATAAATAATAACTTAAAATTATTTTTGAAATAACAGAGCACGAATGTAAATTACTGGATATTCATAACTCATTATATCGTGTGAACTTGACTCGCTTATATATTGCCACAAATTACATAGCAATCAAATTATAAATATAGTTTTCTCACACTAATGATTCACCTTTCGCAGCGATTATGAACTATGAAAACAAGCAAAGTGATTGAAAACAAAATTCTAAATAGGTACAGATCAAATTCAATCGAGCAAATTGAAGCAAAATATTATACACGTAGATAGATTCTCGGTATTTAAGGTAATTGTTAAAATTTATACAATTTTGATCCGTTTTATTATTGGACGCAAATTAATTTTTTTAAAGTCCCATGACGGCCCAATTTTTCAGTGGTAACTTTCAATAATCAAATTAACATGGATTCTCTTTTTACGTTTTGCATAGTAATAAATATTAGAAAAAAAAATGATCGTCTGTTTTGGGTGGAACTGCAAGAAAATAATTTTCTACAAAATAGGGGAAATTTTGTTTAAATTCGAATGTTGCACGTATAAAGATATTGAAAAATATATTTATGAAATTAAAACCTTCCTATTTTTTTTAAGAAAAATTTCGAGATGGGATTCGAATTGAAATACTATTTGGAGGAGAGGTTAATTCTCATAGGTAATAATTACTCATAGGTTAATTCTCATCTTTTAATTTGCTCCTAATATTTAATACTATTAGGAGCAAATTAAAAAGATGAGAATTAACCTATGAGCTTGAATGTGTATGTATACGTATTACAGAACAGCGACTGGCATTATAAGAGTAAAATAACAGATCAGTAAATAATATTCGATACTTTTTGGATATAGTCTCTTTATTAATCTTGTGTTATTAACCTTGTATTAGTTTGAATATTAGTAAAATATACTTTATTAACCTTGTATTCGTTTAAATTATAGTCAAATATACTTATTGTATTTATAAAAAGAATGCAGCAAAAAAAAAGTATGAAACAAATGTTTTTGCATTTACATCATCCAATATAGGGATTTTTTCTCAAATTTGCCCTTTGGTGCATAAGGTACATAACTTTTTTTTATATTATCATTTATAGCGTTTTTCTTTAATCTATGAGCAGCCTGTTATACACAATTTCTGTACTTCTGGGAGCTGGATATATAAAAGCTATTTGTTTCGTGTAAATAAAAAGAGCATATTGATTTAGCGATTGGAAATTCCAATTATGGTCTCGATGTATCTCGCATCCGCCGGGCGTTGATATTTGCAGCCACGTGCGCCCCGCGGCAGATAACGGGCTTCTTATTTACTTATTGAAATACAAAGTAATCAAGTCCTCATTGAGACGGTTTCGTTGGCAAATTCGTTCCAGTTGATCATTTCAAAATTTATAAGAAATTCGTGAGTACCCTAAAAACCTGAAAATATTTTACACACTTCAATATGCACTTATCCCATCTACTAGTATAACATCACAATAGCGTGTGGTATAATAGTAATATTTGTGGAGTACAACTAGATATATAATCGTATCAAAATGTGATTCCTTTAGAGATATCTAGGATTTTACAAAAAATGTTCATTATCGTTAATTAAATCTATTCATGCATATATTTATTAACACTGGAGTAATAACTGCTTTTACATATAAGATAGTTTTAAAATACCAAGTCCAACAACAAAAAACTTCAAATAAATTTAAAACTTATTAAATTTCAGAAAATATGTAAAAATCAAAAGCAAAGTAGTTCAAAGTCAGTCATTTTATGTATATGTATATATATATATATATATATATATATATATATGTATATATATATATATATATATATGTATATATCTATATATATATATATATATATATATATATATATATATATATATATTTGAAAATCTTTCCAAAAAACTAATTTTACCATTGTGTAATTTTTTATCTTTCGATTCAGAACATAATATATTGCAACTCATTGAAGTTATTTACATTTAAGTTGCTTAACATGTTACTTTAAAACCTTTGCGTTAAGGAGATTTTCACACCGCTAAAACCACGATTCAAAAAAAGAATCATTTGGCTAAATTAAGACAAACTCAATATTAAGATTATGGTATTCCCGTAATTTGATCATCATATTAATATAATACACATAATCAAATGGGTTACAAAATCATTATTTGTGCTGATTGTGGGTAGCCTTCACAAATAAATATGTTTTAATTGGAATCTTTCTTCGGCATTTATTATTACGGCTCTTCTGATGACAGAAAAAAATAAAAAGTAATCATTGGAAATAATGTAAAAATAGACCCTTATTCAGAAAACAAAGATATTGTATTATTTTCAGTGTCATTGTTTTATTTAAGAAATTCCATAAAATTACGAAATGTATATATACATTCCAAAGAGATAACCTTATTTTAAATTTATATAAACAGCGTGACATTCCGAAAATGTTAAATGTTATGTTTTGTTCAACGGTATCTAAATACTCGGAAACAATAAATAAATTTAGACAAAATAAGAAATTAAAAAAAAATAAAAGTGCCCTTTACAAATTAAATAAAAATTATATGTTATTAACTTTTAAAAATTTAATATTATTTAACTTTTCAAAATTATAAAATTTTCCAATTTTCTACAGTCAAAAATATTTAGTGTGAAGAATTAATCTTAAGATTAGTTAAAAGTGTGATAGGTACCGATCCAACCGGGGGACAGATTTACCCTTCTTCTCCGGCCACAGCCTTTAGCACATAGGTTCCTCTTAATTTTTAGGTACTCGCTAAAATAGTTGAATCTTTTATCGACTTAATTAAAGTTAAGAACCACCATACAACAAGTGCTAAGTTTTCGGAATTACCTAATTACTTTTTCGGGTGAATGTATAAAATAAATAGAAAAAATATTTCATCTTATATTGTTAAATATATTGGCAAGAAGTCATTATTACACTTGGATTTACTCTAGAATAAAATATGATAAGTGAGAACCCAATGGTATCCACTGGTTTTTTAATGGAGGCTTAGAACAAAACTCGACCAGTAGAGAATTAATATTGAAAATTTTTACAATTTGTCTAATGTTTTTTGTAATAAGTTCATGCATATATCAAAATATTCAATCTATTCTGGAAGTAATGTCTACATATATTACACAAAGTACCCTAACCAGACATTACGCGAGTTCATCGAATTAATATTTTCTGGCTATGGTACTTTGTGGCTGGGTATTTCATTAAACAGAGTACCTTAACCAGACATTATCAGATTTCATCAATATATTTTAAACATCGGTCGGAATTTCTTACATACCGTAGCATCGATTGCTTTTGAAATCTTTGTTCTTGTTAAATCAGGAAAATATATACATATTCATACAAAATCAGAATTTAACGACGAAGTTATAGAAGTTCCGTTATGGAAGTCAGTTTGTTAATTTTAGTAGCTCATTTGTTCTGCCATTAAACCTTAGGTAAGGACGTTAATAGGTGTTACTTTCTACAAACCAACCTGTATACAGAAAAGCATTTCTTGTGTCCAATATCACTGAGCTTTAAATCTATCATTCTATTTTTACCATTATGTAAAAAACTCGTTGTTGTCTTGGGTGCTATGTTCTTCTTAACTTTCTGTTTTATGTAAATACTAATGCCAGTCTCTGCGTTATTCGAAACTTAGCTAGATATAAGCCGAGACAATAACATATGTATATTTTGAATTTTTGCGATGTACAAGCATTAAAAGCAGGACATTAATTCCATAGTTAAGTCAATGAGCAAAAAAAATAAAATTCCAAGACCCTCAATTAGTTGACCTCAATAAACATGAAGCTAGCGAAATCAAATATTGGAATAATTTTAAATAAAGGTGCAATGTGTTTAGTAAAACATAAGGTTTTAAGTTTGACTTCTCAATGAAATGTATTATAAACAAAAAATGAAAAAAATCATGCTCAATTAATATGATTTTTAAATGGGTATATCTTATTTTATTAAATTAACAAACAATCAAGGGATATTTATTGTTGTTTCATTAACCCTACAAAATATTTGCAAGTATCAGTCTATTAAATTGAATGAAATTTGTGCAATTAAATTGTTGTGGGACTGAAATACGTAACCAGTCAAGAATCTACTCGTTCGAAAGATATGTTTAGTGGATCTACTTCCACGCCAACACAAAAAGCTAATTTATTTCAGCTCCGGGAATGCAATTATAGAGTTGGTTTGTATTATATATATATATATATATATATATATATATATATATATATATATATATATAATTGCGGAAGCGTTTATTTTTCATAATATATTCATTTTCAATGGATAGGTGAACCGAAATTAAATACATTTTGATTATATATGTTTATTATTTAAACAGTGCTTTAACCGTAAAAATTGAATTTAGTCAGATTTTACAAAAAAGTCCTGACTGCATTAAGCTCTAGACAATAATAACGCCTGGACAGTTTGTCGCGATTAATTAAAGTGTAAACGGAGGGAGATGTCCGAACTCCGATGTCCGAATGTAAACCATCAACTCCGTGCGGCTTTTCTCAATTAACTATGAAGCTTCCTGCTGTGAGTCCATAAGACTCTCTTGCTGACATAATTTATAGCGGACAGCATAACTATATCGTGCAAACATATTTTACTAAAAGCTATACAATGTTCGCTTTGTAAATAAAAAAATGTCATCAAAACATGCATTAATTGTCGACCTTCAAACCTATTTTATTCGAAACGATAGAACCTGAAAATACAGGCTTCAAGCAGAGAAAAACAACTCGCGAATAAATGCTAATAGTACGCCAGATTATTAAGGAAAGCCCACCTGTATTTGCTTTTTTTACTTTTACAAGGCATTTCATTCATTTACATGGCCAAAACTTTTGGAAAGGTTCTTCCTTATGTACCCTCCTAATTTATGAAATTATAACAGCCTCAATCTGGACAGAGGATATCCTCTACTCCGGTGCCAGAATTTGTCAAGGATGTATATATGTATATATATATATATATATATATGTATATATGTATATATATATGTATATATGTATATATATATATATACATATATGTGTGTGTGTGTACATTATATAAATTAGAAATAAAAACTAGCGAATTTTAAAGTGATTCAATTATACGTCTATATATTTAAGAGCCTTATATTAGGCACATGTAATCAAGAAATCACAAGACGTATGGTGCTTACTAAATCTGCTATGTACAAGCTGAGGAAGATATGGAAAAATAATTAAATCGTAAAACATCCAAATCTCAACTCCTTCCAGTATTAACCTTCCCAATTTTCCTCTATGCTGCAGAGATGTAGATACAACGTGAAAGTGAGTGTAAAAAGATAAACGCGCTGGAAACGGGGTGCCCAAACACTTGTCGTGCAAGTACTTTATATAAAGTAGTAGGCATAGTTGCAAATAATATTTCATTTTATAAAGTAATTTTCAGATTATTTTTTAAAATTTAAATTCAACTCAAATGCTTGAATTAGTCTTAAAGGGTTGTCGCTTAATCGCTACCATAAACCGGGGTTATATTGACGCACGGGGCTTCTTTGATCGAAATTTCCGTTCCTTATATATATGGTATTTTAGCAGAAAATAAACCTTTTTTTTAACTTTTTTGTGACTCTCTTAATAATGCCATTTTCGTCCAGTTGTAAATTGCTCGACTATCTGTATTTTTGAAAGAGAAATAAGAATATTATGTAATCCACGGTATTAAAAATTCTCAAAATGTTACTAGTAGTTATTATATTTATTGTGGTTTCAATAATGTATTCAAACCGTGTTATGGTATCTATATCAAACATAAATTTTAAAAAATTTAAAAAAATAATTACTTCAAAATTTATCACTTGGTTCGTGAATACGTTCCCGTGGTCTCTTCGATAATTATATGGGTTTAAATCAATAAATAGTAACACCATAATACATAACACAAGTGTTTCTGTTCCTAATTACTATATGCATGTTTTTGTTCATTTTATTTATTGTTTCAGAAAATGCCACGTACAAATAAGGAAAAAAGAGGAGATCGGGACTACCTAAATTGTAACGAGGAAAGATTAAACGAAGGGGTGACTCTAGTAATTGATGGTAAAATGTCCGCAAGTGCATTTCCGAACATTATATAATACCATTTGATACCTTATATAAAATTTACAAAGGCCATCATAATAATACACCTGATGATCAAACTGTGTTCACCGAAAGCGCGAAAATTTCTTTACTGCGATCTGATTGAAATTTGGCGACTGGGATTATCCGCTCTCTGTATTTAATTTATTTGTAAAAGCTTATCTTGATAAGAAAAGACGATGTGTTGGAAAATTTAAATATAACCTTCCGAGACAAATTTGGCTAAAGACGTCTAGAATGATCGCCTACGACCATTACCGATATTAGCCTTATCCAAATATGTTAAGAAGTAAGATGGGGATATTATAATTCTTTAAAACAGTTCAAATGCGCTTCAAAAGATTTCGTCAAAAGTTGAATATAATGACGACTTCAACTTAAACCAGAGGTTTAGTAACCGTGTAGTATTTCCAGCAATCATTTAGGTGTTGGACGTTGGCGGAAATAAACGATGTCTTATGCGATTCTTCCTGACAAGTGGGCCTCGGTATGAATTTGAACTACTCTAAAGTCATGTTCAACTCACAGATCGTACTGAGATCAGTGAGCATTCATATTGTTAGCTTCTAAGTTGTTTAAAAAGGTACAACACTGAAAGATAAAATCTGAATTGAGGAAACCCGGGACGGAAAACTAAAGTAGGCAGGTAACATAACATTGAACATTCGCAAACTGAAGTTGTAATACTAAAGAATCGGTAACCAATGAAGTAGCTGAGATCTCGGGTGAGGATTACTAACCTCTACAGGCATTCTAATAGACTAATGACCTAAAAAGTCGGCGGAGAGTGGTAGGCAAGGAACCTTAGGGGATCAGTCAGTAGATAGTTCCTACATCTTACTACTATCTTACTATCTAAGGAACTACTTTTTCGTTTCAATCATGCAAAAATAGCTAACTTCATTGGTATTTTTGCTATTAAATTATATTGGGTCTGGGGTAATAAATATATTATATTTTATGACTATCGACAAAAAGATATGTCAATTTGACATTTCAGTAAACAGGCACTTGTTTAAAAAAGTTACTTTTGTAATTCTTATCATGGATGTCACTATAGCATTGAACTTAATAATATATTTATAGGTTATAATATGTACGACAACATTTAAATTCAAATAGATTAAAGTAGTAATGGAACAAACATGATTATTTCATTATACTACCCACATGACACGGGAATTATTACCGAGTTTAAACTAAGAAACACTCTAGCAAAGAACGATATTTTCATTGTTGATGTTAATAGTAACAATGAAAATTTTAATCATAAATACTGTATGGAAGAAATTGTTATTCCATTGGTATTATCTACTTGACATTTTTACTTTACCATAATTTCCGATGACGCAAAGTTAAACAATATAATTGTAAGGATAAGGTAATTACTTTCTGAATTTAACTTTTTCTTTTCTTAATATTTACTTTGTTTATAAGACCTTCAATCAGTGTCTTATGATCATACCAAGATGAAAGTGAAATAAGAAATAAAGACTTTAAATATGAGTAGAACATTCACTATCAAGTTTTCGTATACATTTTTCGTAAACATAAAAATTTAAATGTTTAAATTTATTGCTTGTAAATATTTTTTTTCAAATATTGAACATTATTTTTGCTTTATAAATTGCCTATGTATATTTTTACAGGCTTCAAATATTATTAATTTATCAGGAACTATGACTTTAATAATTATCGCTATATTTTCTCTGTAAGTTTTAAGTTTTTAATGAAGAATTTCAAAAAATATTTCAAGGGACACGTGACTAAGGCAGATTAAGTGTATGACAGCATTTACGAAGTTTATATTTAGAGCCATATCATTAAAATGAGTTACTTTCGTATAGACTTTGATTTTTTTCCATTGTTAACATTTAAATACTCGGTTTGATTATTTATGTACTTATTTTTGCCGTGTAATATCTTGAAAATCACATTGCAATATTCCGGTATCAGAACAGTTAAATAAATAAAAGTTCTATGTAGCCTTGCCTTAATAATTTTGTACCTATTAGTCTGAGAGATGTATTTATAGTGTCATTATATTACATGCTTAGTCATCTCTATGATATAATCTTGAATTTGCGTCGTGGACGAGGAAGTTGGCGGGAAAGGGAACCGCGCAGGTTGGCCAAAACCGGCGCTCTCGCTCATTTCTATTTAGTGTATCTCGCGACTCAGAAGTGATAATGTAGAGTTTATTTAGATCGATCGATTGAAATTAAAAATACTGTATTTTAGATAACATTTTTACGTAAAAAATAAGGTCAGTCTATGAAAAAGCATTTTGTGCAAGAGCCAGCCGAAAATATAACTCACTCCGGTCCTTGAAGAGAAGAGCTATGGACCACACACCGGTAACCCAATATCCGGTGTCGAGCGAGGGTAACTGCTATTTGGCCGACTTTCAAGCTTGTAGGTCAACCGGAAATACCCTATTTTTGTTGATGATCAGTGAAGCAATATTGCTGATAATCAGAAATACCCTGTTTATGTTGATGATCAGTGGTGACTGTGTGTGTGAATGAAATAAAAATACGTTTTATAGGCCCATCTTTTTATTGCATGTATTAAAAAATTAAAATTTTTACAGCAATAAGGCACAGACTCATTATAGTATATTAATTTCAGCTTTATATCTCAACTAGTTTTTGAGAAGAAAGGCTTTAACAGACAGACGGAAGAACGGATGGACAACCAGGTGATTATGTTGAGTTTCCTTTTTTTTATTTTTATGAAAGAAGCCCTAAAAATATAAATGTGGAATTTTTTACATCTTTTATATTTTAAGCGATATATGAAGAATTACATATTTTATGGAATTATTTATATTTGTCTTATTAATGCTCCTTTGCTTTCTCTGTCTCTGTTTTGGTGTCCGTTTCACAAAACAAAAAAAAGGCGAAACCCTTGTAAAGTGACTCAAGTCCATCTATCTATCGATTATAGTATTTTTAGTTAGAAACCGTTTTATATAGAAACTTTACATATAACCCATATACCTTAATAATGAACGCTTAAAAAATTTATATAACCAAATTCTGGATAGATCAAATTTGGTATTTATTTTTTTGTTTCAAATGTTTTCTGGAGTAATATTTGAAAAGCATGTTATTAAAATTCAGAAACATTATTTTTAAAATTTTATGTGAAAAAGTTGTATTTTTAAAAAATTTTCAAAAATAATCATCTTCAAAAGAGCTAAATGCCAAATTATGAAGAGACGGCGCTCATAAAAATTAATATTAACGGTGTGAATTGAATGAAAAAATGTATAATATCTTAAATTGAACTGAACAATTATGATTTAAACGATGAATTACGTCAGGATAATCTATTCGATCTATTCTGTCATTTAAAATATGAGAAGAGAGGAAAATTCGAAATTTTGTAGAGTTTAGAAATTAACAAAAAATGCCCCTTTTTAAAGAAAGCGGCAAAAATATGTGCGCATGCATACGGCTAAAACTATATGCAAGGTGGTAGAATGTATGGAAATATTTGCGGGTAAATTTAAAAGGATGGTATTAAATATACTGTGATATAATGTCAATAGAATTGTATTCTTTTTAATATTTTTATAATGTTTTAACATTATAAAAATATTAAAAATACCTTCTAAAAAATAAATACAAGTAACTCAAGAATTTTTTTTTTATTCTAATTGATATTATTTTTAAGTATGAACGTAGATAGTCAGAAAAGGAGGTGATTCTCAATTCGTCGGAATCTTTTTTTTACGTAAGTTCAGTGGTTATTTTTTACCGAGCAGAACGATTTTGATGATTCTTTTTTATTTGAAAGGGAGTCCTATAGATGTGGTTCCATATAAATATGATGATAATCTGATGATGAGGTGTCGAAATGAACGATGGAACTCCTTAACGAATGGTAGGAAATCAACTATGATTCAAGGCATTTGCTATGGGTAGTTGCTATTTTGCAAAATAAATACATCGCTTACCAGATTAGAGTCTAATAATGAGTTCTGGGTATAACCAATGGAATTTCTTAACGGATATTAGTAAATCAATAATGATTAAAGATATTTGCTACTAGTAGTTGACACTTTACAAAATTACATCGTCAACCAGGTCAGGGTCTGATGATAAAGTCTGGAGATCAACAGTGGCACTCTTTAACGGATGGTAGTGAATTTAAAGTGATTGAAGATATTTGCTACTGGTAGTTGTTATTTTTCAAAATAACTATCGATCATATCAGAGACTGATGATGCGTTCTGGAAATGAACAACAGAACTCTTTATTGTATTGTAGAAAATCAAACGTAATTCAAGCTATTTATTACTGGTAATTTTTATTTCGCAAAATAACTGTACCATCGACCAGGTCAGTATGTGATGATGAGTTCTGAAGGTCTGAACTTAACGGATGGTAGTAAATCGATTGTTATTCAATATATATGCTACTGGTTATTTAATATTTTACTTATTACTTTGCAAAATCTGATATTTGATTTCGGATCTTTGATATGGAGAACGGAACTCATCAAGTAATAGTTTTTAATTTGTAAAATTTGATATTGGACTTCGGATATGGAGAACTGATTTCCTCAATGGTTACAAATAACCATTGGCGGCTACTACTATCGCTTTATTTCTATGTGCTGTTGATAATGCATTTTAGACAAACGGGATATTATCTATATACTTCCTTTTTAAAACGAAACCAATTATTATGTCCATATGATAGACACAATGCATTATTATTGCAGAGTATGACAGGAAAGCTGCAACTGATATAGAAAAATAACATTATTTGGAACAAAATTAACATGTTTATACTTTTTTTTTGTATTTACTTCTTATCTTCAGAACGCATGAAGAATATGAAGTCAAAAAGTGTCCTTTGAAAAATCTTCAGGGAAGAACTTATTAGACATGCAGTGAAAAAATTAAATTTATAACAATGGCATTAGAAAGTAATATTTAGAAGATATTTAAGTGTATTTTTTAATTTTAATTTTTTATTGATATCTATTTCTTGAACTTTTTGTAGCTACTTGGAAATGTCTATTTATTCATAATTCTTTTTAACGAGTCATTTAAGGTATAAATATATGTTTGTGTTCATTAGATGTACTTCATGCTATGTTATTCGCCTGATTTATAAAGCAAATTTTTAACTGTTACAAATGTTCAAGCGTTTTGATTCTAATACTCTGACAATTATTATTTTAAAACAGATATGTCATATCAAGGTTGATATATTTTGGTATACAAGTGTTGTGGCATTATTATTAAAATTGCGACATTTTGAGCTGCGAAATCTATATTTAGTGTTAAATTCGAATACTCGTTAATATAATAGAATACACCAACATAATACACGATGAATATTCAAGAATAACAAGGGAATTTTGATTTGAACTTATTAATCAATCCATATTTCCTTGAACCGGGAATGCTTTCTCTATTTAAAAAGAAAATAATTTTCCATCATAAGTCAAGACAATGCCTAAATTGATCATTTTTCTGCCAATCGCTTTTCCTGCCAATATTTGGTATAGTTTAGTTTTTGTTTACTATTGAGTCCGTTTTAAATAATGTGTGTCCCTGAACAACTTTATGTTATCGCTTGAGGCATGGTTTGAATTTTATATTTTTATTTGGTATAAATTGAATTGATATTTAATTTTATCGGTATTCCAGAAAATGGACTACGTATGTGTGTAATATTTATTGGTATATGTATGTATATATATATATATATATATATATATATATATATATATATAGATATATATTTATATGTATGTTTATAATTATAAAAATATATAATTGCTCTCCACTCCTTGCAGTGTGCTGGAGACATGTAGTACAAAATGATCGCGATTAATTAATAGAAAAAATAATTAAATTGGAAAATGATAAATTCGATTACAGATTAATTAATTAAATTGAAAATATATTAAAACATTATAATATTAATGACCGCTCTTACTTATTAGCCAACTCAATATAATAAAATAATCTGACACGCTTATTGTATGAACACAAAAAATTCATACTTTGTAAATTTATATTCAATACGCCAAGTCTCTAGTATTATATATTGCCATTTGCTCCATATGGCAACATAACTATTTTCGTATTCTGCCTACACGACGAGTATTGCCTCAGATATTCAGGCGTAAAGAAATTACGTATAAAACAATTTAAGCATGCTGCGAGGAGAACCGAAGTAGCACCTGCTTTTTCCCTCAATATTTTTTCAAGTTTATGATCAAACCCTTCAAACAACATATTGGGGAAAATAAAAATAATATTGACGTAACGGTGTATTTCAAATTTTCCGTTTTCAATTATTGTTTAGTCGTCATGTGTAATATTTTCATCATCGGCGTCGCACTAAATTTCGCGCACGCACTAAAGCTTCGCACTTCAATTTCGGCAATATGCACAAATAAACCTGTTACTTATAAATGGAACTCGCACCACGAGGTTTACGTACATAGTTAGATAAACATACAAATTTATGGATGTATGTAACTTCTATTAAACCACTTGCGGATATTAATAATCAATTTCATCATGAGAATTTATTGTTAAGTATATAATATAAATGTACATAAAGATTACGAACATCATCACGACTTTAAAATTTAAAAGCATTGCTTCAGTTTTCCAGTAAACTTTGGATAAATTTCAAGTAACGCCGTTTTTTATAATGTATGAATTTTTTCTTTCCAAAATAGGAGAGAGCCACATTTTTTTTGATATTTTCAATAATATATGTAAGAATCTCTTATGAGAAACTATGAAAAAACATTTTCGATTCGAACTTTTTTTTAATGATACTCTCGCGACATATCACCTAAAGAATAAAACATCGTTTCATACACTCCCTATAAAAGATCTATAATATTTTTGAATGTTACCAAATTAAAAATAATTACTTTATTACTATGCAGAATTTAAACTCTCAACGTAAAATAGCTTCGAAGAAAAACATCTTGGATCAAATGGTTTTGAAATATTTATAACTTGCTATTTTGTATGCGTAACTGACGTCCCACACTCCTTAGGTGTTGTTTTCAAATTTGGTTAATTGATTAAATTGGGTTACTGTATTTTGTGTCACTCCCTAAAAAATTCCTGAATATTTTTGAGCATTAACTATTGAAATATATGCCGATCACCATGCGTACGCTTTTTCATTAGTTAAATTTTTAGTCCTATAAAGTCCGCCAAATATATATATGCATATTAATAATTCTTTCCTTGTATTCAATGTAAGATAAATGAACTTAAAAAATTCCGCTTCGAAATTGCTGTGAATTATCTCACATCTTAAGATAATGTCAGTCCTTGATATCATAATATGTTTATTGCGGGTCAAATAAGTTGCTGGGAAACGTAACGAATGAGAATTAAATTTATACATGCAATAACTAATATCCCAACATAATATTAACAGGGAGCCAAATTGTAATAAAATCAAAACAAAAAATAACGGTAACAAGTAGATAAATAATTGTAGATGAACAGTGATTTCAAAAGAATAAATGAAACTAAAACAAGATCACAGCCCTTTGCGTTTAATTTGTTTCTAAATAAATTTTAAGCTCAATAAAAAAGATATTCAGTTGAAATTTTTTTCTTGTTTTACCGCATGTAATAATTTTTTTTTAAACTTACAACGTGTCTTATAATTAATATTTTAAAGTGCAATAGTTAAAAAAGCCACAAATAAAAAAAATCTGTTTTTTAAAAACGGCTTCCTTGACTAGATAATTCCGTTGCAAACGTTTTAACTATTTATAGAATTGGCTTGACATGCTGATTGAAACCAAAATATACATATTAAAAATGTATTATTTAAAAAAAACTGCTCTCGTAGAGTTATTACAAATCAGGTCTTCGTTTAATTATGCAATGAATTATTCTCTATTTAATTTTAAATGTGTAAGTTTTGTTCGAGATAAAAACTAATTTCAAAATCAAAATATTATTTGAAGTCTAGTTTCGTGCTCTGTAAAATGTTTCTTTTAGTGTATAATAATGCAAAAATATCATTATGATATTGCTAATTTACTGATTTCAAAGGAGGTATCTAGGAAATACCATGTACATGATGTAAGATTTCTATTTGTGTTATTTGCGCGAAGTTTAATTTTCATAAGGCCCCACACATATCCTTATGAATAACGTTACACGCATCAACTCGTGACCGTCCAACTATCTCCACCTCCCACCACCACTTGCCTTAAACCAAAAATCTAGCATATTACATGTACGTAGACAAAATTAACAAACCAAGAATTTTACTGGCGGGGATCTCTCATAAAAGACACTTAAGTTTTATTGGAAAATACAAAAAATTCTCCATCAACATTTCCTTTTAATAATAGACTGAAAATAGTATTATTTGTTTATATATATATATATATATGTATATATATATATATATATACACACCTATATGTATATATATACACTTAGTCAAGTCAAAACTAAAGAAAATTTTATCACTGACTAAATACAATTCTTAGTTACGAGTAGGACTACCTCGAATTTAATTAAAAAGTATCTATATAATGTAGAAAAACGTCATAAAAGCAAAAAATACAGTAATTCTCGTCAAAAGTAAGAAAATGAAATGAAAGAAAACTTTTGATGTTTTTTTGTAATAGTATAAGATTACGAAAATGTTTATTGCCAAAGTTTACCGACTTTTTTTGCTTAACCTACTTTTAACGAATTCGTACTTTTATAGCTTTTGATGTCGCTTTAACCATGATTTTATACATAATCAGTAAACCCACATAATTATTAATTGCATGTCTCAATTGAATGCATCTATAATTGTAAGTTTTAGACTAATATAAAAACTAATATTTTGTAATTTTCTTCATTATCTCTGTAAAGTTTTTTTTCGTAATTACAAGTATTATAGGAAATATTATCGAAATATTATAATTATCTAAATTATCTTCAATATCAAAAAAAAATATGTCGTTTATCTCCTTAGGTTTGAATATTTAAACTGTTCCTAAAACCTCGGATATTTTTTGCTATCTCTTTTATCAACAATGTAAAATTTTAATATATTTTTGATCCTCTTTTTTTAAGTATAAAATTAAGTAAATGCTTTAGTTAAAGTTATGAAGATACCTAGCATCATTTAGTTGATGAGCAGTGTCACTTAGTTGTGAAACAGTAGTGATAATATATGAAAACAAACTTTTTATAAAAATATTACATTTTCGAATCAGAAATGGAAAAGCAATTCGAAATGGAAAAAAACAAAGAAATTACTTGAAAGGAAATAAACATTACCCTACGATGGAAAACGAGTCGAATAATTCCCCACTACGAGTAAACACTCGCATTGTGAGAGTTTTTGTAAATTTTAATATTTACATCCATTTCTCTCATCAAATATTTCCTTCTTTAATATGCGTACATCATTGACTTCTCCCGAAAACTAATTTCAATATAAATTTCAAAAATGTGTATATGATCCTTTTTGCCCTTAATTATACTTGAAATAGAAGAATTCGAAGCAAGTGGAAGTTCCATTTCATTGGTAATGACGAAATTTGAAGGTGCATTTTGTAAACGCCCTTTTTATCGTTTCATTTTATCGTCTTCGTTTAATGCAAAAGAAAAAAAAACAATTTTTTCTGTACCGTATTTTTTTCATAGTTAGCTATTATTAAGTTGAAAGCAATATCCAATAAGCAATTGCGATGTAACGTTTGAGTCCCGTTTTTGATATGGCTGTAAATTGTTTTTATTCTTCGTCTTACTTTCGCAACTTGGTCGAATTTTAAATATTGTTATGCTATTGGATATGTATAGAACATATAATTTCGTCAAGGATTGCAACAAAAAACCGTTTTGGAAAGAGCACCAGTTCACTTACTTAATTTCATTTAGCACAGAGTGCATCATTTGTTTAACTCTTACTATTGTGCACAAGATACAATTTTTTGTATACTTACCATGGAGTAGATTTTTTTGTAGAGAATTTTTAGTGCTTATAATTGGTAATCAAAATTATAAAATCAATCTTTAATATAGACTTATAATTGATTATCAGTTTAACGCAAAAAGTGGGCAGTTTAAATTCATAAATTGCTATTCTCTGAGCACCGCTGCATTCATCCATGCTTAAAACCAAATCATCGTTTGGGATTGAGAAACATGCCATTACGAGGTTGTTGCTCTCGAAATTTTGCCAAGAAAACAGGAAAACAATTACTGGTATAATAATTTGTGATAACTGTTCCTATATTTTTTAAGATAATCGTTGCATAGTGAATCGTCTACCTCAAGGCCGAAAATATCATTTTATAACATTCTTCTTTGACTTTTGCAGACGACTACTTAGAAGGAAACATGGACGTCGTAGTCCACCTCTATTTTCAGATTCATAATATTATACTTGTCTTTCATCACCTATAATAACGTCGAACAAACCTTTGAGTAATCTTCATTGAATTCTTCCAAAATTTAACAATACCAGTCAGCCCAAGGGTGTTTATAAGCTACAGCCAAATCATGGAATACGATTCTAGCATAAAGATTTCTTACAGTATAAAAGTTATATAGAATTTCTATACTTGACTCACAATAGCACCTAATTTTTTCCGAATCTTCTGACAGATTATCTTCTTGTCAAGAACTTCTCTCAAGCAAATATACGCCCATTTTTGAGTTCATTAAACTAGTTATATACAGCAGCGCTTGATGGTGCTTCAGTAAAATGCCAATAGATATGATATAGAATTTTTAATTTGCCGCTAATTTTTAAAAAAATAGATGAATAATATATGCGAGGTAACTCAATTTTATATTTAATGACAAATATTTCGCACGAGCAATTTTAGGAATTTTTGTATCTAACCTCGGAAATATCTATATTTTATAATATGATAACATCTATATATCGTGTTTCGTTTCTCTCACCTGGGGCCAATATATTAGTAACCTCATTTCAACACTAAAGGCAATCGCTAGCCTTTATTACCCACATTAATTTTGAGAAAATTTTGAGAGAATTCAGAGAAAATGCGTTTTCAAAGGTATATTTTGAATTGACAATTGTCAATTGTACAATTTCTGCTCCGTTCGTCTTGCGACTGGCGCGATTCTCCCCATCTTATGGTTTTGCTAGATTTGCTTATAGATTTTAAAAATTGACTGATAAATAAAAAAGCATATTAATTTATGTGTATTTACATATATATATATATATATATATATATATATACATATATATATATATATATATATATATATATATATATATGTGTGTGTGTGTATATATGACAAAACTAAATGAATTGCTTGTTATTGCTGATAAAGGAGAGTCAATTATTTGTGACCTCATTAACGTGTAGAAGCCCGATATCGCAAAAAATATACTGGATTTTAAATTAATTTAAAGACCAAATTACGAACAGTGCTGCAGAAAGCACTTCAATTATTGTCACGTTAAATACTTGGATAAATCATAAAATGTTTATTATTATGTCAACATCACTAAAACGTCATGATTTACAGAATTTATATTAAAACTACATTCACGAAAACGGAATTGCTTATAATCAAAAAACCATTTTAATTACAAAATTCTTTGACTATTTAATTTTATATCTTACCAAAAAGTAAAGAAGGTTTATTTGAGCCTTATATTTATCAGTGGTGAAGATAAAACGAATATTTTAATATTTATTTAAAACACAAAATTAACTTTTGTGAGATGCACCTTCATATATTTTCCTTTAAAAATATCATCTTTATACCATCAAAAATCAAGGATAAAAACAAGATGTGCCCGTATGGTGAAGAGTAGAGAAGAAGAGTATCGGCATAGTGATGACCTCAACTTGGTTGACAACTGACTTCAAATAACATTGTATGTATTTTGCCCGACTCATTAAATATTTTACAAACTGCAATAGATTTTTAATTTTTTTTTATTTTTTACCATTTATGTGTAAAAAAATGGCGAAGTCTGTGTATTAGGAGATTGTAACCGGTTGGAAATATCCGCTTTTTCTATACTCAATCTCTTATAGGTTTTGATTACTTCATCCAAAATTGACATATGTTTTATTAAAATATTTTGACAAATATCAAAAATGTTCATTACACATTTTTGATATTTGTAAAAATATACAATAAGTGTATTAAGATAGATTATTAGCATATTCGACGATGAACATGTATAACTAATTTCCACGCCGAGTAATTTTTGTACAAAATTTATAATATAATTTTTAAATATAATCGTAACAAAATACTAGCAAAAATAATTATATTTAAAATATACTGAGTGCCTCATGACTAATAGTTTTGATATTTATACTTGCCGTCTATTTTTTTGCTTGCCGACATTAAATGTTATCTTGATTGTTTTAAATAATAGTTTAATACAATAGTTTTAGCACACCTATTTATTTTTAATGGTAAGTCTATAATTTCTTCTAAAATATTAAATTCCTATTATTTTTTTGTAACTGACAGACAAGTCAACGACCGAGGTATTCGGCTGAAAAGAAAAGAATAAGCCCATACTATATGCTATATTGAGAAATGAATACACCACGTCACGTTGCGAAACTGGATTGATATCAAATGAATAAAACCAAATGACCATTAAAAAAATGAGTTTCTTTTTTTCTTAGTATTATTAGGAGAAAATAATGTTGAAAAATTTAATATATTTTAATAACTTTTTATTAATATATTTTTTTATTGTAATTTAATTAGGCAAAAACTTTTATCGTAACTTCAAATGCATATTTCCTCTTTAATTACAGTACTTTTATTATATAAAATATAACTCAAAGAATTAGAGTTATATACAATCCTATTGACAACAAAATCTATGACTGACAAGTAGAATATATGACATTTTTTAAAATATGCCATAAACAGCACCTGTTTTGATGGTTACTTACGGAGAAGTGGTAAGTCTTTTAGAAATTTTACGTATTAACATGACCGCCAAAATAGACTGAATAAAGTACAATTGTTGAAGTTAATAGACACAATATTAACTATATCTTTAATTCACATTTACAAATGTATCCGACATTCTAAGTCATATTCAAGGGCACAGAGGGGTTTGTATGAAAAATGCTGAAAGTCAAATGAAGTAAAAGCATACGTCTTTTCTTCCAGCCGATAAAATATATTTGAGTTTTATATTGACCCTATGATTTACTAGCTATGAAATTATATTTGAACGAGATATTTTCTTATTGAAAAAAATATTGTTCTAATATGAAGTGAATTTTAAACCACCACCCTACATTCACGTGGGTATTTATACGATTAGACTATCACGACTACTGAAAAATTTTACTTTCTATTTATTATTTAAAGTTACACTGTGAAATATTAGCTATTAGGTGTGTTTCAAAAGACATTAATTAATCCTCCAAGCTCCAATTTCATTTAAGAATGTTTTGAGATAACGAATCTTTCATATTGATCTGCAATCTCAGTAATTACACTATCATTGATCATGAAGGCAACGAAATATGTATACATATATGTTTAATCAATATTACATTTAAAAAAAAGAACAAAAATATTGTGTTTTTAAGTAGTTAAATATGTGTAATATGTAAAGCAAATGCGAATCAATGATTTATTTATACAGAACTAATTCAGTATAACCGACGACTTGAAAATAAGACGAAGGTAAATATTAATGACAAGCAATTATGCAGACATACAATAAAAAAAGGTTTTAATAATCATGTATATGCTTGTTATATAAACGTAATAACGCGTTTTCTTAATATTTTAAAATATGCATCCCTGAATCAACAAAGATACGTAATTGTGCATACATAGAAATAAAATAAATTTTTGAGGGCCGGCATAACTAATATGTCAACAAAATATATTTTTGGAAACGGCTTACGTAGAAATAAAACGCAGTGTTACAATATAATTATTATATTATTTATTCCCTGAAACAATAGTAAAGCATTGTATTTAAAATATGTAAGGTTAATGACACCATCCTAATTTGTAATTATTTTAACATTAATTTCCAAACAAAGTACGTCTCTGATCTTATAATTTTTGCCCTATCATTTTTGAATAAATAAAACGTCACCAAACCAAAAATATACTATGGCTGGTAATAGCATTATAGGAACAGCTGAATTGTAAAACAAGAAAGATATTGATACATTATATAATAATTAAGACGACTATAAGTAAGATCTTCAAAAAATATGAACAAATTAGTGGCCTTTTGACCATCGATTACATTGAATAAATACCACGTTGAATATTAAAGAAATAAATTCACTCCTGATAAAAATAAGTACTTGGTTTCTGCGATATATTACTGCGACATTTTTTAAATGTGGTTAATGGTGCGATTCGTGTACCTATGTACATATGTATGTGGTTACTTTAAAAATATCAAAACGAGATGCATTTCACACAGTATTTATATCCATATAAATATATAACTATATATTAGTATTAGCTCATTGCTTCGTCGGATTGTAATTATGGATTTGAGTGAACGGTTCGACAAATAGTTTATATTTCGTTTTTATGTTATCTTTTAGTATTAATAAATTATCTAGAAGGTTACCGCCCCTTATCATATAAAGAAGGTGCCGAAACCTTAACATTTATACAAATGTTTAGCGCATACATAGAAAATTAATTACATAATAGGGTTTTTCGAAAGTTTCATGGTTAGGTGCTTGCTATATACATGTTTGGCGAATGGAACGCCACATCACTGATTTTGTGTTGACAATATATCGATACATTACTTTTTCCACGTCTTTATTACTTATGAAAGATTAGATTCAAATTCTGTAAGTAATACAAAGACACAATTAAGAATTAACCGTGGCAAAATAGATAAATGCATGTAAAATTCAAACTTCTATTGCTTTAGAGAGGGTCAGCGTTAGTTGGTATTTTGTCACCTGAATACAATTTCCCTGCAGCAAATGTGCAAAATTCCATTTTCTGGTTGAACAGTCACGGATTTTCTAATTTTTGATGGTGAAGTTGAGGCATTTTGACTAATTCGCTTGTCAGATGATTGCATTTTTTGCTAATTGCTGCAGTTGATTTCGAATACTAGGCTAAATTGATAGACGTTATTGTCATATTACGTCGAGACTAGATTAACAGACGTCTTTTATCTACGTCTAAGGTAGCGACGAACGTCTCGATACTTGTAGATATGAGCACAACCTGAAATTAGATTTTTTGTAATTGTATATTCCATTTTAAGTATTTCACTCTTTCATCTATATATATATATATATATATATATATATATATATATATATATATATATATATAATTTTTTTTCTGAATACACCTGAGAGTATAAAAACCCGAGTAGATATGTTAAGGCGGTATCTGATTTTGCAGTAGTAAATGTTGTGAAACCCGTTTGGCCGCTTCTACATGCATATAAGAACATCATCGGCTGTAAAGATAGATTGTGTAACAGTATTAGTTATCATATTATTAATATTTTTTGTTTCCACATTTATTTGAATTCAGCCAAATGAGGGCAAATTAGATAAATTTGTGTGAAATTAAAAAAATTATAGATTTTTGACATCGGTGTCAGTCAAAATCACAACAAACTACTGCCCTCGAAATAACTGGGGAGTTAGCAAGCTGTCGACTATCTGGACAGTCAGCTCTAAGTCGACAAGATATAAGTCCAAGTCCACCGCTAAATTAAATCTGCATTATCAAAATATAGATATATCGGAATAGTATGATGATGGCAACATATTTTGCACTTGTAAAATCCAGGATTTTACGATTGTAAAATATATCGCCAAAATAATTCAAAACAAAAGAAAACGAACAAATTGAATGATCAAATTTAGGTAAAGAAAACACAAGGAAAAAAAACGCCAACTGAAAGTATTATTTGTTAGTGAAGAAACTAAAACCAAAATTAAGTAACTAATAAAGCAAATACACGACAAACACGATCATTGGGTAATCAGTCACTATTATCGTGTCTACGGATGAAGACGAACTAAGTCATAAAAAACGAAACAACCTATTAAAATTTGAGTTTCTGTGAATGAAATTCTCTCTCCCTCTCTCTCTCTCTCATATTTGAGCAATCCACCTTACTTCGACTAGATATAAGACCAAGGTGACCGCTGCATTATATTTGCATTATCAAATAGTCATGTCGGTATAATATGAAGATGGCGGTATACTTCACACTCGTAAAATCAAAGAAAGCAATATAAAAAAAAATTAATTCAAAACAAAAAAGGACAAATTTAATGACCAAAAGTGAGATTAAGAAAACAACACCAACGGAAAATAACATTTGTTAATGAAGAAACTAAAACCAAAATTTAATAATTAATAAAACAAATGTATGACAGACACGATCACTTACTATTATTGGTAATCAGTTACTATTATTACTTGGTAATCAGTTACTATTATTGTGTCGATGTATCAAGATTAACTAAATCACCAAAAAAGATGAAACACCTATTAAAATTATAGTTTCCATGAAAACATTCTCTCTCCCCCTCTTCCCTCTCTTGACCTTATCAACTTTTGACCATACTTGTATGTATTGTAGTTTGATATTTTATGTTTAAAAACAAGCTTATATTGCCATATTTAATAAATAATTAATTTCATGGACGGATTGTTTATATTTTCATTACTTTTTAAAATTTTGTGTCACCGTACAAAATTATTACGCCAGCTTGATTATGGGTCTTTTTTCGACATAAAAAAAAATTAAACTTGAGCGGTCCTGACTAGTAAAAATCATTATCTTTTAAATAATAGTAAAAAAAATTACAAAATAACTTAAAATGTTATCTTGTCAAAATAATGATAACTTTGAATGTTTTAGGAATGTACTGCAGTACGAAGCAAAATTGCACTACAGGACTATATATAGTAGAAATAGGGAATTGTGAGATTTTTGAGAACTGAAACAAGTGCAGTAATTCCAATTTGCAATTGTGTCAATCATCGGCTATTTTCGAGTCATCTAAAGGAAGCCCTTCCAACTCGCGGTTTGAATATCGACCGATCGACCAATATTCCTGTTCACTACTCGATCGATGGTAGACAGCTCTTAATTCTCTTCCCTATACCTGTCTATATTACTCTGCTTATAGCCTACATAAGCGTCACTACATACTAAGTTTATGAGCTCAAAGTTCGTTTTTCAGTGGCATCACTCAAGAAGTGCAAACTGACTACGTATCAAAAGTATACATGAAAGAATTTTAAACAATTTTATTTTAAACAAATTGCAATTTTACCAATTGTCTTCACTGAGTATGTAAGTGGATTTCAGGTGGTAGATAGAGACTGTTTAATGTCTGTCTGCTAGTTGAATGGTGAATAAAGTTCATTTTTAATTTTAACGTTTTATGACAGCTACTTGACGGTGATTTTAATGGCTTCTAGACCACATATTTACATACAAATACACGGTTGAAAACGAAGGGTTTTGATGAGAAAAGATAGGTTGGTGTTCCCAATATGGTTGCATAAATATGTAAGGATTGAGTGTATTGCTTATGTTTCATAATTGTCATAAATAATATTCTTAAATCATAGCAATAAGTTAGTTCGACACGTTCACTTCTTTGTTTCTGGGTAGAGCAGCTGGATGAGTACGGTCGCCAATTCGTACATACAATTTGTTTGACTGCTCGACGTGATATTACTGCAACTTTTATGGAACGATGCTAACGCTTCATAATTTTGTTACACTGAGGACATAACGGCGTGGTTTGCATTTTGTTCATACCTAAACCATTTGTGAGATCGGAAAAGTTAGCTCTGAGACTGGCGTTATTCGTTACTGGTTATTTTTGCAAGACACCTAACTCTAGTTACCCAGTTTTTGTGGAGAATTATAGTTTCTGATTCCGTATCCGTTTGTTATTCATTGGTATTGCATTAGGTCTTCTAATCGATTAATAATCGTGAATTGATTGCCATTTGGGGTAGTATGTAGTGACCTGATATCGTCAGGATGTGGATATATTGGACTCACTGAATTAAAAAACCCTGTTTTTGTATCTTGCCGAATACATATGCCTTGGTCCCAGTGATAACGTCGTTGTTCTTGAATGACAGAAAAGTTCCTTTCTTGCAAGTTATTGGAATAAAATGCATCGATGCTCTTCGAATAAATACGGATGGATGTTCTGGGGCTATACTTCACATAATAGCTTCCACTATTGCTAGGGTAAGTTGCTTGAGTGATAAGTTACTTTGTTGGGTTAGGAACTGTTTCACTCTGTACATTACCTGTATTTCTATGATTTTTGTGTAGTCGAGCGACGATCGGTTTAAAAGCGTTTTTACTTTACTGAAAATATGGGTGTTGATGTTATTTTACTCACTTACTTATCGTATGTTGGTGGTAAATTCATAGATGAATAGTAGCGGCCTCGTTCTTAGTGTTTTGTTAGATGATGGTGGATTGTTTGTTATATCCGAGAGCGGATTGCCGTTGGGGAAAATAATAAGTCCGTGACTTTTGAACAGCTTTCTAAAATGTTTTATCGCTATGTATATTGCCGAGAGCTTTCCATCTTAACTGCTATATATCCATGGTGTGGATGAAATATTTTTATCCATTTAGGGTGGATACCATTTTTAGTTAATCTATTGTTGAAGTACGGCACCGGTTGGTAAATTGCATGCGTCAATAAATAATGTGATCAGCGCGTTGTGCCAGAAATGATTGAAGTAAGCAGCTTTTTTTATGCTGATATTAAATACTTCGAACAATTGATTCGTGTCTTGACTTCTCCATGCACGCTAGAAATATCGCGATTACGAGGTATTTTTACAATCGAAATAATTAAGGCCAATAAAATTTGCAATAATTCTGATCATTAATTTGAGCTATGACTAAACAGTTGAAAAACATTTTCAATAAAGCCCAACACCGTCGCTTGACTCGATTGCTAATTTGAAAAACTTTAATTATTTCGATTCTAATAAAACTTCCAATCGCACATGCCAAGTATGTAAAAAGAGTCTTGATCTCTATCTGGAGAAAGTCAAGAAAAAAAAATTATTTAGAACTATTTGCATCCATAACTTGATTTACGTAGAATACGGAGTGAGAAAAAGTTATTATAAATTTTTTGTCTGTTTTTTTTCTCAGAGTTCTATAAGCACAAAGTATACTAAAAACGCTAATAGATAGCGTTGGCAACAAAATAGTTT
Organism: Druceiella hillmani; assembly: GCA_039881145.1. NCBI lineage: Eukaryota > Metazoa > Arthropoda > Insecta > Lepidoptera > Hepialidae > Druceiella > Druceiella hillmani. The sequence continues at coordinate 1,698,523 of JAYKKI010000002.1, forward strand.
CCGCCCGTTCTGATATTAGCGTGCTCAATGAAAGTAGAAAATTGGACGTATCGTTTTTACTTCCTACGACTAGCCCAAGCTAATCTAAATTCTTTACTGAAAACCGCATTCAAATCGTTTCCGTGTATATAACAAAGATGCGCACAGACAAACAAACAAACGAACAAAGAGATAGACAGACACAAATTCTTAAAACTGTTGTTCTAGGTTTGGTAGCGTGTCTGAAGTAGGTAGCACTTAGTGTGTCTTAAAAATATTTAATGTACAGACTCATAGTTTTACGATTTTATTTTGTGAAAAGATAATACTATCAAGTGAATAATTATTGTGGGTATTTTATTTCTCAAAAAAATTAATTGTTTGAATTTAACAAAATTAAAAGCAGAAATTACAAATCAGTTTTATCTTAGGCCGCTTTTGCTAATAAAACTTATCATTATTGTAACATTTTCATCGGTAAACTATTTATCAGTATTAAAGGTTTTATTAAAAGTACCATTAAGTGACTTAATTTTAGAGAAATGTAGATTAATAAAAAAGTTACACGTTGCACAAAGTACCAAAGGACTAAGCAATTAAAGTAATTAATGGCTTCTAAGTCATCAGCATATAAACTGCCGGTACAGTAATTCTTTGAATGGGTGATGTTCTCTCCGATATTCCGATTCTGGGCTTTGTTTTCTTGATTAATACACAATAAATAATATTTAGATTCAGCGAGCAAAGTTAGTTGTAAGGCAAAATAAAATTCTGAACAAAAATATCCAATTTCAAATATGTGGCTAAATTATAATATCGTATTGTTGTATACCTCAAGAATAAGGAAATTAATTGGCCATAAATTCGAAGAAATAAATTATAGTTAGAAATATATGTTATCCAAAGAGCTCTTAAACCAGATTTCTTGAATTGTATAGAAATTTTCATGAGAACATACTATTCATCTTTTGATGGCTATAACTATATAAGCAATAAAATTAAAAATATCCTCTCGTATTTAAATAAAATGATGTAAAATCAAAACAGAGAACACGGTTCGAAAAAACAAATTCGTTACGAGTAAAACTAAAAATTACACTATGAAATTAAGAAAAGACTTATGTCATTTAATTTATTAATAAATAAGCTTCTTCAAACTGTAAGCTTTAAAAAATACGTACCAAATTGATAAGAATATTTTATTCTTATATGTGGTGTCATATCAACCTGTTCTTTGTAGAAAATAGCGGATATAATGTTATTCTCAAATAAGGTCAAAATTCAATTTGGTCTTGTCACATTTGCTGACACAATAAGCACAATTGGAACTCGCACTACGAGGATTCCTTACACTTTTAGGCATTAATAAACGTTTAACGATACAGAATATTCCTAAAAATTTTATTTTGTAGAAATAAATATATTGCCTACCATTTTTTTTATCGTATTAACTTAGAAGCTTCATTTTTTCAGCTCCAAGATACTGTACACCTAAGTAC